>JAEQBH010005489.1:0-366908 GCA_016808115.1 Tetrastigma voinierianum | reverse complement strand
TCGTAACGCTCAAGCAACGAACGACCCCCCCATATGGAAACTCTCTGTAGATGGAGTCTCGAACGCACAAGGAAGCTATGAGTTGTGTCTAATCTCGACCCCTCCAAGGAATGTATATGTGAGTACGCACCGCATTAGATTCCAAGCCTCGATCAACGAGGTCGAGCATGCAGGCCAGCCATAAAGAGTCTCAACCTCGCACATTCATTGGAAGTTGACCAGCTAGAAGTCTGCAGTGACTCCCAGCTGGTAGTAAGACAAATAAAAGACACCTACGAGGCTAAAAGTGGAAGGATGATCCTATATCCCCAAAAGGTACGTAGATTTATTAAAAAATTCGCGTGTTCAGCCTCCATGTCCCTGGGGCAGAACTCCCTAGTCGACGCCGGGCAAAAACTACGTTGACGTACCTTTACAGAAGACCCCACCGGCCGACACCTATCGAATATCACCTAGCGTGAGCCCCCATCACTCCCGATGTGTAGGTCGCCTGTGTCGGGTTCGAGCCGAGTCAGACGGACCCCATCTCGGGGACTATATAATAGACTGACGCCACCGACGCAATCAGAGCAAGCAAACAAAATAAGGACGAAATCCGCCAGTTCACCAATCATAAGGGAAGCCTATACAAGCTTAGGCTCTTCACACCAATCCTCAAGTGTGTATCAAGGGAAAACATTGAACACGCGGCTAAGGGAAGTTCAATAGGGTATATGCGGAATCACATCAAAGCCGAAAGCCTTACAGAAAAGTCTTGAGGACAAGGATACTACTGGCCTACAATACTCAAAGATGCAACCGACCTAGTCAAGAAATGCAAGATCTGCCAGGAGCACGCCAAGATCTCACGCCTCCCATCAGAACCCTTGACGTCAATCACAAGCCCCTGGCCCTTCCAACAAAGGTTTATATATCAATCTCTCGCCCTAGGGAAGGGCCACGTAAGTTCATCATCGTCGCAGTAGATTACTTCACCAAATGGGCCGAGGTCGAGCCCTTAGCCACAATCATAGAACAGAAGATACGCAATTTTTTGTGTGGCGAAGCACATGCAGTTGCGTCCCAAGAGCCCCGTGTTTCCATAACGGAAAACAATTCGACAACGCCACCGTAGATTTCTCATGCCGAGTCTTAATTAAGAATTACTACTGGCTCCCGAAGACATCCGCTTTAACTTACTTCAGTGCTGAGGTCACCATCGTAACCCTGGGCCGCGCTCCAAGCACTGGGAAATCGAAGATCTCAAAGGAAAGTGGGTAGACACCCCAGGGTGCTTTGGGCTTACAGACAACACGTGGTCGCCCACCCGAGAAACCCCGCGACCCTAGCTCTCATTACTAAGAGATAACCGCCGAGATCGACTAAACTCAAGGATCAATTAGCAAAGCAGTGAGCACAAATGATGAGCTTCGCCTAAATTTGGACCTCTTAGATGAAAAACGCCGAGCAAGTTCTAAGACGATTAAGAATACCAAAGGAAGACAAAGAAGGTACTACAACCAAAAAGTCAAACCCAGAAGCTATATGCCGTGATTCGTCTTAAAAAAGCTATCGGCCAAAGAAGGAAGAATCCAACACATGATAAATTTGGGCCCCAACTGGAAGGCCCCTTTACATCATATCTCGAGTCGTCGATTGTGCAATTTCCATTTAGCTCTAAATGTAGGAGGGGAAAATTTACAAAGACGCCTAGAATGCGGAACATCTTAAACGCTTATCAAGAGACCTTGGTTAGTAATTCAAATGAGATTTACCTATTTTCGCTAACGATCTGACCATTTATCGGTTATTTCTTATATAAGGCCACAAGCAACTTAGATGATACGTTGCTCGTAAAAATTACATGCAATAGAACGAGAAAGCTCATAGACATAAAAGCGAAAAGTCTCTCTTTATTCCAATCGCTTTATACCAGTTACAATCAGCCAAGTGCCATCGACAGATCTGAAGCACTCAAGATAAGTAGTTCCCCAAAAAACTTCAGGAAGAAAAAAGGAAAAGAAAATGAGATGGGAACAAATGGAAGAAGGCTAGAAAGGTGGAAAAGAGGAGAAGAAAAAGAAAGGGATGGAAAGAATTTGTACGAAAGTGGGAGAAACAGATGTGGAAGAAGAGGAAAAACAAGAAAAAGGGATGGAAGGAGTTTGTGCTAAGAACAAAAATTAGAGTGTTCCAGAGGTAGTGAAAAGAGGAAAGAGTTTAAGGAAGGGGAGATGGAGAGTGTTGGAGGAAAATAAGAGGAAAAGAAGAGAATTTAAATGAGAATTGACCGCATGAAATGCATCGCCTCTCTGAACATTCCCAGCACCCGAGCTTAGAATAACATGACCCTACAAAGGGAGACTGGAAACACAACTCCCACGTGCATAAGCTCAACAGAACCCGAACTAATCTTTGTGGATCCCCAGCGAAGACAACCAGATTTCGACGCTTCATCTCGCCGTATTCGACACGCACCAAAAGAAGCATTATACAAAGTATAAACTCCATAGCAATGAAGCCGCATTTATAAGAAGGCCACACTCAAAAGTCACCCCAACGTTTCCAAAATTCTCCATAATCAGCATTAAAGACGCTCGCACCTTCCCAAGAAAATCGGCTGAATGGTCGTGACGCAAATTGCATCACTTTGACGAGAAGTTCGCCTACTCCGCACAGTCACTTACCGAGGAGTCGACGCCAGACCACATTCCATTAGCCACGTATCCGAGCCCAAAGAAATCACTTGACGAAGTTCATCTACTCGCGACAAGTCACGCCACTGAGGAGTCGTGATCAAATTTCAAACATCATTAATTCCTAACGCACAGCCGCCCCGGGAGCCCAAAGAACACTTTGACGAGTTCGCTCACTCGTGCATAAACACGCCAATTCGGCGGAAATGACGCACAGCTACATCGCCACTAACATGCAGCGTCTTGTGAGCCCAAGAAATTTCATATCGACGAGTCTTAACTACTCAACACGTTATGCAGCCTGGGGAGTCACTTCAACTCAGTAAATCGATTCGGAAACACAACAAATTTCACATTGACGAGCTCAACTACTCAAATACGTGCCATGTTCTAGAGTCATTTCAACTCGTAAATCACCCGGACGGAGCACGCTATCACATTGACGAGCCTAACTACTTCAATATTGCCATGCGCACAGAGTCATTTCGACCAGCAAATCACCCGACCGAGCACGCAACCACATTAACAAGCTCAACTACTCAACACAGCCATGCGCCTTAGAGTCATTTCAACTCAGCAAATCACCGACGGAGTACGCGAAATTTCATTGACGAGCTCAACTATTCAACACAGGCCATGCAGCCTAAGAGTCATTTCAACTCAGGCAAATCAGCCGACGGAAGCTCCAAAGAACTCGCATCGACGAGCCCAACCATCCTGCCACGTGCCATAGCTCAGAATCAATTCGACTTAGCACCGCCCCACCGAGCCTGGGTGAGCTCGCGCCGACGTAGCTCAATCGGGGCCACCAGCCATGTAACCCAAAGACAAGAGGTCGATTCAAATTAAGAAGAACGTCAAGAAGAACACAAGTAGAGGCGAAAGAAATGAGGTACAAAAATGAGTATTCATCAAGGACAAGGCTACATATGTTTTGGGGCCCAGGCCCAACAAAAAAAAAAAACAAAACAAAAACAAAAAAAAAAAAAAACAAAAAGTATAAAAGCCGATATATATGTGCGACGTGTGGATCAGCACTGTAAGGAGAAAAGGTGACGGCGAAGAGTGGGAGGGTCTACGGTGCCCATTTCTTCAGATAATCGCCAGAGAAGGACCTCATCCTCCTCGTCAGCCGAAGGTCAAAATTAAAGTCCAAGTCGCAATAGGTAGTAATAAATTCTTCTTCTCGAAAGGCGAGCCACCCGTAAAACCCATCGATTAGGAATCCTCAGCCTCGCCTTCCAATAACCTCGCCCCGCTGAGCCACCAAAGTTATTTGGTCGATGAAGATCCCCACGCACTCGACACTCCCCATTTAGGCGTTCCACCAGTCGACCGCCCTCGCGAAGCCCGCGACGAGCCCGTCCAACAAATTCGGGCCGGCCTCTATCACTAAGATCGTCTTTGATCGCACGCAATTCTTCCTTAGATTCCCGGCCTCGCCTCGGGGACGGAGAAGCTCGGTCCTCCTAACCACTGGTTCACGCATCACACTCGTCCCTAGCCTCCATCAAGTCATTTTGCGCAGCCCTCAAATCACCCCGAACCTCCCGAAGCTCGCCTTCGGCCGCTCTCAAGTTATTCCGAGCCTCGTCTTCCCTACCCTTGGCCCGAGCACGAGCCGAAGGCGTATGTTTCAGATCAAACTTGAGCTTCACGGCTTCCTCGGTCATATCGCTAGTGCACCCGACCGCAGCCAGCCCGCTCAGAGTGGTGGGAGGGAAGCCACCGCTTTATAAGCCCGCCGCTTTAGCATGATTCCGCTTATTTTGGCCTTTCTCAAACCCTTCAAATGAGAGCCACCCGCGGCATCCAAAGATAGAATCAACATCCAACGAAAGCTAGAAACTCATCTCAAAATGCAGTCAACATGACAAGGTATCGGAACTTACTGAGGCACCCTCAGAGAGGCTGTGGTCAAAGCCTCATCAACTGGGCAACAAGAACCGACCTCTTAAGATCGAATCCTTAAAGATGATCGAGATCAAGGCCGTTTCGAAGTTCGCATTGTGAAGTAAAGAATCCTGCCTCCAACTTGGGGGTTCCAGATCTTTCCCTCCGCCTTCCTCCTCTCGAGAAGGCGACTTAACCTTCTTCGTCATGGTTCCAGACGGTACGGGCGTGATCGCCACCGCCGTCAACGGCCCCACCTCGAGGGAACCCTCTCACCGCAGCCAGCACCTGCAATGGGACCGCGAGCTCAAAACTATAGAGCCATAACCCGCTCTAATTTATGATATGAGAGGATTCGAAGATGAAGATGCTCCCAACTCGGAACTTTGACCAAAGCAGCCTATCTTTCAACAGAGTGCGAGGTTTTTCGCTTCCCACTTCGGGGCCTGGAGACACCATCTCCATCCTGGTCAGCATCTCCAGTGGGCTTCATGTACAGAGGGGCCCAACGGGAGGAACTTTTACAGTGGAAGGAGGTGAAGGCCTCAGAGCAGCAGATCGAGTGGACTTCGAACTCGATGGGCCGGAACCCGACGATCGTCACGCCTCAAGGTAAGGACGAAGGAGACTGGCCTAACGCTAACGTGCTATGGCGTTATCTTCACAAGGAGATCAATTCGAAAACTGAGAAGCATGCAGACGCACAAAATCGTAGACACCTAGGTGACCACACACAAGAGCAACCAAAAATGTAACTAACACTCACGAAGATTCTGGGTAGTCCAAGCGCCAACGGAATCGCCAGAGGTCGCCCTTGTCGTGAGAGGATCATACTCCCGCCATTTAATCGCTAACTAAGAAGTAGCCTTCCACAACCTATGGAGTGAGGAAGACTGGAAATCACTGCAGGAGCCGAACGCCAGGGAGAAGAAAGCCCTGATGTCTCCTTCAAGCAAAGGTAAAGAAGCAAGGCTAAGGCCGGGGACACCGAGCCCCCTGTCCCTAAAGAAAACCAGCAGACTAACCAAAATACCCCAACCATTGGGCGAAATGAAGGACACATTGAAGTGTCGTGTTCCCTTTTGGCGAAGGGATGCAGAGGGAAGCGAAGACCGCGCATCGAAGGCCACCTCAAGAAACACACCATTCCAGTACGTAGACCACATAGGGTCAAACGCCGGGCCCATACACCCGAACGCCTGGGGCTGAGGTCGATAACGCCCGGCAAAGATGGTTCCATATGAAGGACCGACCTTGTTAGTCCCACACGAAGCATGTCGAACGGCGATCTCGATACTTCACTTCTGTGGTGAGCGACCAAATTACTTTCCTCGCTCGTCTGCGGGAAGAGGAGGCACTGCATCTCAAGTTCAACTCCGACCAAACGGTGTCGAGACACCGCTGGGTCATCTAACTAGCAATAGCCGAAGAATCACCATCGATACGTTGCAGAAGAAGAATCACCACCCATGATGAAAGTGGATATAGAAAACAAAATTCAGCCAACCCAAACAACTCGTCTTATCCCCCGAAAAGAATTCAAGAAAACAAAGACGCAGTGGACCCAGAAATACGATAGAAAAGATTATCCCAAGAAAGGCAACAGAGAAAGACTCTGCACAAAAAGGCTCAGACAGAAGACTAAGAGAGAAGGAAGTCCGAACTCGCTAAAGGCAAAGAAAAGTTCCCAGAGCAGTGGCACACAAGACAGAGAATGTTCGCGAAAGAAACAAAAGGAAACTTAAAGGAATAGGAGAAATGAGCGCGGAAATCGAAGAGTCATCATTATCACAAGACAAAATGATGCATGGATTTCAAGCCCTGACGACCCCACCAGCGCATGTAGCGGTGGACCTAAGCGAGACACGCATAACCCTTGCCCACGACGCCGCATACAAGGGCCGGGGTAATCGATGTGGTTCGAAAAATAAGGTTCATGAGCCCACCCGCTGTGCTCCAAGAAAGAGGCCAGCCCAACGAAACATTAAGGCACGTCTGCTAAACCCCAAGGGAGAGACATGCCCATTGAAGCATTTAGGCCTTTCTGCGCCAACACCCAAGCTTTTGGGGCCAGCCCAAAATAAGGGCCCAACCCGATTGGCCCAAAGACCAATTATGGGAAGTCTCCATGTGCAATGCAGTGCTTAATAGTCCCTAATAATATATTATTCCTAAGTCAGCAAAATCTCACCAATAAGAAAGAAAGACAATAATAGATCGCATCAAATCGATCCCCAATAAGGAAGGAAGATTCACCACAAATAAACTGCTTCTAAATCCATTACTCGAATCCGATATCGATAATAACAAGAAATAATTCCCATCCAATGGGAACAAATCCTAATCACCATCCAACCGGGTTAAATATCTACTATAACATAAGATCACTCCTTCTGAAAGGTAAGCACTCTAGACGCATACCATACGCCAATACTAAGCAAAGCCTAAGCAACTTCTCTTTTCTCTCGTAAAGAAATCGATTTAGTATCTGAGGCGACCACTCGGCAAGCTCCTCACGAATTTCTTCCTTTCTTGCAGAAAGATCCCCCGACGACCCGTAGTTCCTTGTACTCAAATTTCGTAGCAATCCTATTTCAGCCCCGATTTAATCCGAAGCTCTACTCGATCACCAAAGAATCTACAGTCCCGCCTAACGACCCCTACGCTCCCAGCTCCCATTCCGGCTTGAAAAATGCATCATCACAAACCAAACTATACTATATTTGGTCAATATATCATTTCATTATTTATTCAAATTTTGATAAATTAAAATTCCATAGATACTTATATTTAGAATGAAAAGACAACTGTAGAATCATAAAATTTATCGAAATTAATTAATTCTCTTATATCTTGCAACAAATCCAAAATTAGTTGAACCTATTAGAATTTTAGAGTCAAAACCCTATTTACATTCATGTAAATACCCATACAGAATTCACAATTTCATTGATTTAAAAATAAAAAGGATATGATACTTTTTCTAAATTAAAAGTAATAATTAATCTCTAAAATGTATTTTAATAATAAACTCATATGAAAAGTGATAGAAAATTTTCTATAAGTAGAACTATTAACTATCCAATTATCATTTTTTTATATTATTATAATTAATCATTTTTAGTTGCTGTGGTTTTTCTTGCCTTAGTGTTGTGTCAGGGGAGAGAGGAGTATGTGGGCCTTATATAAGAGGTATTATTGGATTCACATATGATGTCATATATTTTTTGATATATTTGTCTTCGTAACATAAGGATAGCATTTTCATAATTTCACTCGCCCATTCTATTACTAAAAACAAGCTAGTCTAGGCCATCTTCCCCTCATAAATTCCTAAAAGGAATACCAAAAGTTCATAAAACTAACCGCGCTCTTATATCTCCATTCCTCATCAATTACACCAAAAGAAAAGCAAAATTTTACTCACTCAGATTCCTCCCCGCTCCCTCTCTCTCATCATACTATGCTTAAGAACCTAGGGTCAATAAAAATCCAACTCCAAGATCCCGCTTTAATCATTCTCCATCCAAATTAATCCACAATCACGTTTCTAATCAATCCTTTCTAGTTATGACATATAAGAACTTTATAATTGATGACGCTTTTTTTCAACCTAATCGGGCTAGAGCGCTGAGGGGCCGCTGGGTCGACCTGATCAGCCATGGTCGGGCCGGGCAGCCTGATCGTCTGTGGCTGAAGTAGATCACGAATGGCCGGTTATAGCTTGACGAAGACTCCTTCCCCGCAAAATGAGAGCAGGGGGTCGGCGCGAGGGCTTTCGCCCGTGGCCGCTCCGATGCCTAAGCCGCTTTCGAGAAAAGAGACTCCCGCGGCGAATGTGGTTGTATGCTCACAGATGAGTATGCGTCCCTTCACCGGCGCGGCCTTATATTTATAATAGATGTTCTACTGCTTTGACGGTGATTAGGATTCATTCCTATCGACGGATATTTCTGTTTATTACTCCAGATTCATTGGTAAAGGATATAGAAAGAGCGCTTTTATTCGGGATAATCTTTCCTTCCTTATTGTGATCCGCCATGACGAGCGATTATTATCTTTCTTTCCTTATTGGTGATATTTGGGTTGGATTTGCAGGATAATATATTATCGGGATTATTCTATTTCCCTTATCTTTGAGACTTCCTATAATTCTGCCTCGTCCAAGCGATTAGACCTTCATTTTACCGGGCACCAAAAGGCTCACCGTCATGCAGTGCTGCCCGACAAGCCTAATGGGCATGCCTCTCCTTGGGGTTTAGCGAAAGGGCCTGCGTGGTTTGCTGGGCTGACCTCTCTCTGGGCCTAGCGAGGGCTTCGCGAGCCTTATTTTTCAAACCCTATTATTGCCCCCGCCCCTCGCAGGCACTGCGGCACGTAAGCAAGGGCTGTAACGCTCGCATCGTGGGTGCAATTTCCACGCATCCCGCCGGGGCTGATTAAGGCTTGGTCACCGTCATTTGTTGGTCTTATGATAATGATGACTCTTCATTCTCGCAACATTCTCCCACTTCTTTCAATTTCCTTTGCTTCTTTCGTAGACATCCTCCGTCTCAGGTGCCTCTCATCCCCGGTGACCTTTCTTTGCCTTTAGCCAGTTCAATTTCTCTCCTTCTCTCTTAGTCTCCTCACCGAGCCTTTTGTGCGTAGTCTTTCTCCAAGCGCCTTTAGACAGCCTTTTCTCGTTGTATCTCCCGGGTCCGTCGCTGCCTTTGCCCTCGTCTCTTTCGAGCGATACGAAGAGGCGCTGTGGTCGGGTCGACCGAACTTTATTTTCATTATGGGTCCGGGCCGCTCTTTTTCTCTCTCGCGATAGCGGTGACTCTTCGTTGTTGCCGGGTTCCGAAAGTGATCAAGGTGTCTCGACCGTTCGTCTGGTTGAACTTCGAGATGCCCGTATGGCGCTCCTCTTCCTCGACAAGGGTAAGGGAAAAGTAGAATTCGATCAACATCCCGGAGGGCCTGAACACCCGGATCCTTCATTCAACATGCTTTAATTGTGGGTCGTAGCAAGGTCGGTCCCTCATATGGGGGCCACCTTCGCACTTACCAAATTCTCCCTTTGCGTTCGAGGTCCCCCGACGCTAATTTCTATGTGGTTTCCGCCTAAGATGGTGTGCTCTTTGAAGTGGCCTTCGATAATGGTCTTCGCTCTCCGCATCCTCTCATAAAAGGGGTTTTACAACACTTTTAATGTCTGTCCTTTCAACTCGCGCCAGTGCTGGTCGGGTATCTTGGTTGGTCTGTTAGTTTTCTTTAGGGGCAGGGGGCTCGGTGTCCCCAGTGTAGCTTTGCTCCTTTATCTTTTTAGCCCGAAGGAGACCGCCGAGGCTTCATTTTTCTAGGCGTTATGGCGTCCGCATTTCCATCTTCCCTCTTCTCTCACGTGCTGTGGAAGGGACGCTACTTTGTTAGTAGTCAGACCGGGAATATGACCCTCTCGATGCGAGGACACCGCTGCCCGGTACTGACCACCCCGAGAATCTTCGTGGAGTGTTCGCTCGCTGGGCTATAACTTGTGTGTGGTCATTGGGTACTCGACTCAGATCGCCTACATGCTTCTTGAAAGCCTCGAATTGATCTCGCCACTAAGATCATAGCGCCATTTGGCCGAGTGTCCCCCCGTCCCACGAGGAGCCGATCAAGCCCGGACATTCCTACTCTTCGAGCTCGAGGTCAGCTCGCTTTGCTGCTTTGAGGCCTTCGCCTCCTCCCACCACAAAAGTTTCTCCCATTGGGCCCTCCGTCGCCGCTCGAGGCCTCGCTCCTTCCATCATGAAAGCCGCCATCAGCTCCTCCGCCAACCCCACGGATGGGGAAACTACTGCCTCAATGGAGATGTTATCTTGAAGCTCGTTTAAACGAAACCTCTGACCATGAGAAAGATCGACCGACTTTGGTCAAAGTCTCGGGAATCGGGCATCTTCATCTTCTCCGTCTACTAATGTTCGTGAACCGGAATCGTGCAATACCGGGTTAAGGCTCCTTACAAGCCTGTCTGCGGTCCCATTCGGGTCCTGGCCGCGGAGGCGTAAGGTCCTCAAAGGCCGCTGAGGCCGTTGGCGGTCACGCCCACACTGCCCGGGAATCCGCCAATGAAGAGGGTTAGGTCACCTTCTCGGCGCTAAGAGTCAGAGGAAAGATCCTAACCAAATCGCAATGACTCTTTGCTTCTCATCAAATGAATCAACGGCAGCAGCTTCGCCCATTCTTAAGGATTCTCGACCAAGAGGCTCTGCATGTCTTCCGCTGATAGCTTTAGTCCTATCTCTCCAGGGGGTCGCCTCCGTAAGTTCTCATACCTTGTCGTGTTTGATTCCATTTTGAGTTGACTCGTTTAATTTGCATTGATGCGATTCTAGAGCCGGGTGCGCAGTGGCTACTCATTTGAAGGGCTCGCCAAAAGGCTAAAATAAACGAAAGTCATAGCTGAAGCTACCTGCCATAAGGCTAGGGTGGCTTCAAGATCCAGCTGCTGAGCCGGGTCAAGTGCAACTTATGACCGGGAGATAACGTGAAGCTCAAATCAGACGTGGAAGATAACACGCCGGGCTCGGCTCGAGCCAGTGCAAAGAGGAACCAAACAATCCTGGATAATGGGTCAAGGCGAGCTTCTGAGGTTCGAGATGAGCGCGGCTGTGCGTAACGACTTGATGGAGGCCAGACTCCGGGCCGCAATCACCAACATGAACTTCGATGGTTAGATGAGCTTCTCACATCCCAAGGCAAGCTTCTCGGAGCTCCAAGAATCAAGCAATCAAAGACTTAATTCGCGTGATAAGACGACGCTTGTTAGACGTACTCGGCCACGGTGGCTAACGAGGTCGCCAAATTTCAGAACGCTGGATCGAGGAGTGTCGGGTCGCTGGGGACCTTCACCAGCAAATAACTCGTGGCTTAATGAGACGGTTATTGGAAGATCGAGGCGAGGCTTGTACTCAATGGGTTTCGGGTGGCTCGCCTTCGGCTATTATAATGCCTATCTTACCTAGATTTCAACTTTGACCTTCCCGCAAATGACGAGGAGGACGCAGGGTCCTTCTTCACGATTATTCTAGAGAACCGGGCACACAGGTCCATATGCGAGAAATAATGGTCACTCTGGCCCCGCATCAATACTACAAAATATATCCCAACTTCAAATATACTACATGGGTCTTCAAGAGTTTTTACATTACTTCCTAATTCAATGAGATGATTGGTGGGAATCTTATAATTCTACTACATTTATACAAAATCAATACCAAAGCCAGTAACTGGGCTTTCTTCTAAAAACGTGGCCTCAGCGAGCACCATCCCAGCACACCTTCCTGCATTCGAAATAGTGATCCTCGACAGTATGTGAGCAAAGCCCAGAGAGAGCACTTCCTACATGGGTTACTCCCCACCTATGCACATGCATGACAAACAATCACATTCAAACAATTTCATTTAATCCCACTCGAACGTCATATACGACTAATCCTACGCCTCGAGTCCTCGCCCGACTTCACATATGCCTGTCGAATGCGAGAAAATACGCTTTCACAACAAAGCTTTTGTTCGGAAAACTTACTAACGAAGTTTCGTAAAAATATCGACTACCCTCCGAGGCGAATTGGGTCGGATAATCCTCCAAAACACTACGGTCCTCATCCGCGTGATCTGGCCGGACGTCCCTCCAAGGCAATTCCACGGAAAAAGCCTCAAATTCCTTCTACAAACATTTTCTATTTTTTCTTTCAATTTCATGCCATGCACTTTACCCTAATGTTCTTTGTATAACCCAAAGGCATATGGAATACACGATGCCAATTCCAACCATTCATGCTAATATACTGCCATGCTTATTAATATGCACTAACACAAACATGTTATAAATTCATAATCAATTTCACCAAAATTAGCTCACATGGGCTAATTAACAAATACGTGAAAGCAATTCATTTTGAATCACTCAACCAAACACATTTTCACACCAAAAATTTAAGTGTCACATTCACGGAACAAGAAACCCTGGCCACTGCTCACGACCCATGGGCATAAAATAGGAATTTTCCACCGGGTTCAAAGCCTGAATCGAAGCCACTAGCCAAAACAAGTCCTCATAACATTTCTAACCATTTACATGGCTCTTAGCCAAATATTAACGCAAGTAGGAAAAGATCCCTACCTCTTGGAGTTGTCGAAACTCCACCAAATCGGTGCCCACGCGTAGCCCTCGCCGCGTAGAACGACTTTACTTTTTGCTCCGTCAAGAACCGATGGTCCGATTGGCCGAAAATCTAGAGAGAAGTCACACTTTCTCTCTCTAGATTCCAAATCCGTGCCAACTCCATCGCTAATCCCTTCACGTTTTGCCCAGAAGATGACACTATTCCATGTTTATCTCATACCATTAAACTTTCATTTAATATCATCCATGCCCTCAAAGCCTGACTTGACACTTAAGACTATTCCTGCCATCCATTTCCATCATCTCTTCTTAATCTTGCAACATGTGTCATAAGAAGACATGTAATAGGTGACTAACGATCACATCTCTCTCAAAAATCTGCTTACCTCACCCGACACCCGCGCCGAAACGCGAAATTCGACCGCCTCGAATTCTATGAAATTCGACGTGGTAGCTAGATTTACGGCACGATTCAACACGTTCGTTTACTCATCCGATCTAGAAAAAATTTTTAAATTTTTACCGAAATGACCATTTTACCATTTTTCCAAAATCGAATTTTCTGGCCTTGGCATGCTGTGGCTTTTGTTACATGTGATTCGAATAAGCGAGATTTAGGATTTGGGATATTGGAGGGTTTTGTGAAATTTGGATCTTATTCGATTTCAGAGTTTGATCAGAGAGAGTTCAGGCTTTTGACTATGAGGAGATTGAAGGAGAATATCCTACAATGAGGAGACGGAGGTTACTCGGAGTGAAACGCAAACTGAGAAATCGGGGTTTTACCGAATACGAAGAAAATTTAATGAAATTTCAAAAGATTGTCGAAGGAGAAAGAATTGATAGGGATGCGTAGTTAGGCCTATATCCGCGGGACATGATTCCCCTGCCCAAAGGTATCCTGTGGTCGCGGGAATAATACTTCCTTGACCAAATACCCATATCCCAAAAAACCTTTTCAACTCGATTAGTAGTCACGGTGTGCAACATGATTGCACATAATGCAGTTATACAAAATCGTTGGTCACGTTTTTCTACAACCCTTACCAAAGGTTTGTGACTATCTCCTAGTTTTCAGAGGAAAGTTTCTGCATAGGGTGATCTGTAAAAATGTAGTGGGTGTCTTCACCTCTAAAACTCAACAATACTTCAAAGGTATATTTATGGATTGATGTAGAAGAAGAGGATTTTTGGTTAGAGGAAGTCATTGTTGGACAGTTTCTGTAAGAAAGCTTAAAGAAGAGAGTTGAGGAATGAGGATTAACTTGTGGGTCCCAATATACCTTTAGCATGTGACTTGTCAATTCTTATATAGATATTTAGAAGTGGTAGAATTAAACTGGATTTTAATTTCTCTCTTAAAGATTCATAAAAAATATAGCCGTTTTGTTGAGGCAAACGATTATCAAAACTAAAATAATATTTATTATTTATTTACATAACAAAATTCATTTAAAATACAAATGTTTATTCTCTTATGATGTGTAACAAGAGTCATTCATTCACCGTCACCAAAAATGTAATGATGGGAGCTGGGTGGGTCTTAAAAGGACTCACCAACCACAAAATTCAAAAGGGCCAGTCCCCAGCATTTTCCCTTGGCATTTATAAAAGGTTTCTAAATCATTTTGCCACAATGGTAAAGAGGGAGCAGTAAGAACATGGTGTCTTTGCAAAAGACTACAAGTGGTCGACCCATCCACCACGTTAAAAATCCAAATCTCCTTGGTTTGAAAGAATTTCAGCGTACACCTCGATCCCAAGAAGAGGCGATATCATATGTTAAAGACATATTATTCACTAACTTTCTAGGCCAAGTTAAACCTGTCGCCTGTGTATCACGGACCTGAATCCAATGCAGGGATGGTGGTGGTGAAGACTGAAGACTTCTTTAGTTTTTTACTTTTTCTTTTCTTTTTTTTTTTTGGGAAAAACTATGGTGAGTTTGAATTATTCATAATCTCTTAATAACTTTTAAATATAATTTAAAGGAAAATTATAATTTAAAATCTTGAATTTTAAGTACTTTTTCATTTAAATCCAAAATATTTTTTTTTCATTTATAGTTGTGGCCCTGAATATCTTAAACAGGTCTAAACCTCCACATAGATGATAAAGCCCATCATGATGAGAACTTTAAGTTAATTAAAAAATTATTTTGAAAATTTCTAATTTAAAACCTGATTTTTTACAAATTTTACATTTAAATCCTGAACAACAAAATTTTTTTAAGTGTATAAATTTTAATTTAAATAACAGTTCTAGCTTTAAATGTCCATATATAAAAAGGTACTTTAAAAGAATACAGAGGGAAGGTCCATCTACCATAGATATTTCGAATCACCTTTGTTTCCTTGCAATTGCATGCCAAACAACTTCGTCATTTGAACAGATATCTCGGAGAAGGACAATGGGTAGAAAACAAGACTTCACGATAAGAAAAGATTCTTGATTAACATAGGTGATCCTCCCTTTCTTGACTTTTTCATTTGTGCAATTTTTTTAGATGAAAAATTATTTGACTTATATCACATATAGTTTTTTTTGTTCTACTTTACGATAAAAGTTGTTTTTACTCTTCTTCTGTTTCAAAAAATAAAATAACGGTGTTATAATATTTAAATCTATTTTTTTTTCTTTTAAAAATAATTCTTTGCATCTAATTTCTTATGTAAATATTAAATAATGCCAGAAGACTTTAAAATTTTAGGTAACTCTTGTTTTAGAAACAAATTAATCTAATAAATGCATGCAAGTTTGATGAGATTAATAAATTAGTGATGTTGTTATTAATATATCATTATTCTAAATTATTATTTAAAAATAAAACAGATATAAAAATTAAATAATCCAAACCAAAACTATACCATATTTGTCAATATATTTGCCTCATTATTTATTCAAATTTTGATAAAATTAAAATTCCATAGATTCTTCATTTAGGAATGAAAAGAAGAATCTGTAGGAATCATAAAATTTATCAGGGAAATACTAATTTCTTATATCTTGCAACAAATAAAATTAATAACCCATTAGAATTTAGAATACCAAAACCTCATTTACATTCACGTAAATATCCACAGCAGACCATTAATTTCATTGATTTTAAAAAAAAGGATATGATACTTTTCTAAATTAAAAAGTAATAATTAATCCTCAAAACGTATTTTAATGTTAAACTCAGGCAGTAAAGTGATAGAAAATTTTCAAGTAGAACTATTAACTATTATCCAATTATCATTTTTTATATTATTAGATAATTAATCATTTTTAGTTTATTGTGGTTTTCAGTCTTAGTGTGTTGTGTTGTGATAGAGGAGTATGTGGGCCTTATATGTATTATTGGATTCACATATGATGTCATATTTTTTTTAATATATTTGTCTTCCTAACATAAGGATAGTTTTCATAATATTCACATTTTCATAATTTCACTCTGCCATTCTATTACTAAAAACAAGCTAGTCTAGGCCATCTTCCCCTCATAAATTCCTAAAATGAATACTCAAAAACCATAAACCAACTGCTACTCCATCTCCATTTCTCATCAATTACATCAAAAGAAAAGCAAAATTTTACTCACCTAGATTCCTCCCTGCTCCCCCTCTTTCTCATCATACTATGCTTAAAAACCCAATCAACTAAAATCCAACTTCAAGATCCCGCTTTAATCATTCAAGATCCCGCTTTAATCAGCTAAAATCACGCTTTTTGATCAATCATTTCTAGTTATGACATATAAGAACTTTTTTATAATATTATTAGTTTTAAAAATAATATCCTCTATTTCACTCCTCATACTTTATATATAAATACATGTGTGTATTTTTATGTATTTTTACCTACCAATTAACAAAAGTAAAAAGAATTCGTGTTTGGGTTTGATTAATAGAAAAAATACGATGGAAAAAAAATCAGGTTTCTAAAAATAAAAAGTTATTTTTTGAATTTTCGGTTCACCCTATCTCCACACCAAACATTGCCCTTGTTTCACGCTCATGGGCCCATGGCCATGGCCACGCATTTTGACCGGGTCAATAGAGAGAGAGAGCTACACTTTTCTCTCTTCCCTCTTTCTTTCCTTTGCTTTTTTTCCTCACATCTTCACTTTTTTATTTCTCTCGAAGAGAAAATGGGTTTTAAACTTTTTTAACAGTTTCCAATAAGAAGGGCAAGATTAGAGCAGTGGTTTTGATAAGAACGATTGATTTTGTGCAATTTTTGTTTTTGTTTACTTTTCATTATTAGATGATTGTGGGAATATATTGCTTATTTTGGTTTGATAGGAGCCTAAAGTACTTAGAGTCAATAATTCTTTTGATAATTTCATTCACTAAAAAAATTTATTTTATTATCCGAATTTTAGTTTTTACATCAGATACATTACTGCCAACCTCAGAACACCCTGAAAATATATCAGAAGAGTTTCAGAACTGCTTAGGTATATTCCGTATTAAATTTGAATTTTCTGGTATTTATAAGTGCTTTTAGAGAAAATGTGAAAACCGGGAATAAATACCAGAATCAAGGGTAAATTTATCATTTACCAATTTGAGACCTAAGGGTCATTATCAAAGACAGCTAAGTTATGGTAGCCTAATATGCAACTTAAAGGAAAAGAAAATATATGGAAAAACAAAGTGAACTAAGGTGTGTGAATGGTGAGGCCAAAACAAGGCCTTATGCCAATATGACTATTAAGACCATAAGTGGTCTATTACTTGGGCAAACTTCATTTTGGGGGAAATCAAAAACGTATTTTGCAAGAGAGCAAGCTAGGGTTCCTTGCTTGAGGAAGAAGAAGGGGAGTTTGGTTGGATCCTCTCCAAAATTTCTGGTTCTAGAAGAAAGAAGAACAACAAGGGAAGCTAGGGTTTGTGTGGAAATCCAAGAAAATCCAGGTTAGGAACCTAACTCCCTTTTGATTTGGCTGAGTTTGATAAAACCCTAATTAATCTATGAGTTTAGTTCTTGTGAGCTCATAGCACACTTAGAGTCATTTTCTGTAGTTCTTTGATTTTGGGTGATTTGGAAAGAAATTGTAGACTTAGCGAGCCTGGACACCCTACGCAGCGGCGTAGGCAGCGCATGCAGCAGCGTAGGCGTGCTACGCAGCAGCGTAGTCGAGAAGGAGAAAGCGGGAGGAAGCCTCGGGTACGCAGCGGCGTAGCACTGTTCATCCGACTGAATTTTATGGATTTTGTTATGCTTTCTGCTTCTGATAATCTGAGGACTCTTCTATGAGATTTATGGGGATCTTAAAGAGTCCATATAAGCATAGAAATGACATGAAAATGATGGCTCGTACTGTCGCCCTCGGCGAGCCCTGTCGGAGGGCAAAAAGTGCTTTATTCTTCTCCGTCTTCTGTGAAATGTGACTGAACATAAAGTTATAAGCTGAAATACATGATAGTATGCATGTTTGAGACTTATTATGAATAAAAATGGATAAGTGCTTCGGCATTCCTGTTTACTACTTTGGCACTCCTGCTCGGTGCTTCGGCACTCCTACTAATGCTATAATACTCCTGATACATGGGCAGGCACGACTTGCTCAGTATATAACGTACCTTCGGTACCTATTGTACTGTATTCCCTTATTCATGATTCCCGGTCTAAACATGTGAATACTTATATGTTATTTCTCTGAATGATCTGAACAACCTGAACCTGAAAGAATATGATTAATGATCAGTATGTGTAAGACCATGCCTTAACATACTTCTTACCTGTACTGTAGTACCTTAGGGTACCTTGCTCTGAAACATAGAAACCTGTACTTACGGAGAAATGCACATGAATATGTATAAGTCTGATCCGATTCTGATTTGAGCTTGGAATCTGTTTCTGATATGATTTGCACCTGTATGAACTGATGTTTATACCTGATATGTATATGTATGAATCTGCATCTGTTATTTGTATTTTGTTATCTGTATTTGATATGAACATGCTTAAATGCAATCACTTGAAAGAATAAGTGCATGCTTGCACTGTATTTGAACATAGACATACATGGTATTGTTTTTATGTCTATTTCCTCATAAATCGTGGGTGCCACGGTGGTTTAATCCATGAGCAGATCGGTTATTGATTCAGACATTCCACGCACGTCGAGGCCAAGATAGTTATAGGAGTCCTGTTTATGTAGGACCCTATTCTTTTGTATTAAATCTGTTTTGTAATATTTGTATATAGTGAACTTGTATGATTACAAGTAACTATTTTTGAGACTCAAGCATATGTTCAGGACTGTATAAACCATTACGGTGGTAGTCTTTTTGTATATGATGTTTTCTGACTTAGGCCCACCAATGTCTGAATTTGTTGCTTGAGTTATATTCTATTATGTGAATAAAGACAGGTACATGTTCCAGTTTCAGATGTCACATCCCCACCTACGCATAGGCGGGTAGGTGTGACGTATGTGGTATGATTCTTCGCGCCCACTCGGTTCGATTTAGCTATCGGTCGACTGATCGTGCGTGACACAACCAATCGAAACATTAACTACTTAAATCTTGCCAATACAGTAGAAGGTGGAACCAAGAGGGAAACATGTTTGTGGAAAAGAGAGGTAATGATGGAATGACAAAGCTTGATTTCTATAACTCAATAAAGTAATGGGAGAATGTATAGGTTAGGATTTCAGCATTGAAAATTGGGAGATGAAGCAGGTATTATTTTTTTGAAAAGTATTAAGGAATAAAATATTAAAAAAAAATGATGTTTTCTATGTTTTGTTATTCATGAAAATCCCAATGAAAATTAAATATGAATAAATCATTTAAAAACTTATATATTTTTAAATCACTTAATCTTTAGTATTGATGAATTAAAAAAATAAAATAATTTTGAAGCAAAGAATAAAAATAATATATTGAATTTAACTTTTTTTTAATTTTTTCATCGTTTTCCTTTACTTTTCTTCTTATTTTATTTTCCTTTATATTTTCCCCTCAAATTTCTAAGAATAAAATATAAATCCTAAAAATTTAAAAGGAAAAAAAAGGACGCTTATAAACTCAAAGGTATTATCTTAATATTCTTTTATTCCAATATCTTACACCACATGTACTTGTTTTGCACTCATAATAAATGTAAACCAAATGTTTTAACTCATGTTCCTTCTATCAATTCATATATATTGATTGATTACTTTTCTCTTATTTATTTTGTTTTTCCTCCATCAAATTATGTTCCTTATTCATTAATTTGTATTCTTGGAGATCTTGTGTGTGTGTTTGATTGAAATAATTTTATTCTATGCACGTTAAATATAGTGTTCATTTGAGCTTGATTTTTATGAGTTTACAGAGTATTTGTGTTAGAGTTTCCAATGCAGAAAGCCCCTTTCATATTTAAACACCTAATAGACATGTAGTTTTTTTGGAGTTAATTCTTAAAATTCAAACTAAAACTATACCATATTTGTCATTATATTTGCCTCATTATGTATTCAAATTTTTAATAAAATTAAAAGGGATATGAAGTTCGGGGTTATATGAGTCTCCTTATTTAATGAAAATGCTATAAAAGCATCAAAATAAAGCTCATAACCCATAAAAAGATGTAAAATTTAAATTATCAGATCTATAAAATTTCAAAATGCCTTAACTACTCCTCCCAACCCACCCACCCACCCTTTCTCTCCCATCCACCCAACACCCTTATGACTAGCTTTTATTTTATTTTTTATTTTATTTACTTCCAAGTTCCTTTCTTTTTTTTTTTTTAATTTAAACCATCCTCCATTTTTCGCTATTTATATAAATTAAATATTTTATTTTTAATTAATTTTATAAAATAATATCTTATTTTCACTTGTTTTGAAAATATACTTAAATACATTTTTTTTATTTTTACAAATTTTTTTTATCAAAATTTTGTTTTGTGTAATAAATATAATAAAGTAAATTAACTTTATGAATACATATATTCACTTATAAAAATATATAAATTTAATATATATATATATATATATATATATATATATATATATATATATATATATATATATATATATATATATATATATATATATATTCCTAATCCTCATAATTTTTATTTATAATATTTATAATTTAAAAAAATACATAATGTAGTTTATCACTCTCATTGGACCTACTATATTAAATACTAATATATGCATTTTTCATTGTTTGATGAAATAAATGATAAAAAATAGTATATCTGAATAAATGTAAATTTGAAAATAATGAAATTCTTTTAAGTAGATTTTCAAATTTAGAAAAATCTCATCCCTATGTCTTTTACCTTTAACGTAAACTTAAGTAGATTAGATATTTTTCTGTTTTATGTGTTTACCACATAAACTAATCATGAGGGACACAAATAAATAAATTTTAAGAAATTGTTTATATATTAAAAGTTAATTTACTTTAGTCATATTTATTTTACAAAAACAATAATCTAGTAAAGAAAATAAAATAAATGAATAAATAAATTTTAAAAATAAAAAGTTTTAGCCAAGTATATTTTTAAAATAAGTAAAAATAAGATATTATCTTATAAAATTAATTAAAAATTTTAAATTTATTTAAAAGATGAAAAATGAAGGATGATTGACTGATTTCTATGAAAAAGTAAAAAGAAACTTGAATATTAATTGCAAATTAAAACAAAATAAAAAAGGAGGCACATATAGATGTGTGAGAGAGCAAATACAAGGATATTTTTGCTTTATCACATTGTATGTCCTCAGTCTCAATTTGGAGGGTTATATGGACTATTTGTTAATAAAGAGGCTTCATCTCACCCCCAAAGCATAATTCCCTCATAAAATCCATGCATTCTTCGCTTAGGAAATTCCAGTGCCATTAACCGGTAATCATAAAATTATCATAAATTACTGACCTTTATATCTTAAAATAAATCAAAATTAGTTGAACCCATTAGAATTAAATGAATATCAAATGCCATTTACATTCAAAGTAAATATCCACAAATGTAATTATCAATTTTATTGATTTAAAAAAAGGATTTGATACTTTTTTCTAAATTTAAAAGTAATACTTTAACTTAAAATGTATTTATATAATAAATCTATGAAAAGTATAGAAAATTTCTCTGAGGCAGAAGTATTAACTATTATCCCATTAATACTTTATATTATTATTAGATAATTAATCTGTAGTTTATTGTGGGTTTTAAGTCTTATATTCCTTCACAAAACTATCTTTTATGATGAACATTCCTTTCATACCCTCGGTCCTCGACAGATTTCACACATTTTTCAGCAATTAAAACATGTTGTAGTTTAGACATATTAGAATACATCATTTTTAGAATCTTTTGAGTTTGTTCTTGATAGGGTTTGAAAAATGGGCTCGCAGGCCAACTCGCCAAGTCCAAAGAAGTGGCGCGCCCAATGCAATATCCAGCTCCTCGCCAAAATTAAAACGAAGGCCCAAACCGCTAGTGCCTAAAGCGTCGGGTCTTCGATAATTTGGAAGGCCCATATCCTGCAAGTCAGATTGAATTTCGCTAATAAGGAAAGTAGAATAATCCCCTATAACTCTTTATCCCGTGAATCTAACTAAATTCCAATTAGAATCCGCCAAGGAAAATGTGATAATTTGAGATAAGTAATTTATTCTGCAAATCAAGCTCGATCTCGCCAATGCTAAGGAGGATAATTTCAATAAACTGTTCCTTCCACATTCTCTTACTAAAATCTCGACAAATATAAGAAATTATCTCATCCAACGGGTTAATCCTTACTACCCTCCAATTGGGAATAATATACGCTATATATACCAAGTCACCCCATCGGTGAAAGGTACGTTAAACATATGCAAATTACATTCACCAAAAGATTGAACATATGCAACATTCACCCTCTATGCCTATCTTTTCTCAAAGAAACCGACTTAGCATCTGAGCGGCACGGGCAGCCCCTACCTGGGCCTCTTCTTCTTCTTTGTTCCTTTTGTGTAAAGCCACATCCAGAGCCTCTTGCGCACTCACTTCAACATCGGGCCCGTGTCCGCCAACGACCCCAACACGCTCCAAACCCAAACTCGCTGAAAAAGGCATCATTAGTCAAGGCCACCGTGGGAACAGGCGCCCTTTACAACAAAGCCGATCACCCGCCATCAATTATCAACTCCTGAACACAAAGCCATGGTTAGTCGTTAATCCGCCAAGGATACAGGATCCGCCAGGCGAAGCAGACAACAGACCTCCTGGCACATTAGAAGCGATGCAAGCTAACATGAGCGAGGTGGAGGCACTTTGCCTCACCAACCAACGCCTGATAGGAGAGTTAGAGCAACTCACCCGGCAGATGCAACACCCACGGGCTATAACATGTACATAGAAGGTCCTAAACATTCCCCGTGAGGGGCAAACATTAATCTCAAGATTCCGAGGTGTCAAACAAGGCAGTCTGAAATTCCGAGCCAGGGGCACGGGATCACACCGTCTCGAGGAGGGAAACTGAGTAATACTCCTGAGGACGGCCTGAACGAAGAAACTACATCACCCTGAAGGAGGTGAGGAGCAATCATGGGAACAGAGGGCTCCAAGAGCCTCCAGCAAGAGCTCTGCCGTGTGAAGGAGGTGGTAAGAGGGCGCGCTCCTGACACTATGGACAATTTTGGCATACCGTATCGAGTCACCCTTCATACCGAGAGGTGCTTCTACTTCCTCTTCCAAGAAAATCTGTGGATACAAGTGGAAGCATTCGATGGTACCAGAGATCCCACGATCATCTCAACACTTATAAAAACCAAATGGAGTTTAAATGCATCAAGACCCTTCATATATAGCTAAGCATCACACTAAAAAGGCTCCAACCTTGGCTGTCTGAACAGACCCCGTCGTCTCATCAATTTCCTATCCGTAGAGCTATCCATTGTGTTCGTCTCCCACTTCATTGGAGCTAGAACATACAGAAAGCCAAGCTATCATCTACTAACCATCAAGCAGAGCTCGCAAGAAAGCCCGAGGCCCTATGTCCAGAGGTTCAATGCCGAGTCTCTGAAGGTAGATATACCCGACGAGAAGTTCGCAATCACCGCATTCATCGTTGGATTAGAGTGCAGTTGAAAGACTTGATGTTTTCCATCTCAAAAAACCGCCAAAAAGCATGACCGAGGTCAAGTAAATGGAGAAGTATATTAACGACGAGGAAGCCCTCATATCCAAGAAAGGAAGCTCTTTCGTCCCAAAGAAAAGAAGGCTGGGTAGACAGTTTAATGAGGATCTGAGTTCCAAAAGACAGTTACCTGAGAGGCCCCCAAAGAAAGATAGAACTAGCCCCCGAAGGCACGGAAACCTCGTGAGACCTTCCTGCCCACCTCAACCCGAAGAGAGACGACAACGCTATCTTCACCTCGGCTGCTCACCCCTTAACAACCTGGTACAAGTCCCCACGCTAAGTACGAAACTAATGGGCCCAAGGTGTCCAACCCAAAATGAAGTCGACCGCACAAGAGACAACACTGTGCATCACGAAGTTCGCATAGTGGACTATGGGCACCGCACTGACGATCGCATACAACCCAAGAGAGAAGAGTACTTAATAATGCAGCGCGGTACCCTCCGACGCTTTGTAGCCCCTGAAAATCGATCTCAGAATCAAGCTCAGAACTAGGCCCCGACTCAGCAGCCACCACCACCACCTCGGCAGACGACAACTCAAAGACCAACAAATTCTAGGGAATCCATGGATCTCGTGAGGATTCCGCAGGAGGAGGGAATCCAAATTAACTCCTAAGGCCCATCTCGCGTAACATCGCAAAGTCAACGAAATAGGGAAATATATGAGGTGTCCAAATCGCCTACTCGAAAACGATCATAGCTCTTCTCGACTCGTATCCGAGGGATGCCAACACCCCATGACAACCTTTGTCGTTCGCAGCCAGGCCAACAAAACAGCCTTCATCTGTGTCCTAGCTGACAATAGGAGTTCAAATTCGACATCATCGTCAGCGCCTGGGCCGATAAGATGGTACTGTTAGAGACCTGAATCACAACACACACATCCGCGGGGTTCTCCTGGGAAAGGTACACCCTTCAAAGGCATTACAACTAAGACTCACCTGGGAGATCCTCTTACCGTGCAACGACGGCAAGAAGATTCCCATTGTAGATCGACCGCTGCAGAATATGTTAAAGTGCATCCTCTCAATGCAATAAAGTCATCCCTCCGCGATACCATGATGATCAAGTTTCCTACCGTAGCTGAGTAGAATGGTTCGGCGGAGATCAACAGTGGCCAGGAATGCTATCAAGATCCATGAAGCGTAAAGCGGTCGATAACATATACTTGGACGAGATCGACATATCGACGAGGTGCCTCACACCGACCCGAGCCCTCGAAGAAATCCATAGAACTCGTATCGTTGATGACGACCAACATCTCACCATCGGCCCAAGCTAGCGTAGAGGACCTCAAAAAGCCTCTCACCCATTTTGGTATTAACAAAGACGATTTGTGGCAAAAGCAAAGTGGATGGTGGAGGAACTACCCCGCCAAGACCACTCATGTCGAACGCCGCCCCATCCTTCCGCCAATCAAACAAAAGACGAGAGCTTCAATAGAAAGACAAAAGCGATCAACGAGGAGTGTCGGCAAACTCCTCTGCCGAGCAAATCAGAGGTAGAATATCCCGAATGGCTGGCCAACGTCAGACGGTCAAAAGCAAACGACAACAAGTACTCGTGATCGAATTTCACCACGCCAA
Organism: Tetrastigma voinierianum; assembly: GCA_016808115.1. Taxonomy (NCBI): domain Eukaryota; kingdom Viridiplantae; phylum Streptophyta; class Magnoliopsida; order Vitales; family Vitaceae; genus Tetrastigma; species Tetrastigma voinierianum. Next base: position 341,472 of record JAEQBH010005489.1, on the reverse strand, counting down.
CAGCGGCGCCCAGCTACGGGCCTTCACAGACGACTTCATCATAGATGCCATACCGCCATGAACTCTCGCTTTATGGACGCCTCCGCTACAACTGGATCGTGAGATAATCAGACAAAGAAAAGACCTCGCTCGCCATGTCAGCAAGGAACCCATTGTTATCGCGGTGATGCCGCTTGGGCTCAAGAACGCAGGGAGCTATCTATCGGTAAATGCAACGCACGTTCTAGAAGCATATAGGCACAACTATGGAGGTGTACATAGATGACATGCTGGTAAAATCCACCACAACCGAGCTCCACATAGCTCATATGTCCGAGGCGTTCCAGATCCTGAGAAATTACAACATGAAACTCGAATCCAAATTAAGTGTGCCTTTCTGAGATCAAATGAAAATTCGGGTTTCATAGTCAACCACCGAGAATTTGAGGCAAATCGAGACAAAATAAAGGCTGTGCTCGACATGCCATCGCCATCAGGTATAAAGGAAGTCCAACGTCTGACAGGAAGGATTACTCCGCTTGCTTCATTCGTGATCCAGCAAGTGATAAATGCCAACCTTTCTTCCAAGTTCAAGAAGGCCTTTCAATGGGATGGCGGCTAAGATCTCAGCATTGAAAAACATATTTGAGCTCCCCTCCCATTCTAGTAAGTCCTATTGAAGGGGAGCTCCTCACTCTATACTTAGTTGTATCAAACTTCGACTAATGCCGCCCTGCCGTGAGACAAAGACCGAGTGCAACACCCAGCCTTTATTATCAGAATGAGCTCGAGAGTGATGGAGAGAGGTACCTGGCTGATGGAGAAATTAATCTTGCATTGGGTAACCTAGCCTGGAAGTTCAGCCACTTTACTTCCAGCTCATACCATGAAGTTCAAATGTATCATTCGATGAAGCAAGTGTTACATAAACTAGACTCCTGGTACTCAAGGGCTATGAGCCGAGCGAGTTCAACATCGATATGAGCTGAAAACTGCAATATAAAAGGGCAGGTCTTAGCCACTGTTTATGACTCACCTCGCCGAGCCTCAGCCGAGAATACTCAAGCAATCGACCGACCTACCCATTGAAACTTCTCAGACGGACCACAAACGCATAAGGAAGCAGCCACCGGTCCCGACTCCCGTATGAATAGTCATCGAAAGACGCGCCGACTGATTCCAAGCCTCTAATAACAAGGACGAATATGAGGCCGCCATAGCGCCCTTTCACTCTCGCCCATTCACCGGAAATTGACCACTGAGGTCTCAGCGACTTCGCCAAGAGGTAAGACAAATAGAAAATACCTACGGTTTAAAAGTTAAGCACGATCCTATACCTCATACGACTTCCGGCTTGTGTGTGTCTGCGGCTGTCCAAGTTGGGGATGATATCTCAGAGAAGAACTCCGAGTCACTAAGTAAAATGAAGTAATAAACGCTGTGGAAGATTCCCTCAAAGAGTCGACACTGCCGAATACCCGCGCGAGCTCCTCTATAGACTTCGTGGACGTGGAAGTCGCTTCAGTCGAGTCCCTCGAGTCGAAAGATGGACCCCATTTGGATTATATACAGATGTGACGCCACCCAACGACCCAAAGAAGTTTAAAATTAGACGAGAGGGTCACGCATTCACTAACCATATGGAAGCCTTTACAAGCTGGGTTTTTTCACACCCATCCTAAGTGTATCACCTGAAAGACAATCGAATACGTGTTAAGGGAAGTACATGAAGGTATATGCTAAAATCATATCTGAGCCTGCATTAGCAGTGGAAGGTCTTAATGTGGATACTTCATCGCCCACAATATTCTAAAGATGCTACGACTGAATGAGAGCGATTTGTCAGAGCATGCTAAGATCTCACGCCTCCTGTCTGAGCCTTGACATCAATCACAAGCCCCTGGCCTTTCCAACAATGGGGTTTGGACATACTGGGACCTTTGCCCATTGGGAAGGGCTAATGCAAATTCATCATCGCCGTAGGATTACTTCACCAAGTGGGTTGAGGCCGAACCTTCGCTACAATCGCGTAACAAAAGATACGCAATTTGTGTGGCGAGCCAGACACGGTGATTCGTATCTCAAGAGCCCCGGCATCGCATAATGGGAAGCAATTTATTAACTGTCTGGGGATTTGTACGAGCTCCTGAATTAAGAATTATTACTGTCCCCAAGATATCCAGAATCTAATGGTCAGCGTAAGCTCACCATCGAACTCCTATACGATTGAAGACCAAATTGGAAGATCTCAGCAATGGGTGAATACCTCCGAGGTGTTACGGGCCTACAGACCACGCGCAAGTCGTAAAGAACCCAGAACCCCTTCGCCCCCAGCATTTGGCATTGAAGCCGAGTTCCGGTCGAGGCTCAAAGCACAAGTCCCCAAGAATTGAATTGGAAAAATGTTGAACACAACACGAGACTCTCCGCCAAATTGGGACCTCCGATGAAAACGAGCAGTGTCCTAAGGCGCACCAAGACTAACAAAGGAAGACTCGCAAGGGTACTTTCTGGCAACCAGTAGTCAAACCTGTGAGCTACATGTCGTGATTTATTCAAAGAAGCTCTACCATGAAGGAAGAAATCTTAATATGGGAAAACTAGGCCCCAATCAGAAGGCCCTGGCATCACACCTCGAGTCGCTGGGCCAAACCGCATAATTACGAGCTCCAAACAGGAGGGAAAATTCTACATCAGTATGGAATGACATCTTAAGCGTTTTATCAGCAGACTGCTTCGTAATCTCAAATAAAGACATTTATTCACTTTCTTGACATGACGAATGGAGCGTTTGTTGGTGATTTAGTTAAACGTTGCAAACAAAGACAACCATAGAATGCGCAGAAAATTAAATACACCGAATGTGAAAATCTATGATCCAAAGGAAAATCTCTTATTCAAATAAAATAAATATCCAATTGCACCGTAGGTCATCGACACATCTTAGCTACGCATGCGCTCTCAAAAAAAAAAAAAAGCCTTAGAGAAAGAGAGGGAAATAAAACGAGAAAAAGGGAGAGAAGAAAAGGAAAGATATGAAAAGAGAAGAAGAAAAGCAAAGGGATGGTAGAGTTTGAAGTGAAGAAAAGGAAAAAGGAGAATGAGATGGGGGAAGAAAAGAAGAAAGGAGGAAGAGAATGAAAGAGAAGGAGGCTTATAAGAAAAAAGATATAAGAGAAAGAAGAATTAAAATGTGAGAGGCGACACAAGAAGTGTGTGTTTCTCCTGGACATATCTCCCTAGCGGCTTAGGAATGACCCTACAAGGAGACTAGGGAAAAACACAACTCCCACAAGGCAGGTCCGACAAAACCGAACAAGAATCTTCGCTCGATCCCTAGCTGGCATCGATCAAGCTTCGACATTTCATTTCAATGCCAGATTTCAAATACACACCGCATGGTTAGTATCCAAAGTATAAACTCCATAGCGGCGAAGCCGCCATTTATAAGAAGGATAAAAGAGGAACTTGTGGGAATCAGTTTCTCCGATTCTCCACGAACTAAAGATTAGTAAAGGCACTCGCATCTTCCAAGAATTGAAAGTCGCATCTAACGCCGGCTGTTAGTTTACAGAGCTCTAGATCACAAGGCCCAGCACTAAGTCTCCACACCGTGAGCCTAAGAAACAACCCAAATGCCAGCCCACAAAGCCAAGCAACTCAGTGAGCCCAAGAGGCCACTTTCACGAGCCACCTCGCACAAGCCACGCAGCCAGAGAGACGATCACCAGCTACATCGCCAACAAGGCCCAATGGGGACCAAGATAGTCTCACTTTGATTGTCCACCACTGGGCAGCCATTGCACCCAGAGGCCAGATCACCAGCTATGACGCCAACAAGGCCTCAACGCCCGGAGCCGGGTACCTCACTTTGACGAGCTCACTACTCAAGAGCCACATGCTCTGGGGAGTCAGATCACCAAAGAGATCGCACATGTATCTTCACACCGAGCCCAAGATTTACTTTGACAGCTCACTACACTTTACACAGCCACAGCCCAGGAGTCGATCTCGCCAAAGTTATATCGTCAATAAGGCCTCAACGCCCTGAGCTCAAAGAGCTCACTTTCGACGGTGCCTCACTTCATCAGACAGCCACGCAGCCGTGAGTCGGATTTCATTTTCGTGCTGGTATCGCAACGCGATCTGCACTACTTCCGGAGCTCAGAGGTCACTTTGACAGCGCTCGACACTGCACAAAGTCACACTCTAGGAGTCGATCACCAAAGTTATATCGCCAACAAGGCTCAATGCCAGAGCCCAAAGAATTAATTTCGACGAGCTCGACTATCTCCCGACAGTTATACAATTTAGAGTCAACCCACCAGCGAACACAACAAGGGCTCAAAACTGGAGTCTAAGAGTTTACTCGACGAGCTGACTTACTCCCGCATGCCACACGGTACTCAGAGTCGAGCAGATCAGTCGTTATACGCCAACAAGGCCCAATGAGCCCGCAAGATATTCAATTTGACGAGCTCGACTACTCAGACAAAGTTATGCAAACAGAGTCGATCACTCAAAGTTATATCGCTAACAAGGCCCATACCAGATCTAAGAGGGTCACTTCGGTCAAGCCCTGACGACTTCAGATAAGTCTACGCAGCCCAGAGTCGATCACCGTTATATCACACCAAGGCCTCAGAGCCCAGAGGTTCACTCGATCAGTCGATTATTCTGCACGCCACGAAACAGGAGTCGACTCACCAGCTATATCGCCAACGGCGCCCCAAATGGCCTGAGCCCGAGTTCACTTTGGATTGTCACATCGATCTCGCACGTGCCACGCAGCCAGGAGACGATCACAGTTGATATCACGCCACGGCGCCCACACCGGAGCCGGTAGTCACTTGATCAGCCCGCCAATACCGCACGCCACATGTTCAGGAGCCGATCACCAAATATATCGCGTAAACAAGGTCTCAGCGCCGGTCAACAGCTCACTGACCAGTTAAACCACTCTACGCAGCCACGCACTTGGTGCCGACTCCCGCTTCGTGACTTCAGCCACGGAGTCTCTGGCGTTAACCTCGCTCAAAGCTCAACTACTCAACCGACGCGGTAACCGAATGCCAATCTACTTAGGCGGTTGCCCTGAAGGCCTTAACGCCTGTGAGCCCAACACCTCATGCGTGGAAATACTCAATCGTCAACCCAACCCATGCGCTCATGGCTGTTTAATTCACGCTGACCGGATTGTTTCAAGATAGTTAGTTCATGTATTGAATGCCAAGAGTACAAGTGGAGACAAAGGTGGTAAAAATAAGTATTCATTAAGAAAAAGGCCAACATTCATTCATACGCGTAAAATTATACATCTAAGAAGTGGCAGATGGTGAAGAAGGGGAGCTGGTCTTCAGAGATATCCGCCTCGTCTGCATTAGTCCGCAGAGAGACTACCCTCCTCGTCACTAGGAGGCTCTGGGCTGAATAAGCTCGATAGACGTTAGCGTACTCTTCCTTATTGAAAAAGTTGTCACCTTAAGCCCAACTGGCATCGGGTTTCACCTCATCTTTGCACTTCATCCTCTGAAGCCACTGTGATTGTAGATTATTAAGAAGGTCCCCACTTAAATCCCACGACTCTCGCCAGCGTTCATTGAACATACAAAATAAGCCTCACGATTTAACCCCGTCTCAAAGAGCCACTGCCTTATCGCGAGTTCATCTTTTAGCCACACGGTTTTCTTGCATCCTTCGCAGCCGCCCGATGCTATTAATCCCTAATCATCCGGCTCATACTGGCCGACCGCAGTCCCATCCCTAAATTTCCAGCAAGTCATTCTGTGCAGCTCGCAATTCATCCCGAACATCCCGAAGCTCATCTTCGACCGCTCTCAAACCGTTTTTTAAGGCCTCATCCTTCAAATTTCTACCGAGCACGTGCCGACGAGGTATGCTTCCAAATCAGATTTAAGCTTCACCGCTCCCTGGCCATCCGCCGCACCCAATCCCGCAGCCTCACATTAGAGTATAGCGGGAAGCACCCGCTTTGTAAACCCGAGCCACGCATGACGCTTAGTTTGGCCTTTGGCCAAACTCTTAAATGAGGCAGCCACTCACGCATTAAACGTCAAATCGGGTGATTCAACACAAGATCAACACTCAGCTAAGACTGAAATCAGACACGACAAGGTATGGAAAATTACAGAGGCGACCCCCTGGAGGGATAAGGCCAAAGCCTCGTCAACCGGCAGCATACTCGACCTCTTGAGGTCAGAATCCTTGAGAATGGACGAGACCGCGCCAGCCGCAAGTTCGACATCGAGAAGCAAGGAATCACCATCTTCGCCACTCAAGTCCTCCCTTCTTTCACCCTTCCCGCCTCGGGCGAAGTATTGGGCGGAAGCACTTTGGTGGAAGGGATTTTGCATAAAGATGGGCATGATCGCCAACGGCTGCTCAACGGCCTTACCCGAGGGACCTTTTTGCTCTTCGCAATGCACTCCAAGACTGGCCGCGAGCTCGTGACTTTAAGAACCTCACCGAGACAGCTTGCTCCGCTTCCGATTACGGGTAGACTGAGAAGAGAAAGACTTCCCACCCCGGAACCTTGACCAAAGCAGGCCGGTCTTTCTCAACGGAGTCCAGGGTTTTCCGTTTCACTCTCCGGGGCTTCCGAGATAGCGTCTCCAACCGAGCCAGAAGCTCCCCCTTAGTGGGTTTGGCAGCGGAGTGCCCAATAAGAGATATTTTCATGGTGGAAGGAGGCGAAGGCCTCAAAACAGTAGAGCGGGCTGACCTCAAGCTCGAAGAGCCAGGAATATCCGACATCGACGTCCACAGAGGGGCGAGGGGGCAGCCCAGCCGCTATGACGTTATCCCTACTGCTGAGATCATTTGAGAGCCCGAAGGCAAGGCATGCAGAATCGAAATACCCAATGACCCCATAAAGATTATACCAAAACAAAGTGAACACTGCCAGACTCCTGGGGTGCCCAGCAACCGAACTCCCAGGTGTCGCCCTTGCCAAGGGGGTCATATTCCCACCGCGCGCCGCTAACAAAGAAGTAGCGCCCTTCCAAAGCATGCAGGAAGATCTGGAATCACTGTGAGGAGCGCCAGAGCGCCCGGAAAAATAAAGGAAGCCTCAACGGTTTCTTTTTTCGCTAAAGGATAAAGAACAAGGCTATACCGGGACACCAACCTCGTCTCCTAAAGAAGACTCACAGGTCACCAAAATACCCCAACCGCTGGGCTTAGGCTATGGCGACGTATTGAAGTGTTGCAAAACCCCTTTTATGAAGGGATGCAGCGAAATCGTTAATTACTATCAAGGCCACTTCAAAGAAGCAATACCCATCTTAGGCACGAAACTACATAAAAGGTCAAAATGTCAGGGACCACACCCAACACCAAAAGGAGGCCTGTGAACGCTCGAAAAGGTGGCCCCATATGAGGGACCGAATTTGCTGGTCTACGCTAAAGCATGCCGGACGGCGACGGAGGTATTCTCGATCCCCAGATATTTAATCAGTTTACTCTCCCTTACCTCGTCTAAGGGAAAAGGAGGCGCCCCAGTGGGCGTTTCGTCTTAAACCACGACGACCGGCCTGAGGTGCCCCCAAATTCACCTGCACCGTAACGGCCGAAGAGTCACCTCCAATACGCAGAAGAGGAGCGACTCGACCTACGATGAAAGCAAAGAATAAAAACAAAACTTAACCAACCTAATCTCGCCGTCAGACGGCCGAAAAAGAGGATCAAGGAGATAAAGACGTAGCGGTCCCAGGAATAAAACCGAAGAAGCTATCTCAAGAAAAACGACAGAAAAAGACTCTACGCAAAAGGTTCGGGGACGGAAACAAAGCTGGAAGTGGCACGAGCTCATGGAAAGCAAAGAAAATATTTCAGATCAAGGACACGCATAAAAAGGTCAAGGTAACTGTGGAAGAACGTATGAAACCGGAAGAAGTGGGAAGAGAAGAGCCGCCGAAACCGAAAAAAAGCCATCATTATCACAAGACATACGACGACGACAAAACCCTAACTAACCCAAACGAACGCATTAATGCGGAAGTTAAAAACATACGAGAAGAGTTAATGTTCTGCCCACGCATTCCGCACACAAGTAATGGGGCAACCTGGATGTGGTTTGAAAATGGGCTCGCAGGCCAACTCGCCAAGTCCAAAGAAGTGGCGCGCCCAATGCAATATCCAGGCCCCTTTGCGCCAGCCCAAAACGAAGGCCCAGTCCGCTAGGCCCAAAGGCCGGTCTTGGATAATTTGGAAGTCCCATATCCTGCAAATCAGATTGAATTTCGCCAATAAGGAAAGTAGAATAATCCCCTATAACTTCTTATCATGTGAATCTAACTAAATCTCCAATTAAATCTCGTCGTTTAAAACAAGTGATAATTCGGTATAAAGAATTTATCCTCGCGAAATCGCTTCTGGATCTCGCCAATAAGGCGGAGGATAATTTCAATAAACTACTCCTTCAATATCTCTTACTAAAACTTATAAAGGCAAGAAATATCTCATCCAATGGGAAAGTGAATCTTATTACCCCTCCCGCAATCGGGAATAATATACGCTTATATATACCAGCACCCATCGTGAAAGGCACGTTATATAACACCTTCATTTCTAAGTTAGCCTATATTTTCTCGTAGCAAATCGACTTAAGCACGGAAATACCACGCGAGCCCTACTCGACTTTTCTTCTCTTTCTTGTTCCTTTTGTAGAGAAGCCACATCCGTGAGCTCGGCACTCAAATTCCTAAACAAGACGGGATCTGGGTCCGGCCCAACGACCCCAACACGCTCCAGCCTAGTTCGGTTGAAAAAAGGCATCATTAGTTCTCAACTTGAAATTCGAAATCAGTGATAACATTTTTCATGACTTTATTTTCTTTAAGAAGTTCACCAATCCCATCCTCTAAAGCCTTGTTCAATTTGTATACTTTAAGTCATTATCAAATATGACTTTGTAAGATTTTTTCAATAGGGATTTATCGTTAACTCTCGTTGTCACGCACTATCACTTCTCAGCTACAATTCAATTGATACAAAAATATTAATACTTCTTCGAGTTTTTAAAATTACAAAATAATTTTTTTATACAAAAGTTATCATATTTTTATATGAAAACTATTATTATGTTTCATTTATAAAAATACGTAATAAAAATATATATTTATAACATTTCGTATTAAGAATTTCCAACCAATGACTCCTATTTAATGACAATATTAAAAAGCATATTGATCATATTACATTGCTTTTTATTAATTTTTTAATCCCTTCTATTTTGATATGGTGTAAATATTTAAAAAGAACAATGTTTGAGATGTCATTTGATTACCTTAGGTTAACTTCAATCTCAGCTCCTTAAAATATCATACTTTACCAACTCATGTTAGAGTATGAGAGATTCGGATTATGCTTGACCTGGACTTTAAAAAAATTACGACATATAAGGATAGAGTAATTTTGAGATTTTGTTGTGGTAGTTGAATCAATATTCCTTTCTGTAGTGATTTCCTAAATAAAATGAATTTCTTCTTGTTTGTGGTTTTTTCAATCAAGAATTTTCATGTAATCTATACTTATTTTTAACAACTCATTTAAAAACATAAACATGAATAAAATAAGAAATCGACAAGAATGGAAAAGGATATATTAAACTAGATGCACCATCTGTTATGATAAAAGATTATACTTAGCTATTACTACTTCCTTGGTTCCTATGAAATAAAAAGAAAAGAAACAGTAAAGAAAAAAAGAAAAATTTAAATGCAAAAAAGAAGACTGTTTGTGAGTGGGGTAGAAAGAAGGAAAATTAAAGGGTAAAAAGAGGAAAGAGGAAGGTACTGGCCCCACCACAAATAATTGAGAGAGAAAAAGAGGATAACCTTACCAATTGTCAGTCTGTGAGTTCCTTAAGGAGACCAAGAGATCCTTTACGCCATAATCCAACCATGGCTTCCACTAGCAATTCCCAAAGACCCTCTTCTTCTAATTCTAAATGGAGGTACGATGTGTTCTTGAGTTTCAGGGGCAAAGATACCCGCTACACCTTTACTGATTTTCTCTATGGGGCTTTGGATCGTGGCAACATCAACGCTTTCAGAGACGATGAAAAACTTCCAAGGGGAGAAGAGATTTCACCCGAACTCTTAAAATCTATTGAAGGATCAAGGTTCGCTATTATTGTGTTCTCAAAAAACTATGCTGATTCCAAGTGGTGTTTGGATGAACTGGTCAAGATCATGGAGTGCGAGGAAGAAAAGGGGCAAAAAGTTTTCCTTTATTTTCTATCATGTAGAGCCGAATGAAGTCAGAACCAGACTGGATTTATGGAAAAGATTTGAAGAATCACAAGGATAAATGCAGACGAGGAGAAGAAGAAGAAGATAAAGGAGTGGAGGGCTGCCTTGAGGAAAGCCGGTCGATTGAATGGATTTCATCTGCAGGATGGGTAATCCCTACTTCATTTGTTCCATTTCCAATTTTCTGTCAGTTTATTTTCATCCCTGTTAATAAATAAAATATTTATGATTCCATATACAAATCAAAATATGTTGTGAATGAAGGGTTTTTACTTTTTCAAGTGGGTAGGAACAGATGAATGGTGACAGAGCATGTATCATAATCCTTATATGAGGCCTCTCTCGCCCTTTTGTAGAAGCTATCCCACATAAAAATAAATTCTCCCTTATCTATTCTTTCTCTTGTTCTCTCTCTTCTTATTTCTCTCTTTCATAGAAAGAGAAAACACATTTTCCTCTAAAGCTTGTATTTTATAACATATTTCACAACAAAATACATTTTATGTAGTAGAGTACATATGTTTGATTTCCTGGGAAGAAAAGGATTTTTTTGAAAAAGCAATGATTTTTCATTTTTAAAATTTAATTTATTAGTTAAAATATAAAAATCAAATATAATTAAAATACATTTAAAAAAATCTATAATTGGAATAATATGAGATAATCTATAGTAGTCAGTAGATGTTGTGAACTTATTTAAGCTCAGTATGTAACACCCCAACCTGAATACCCTATAAGGATCTCGGGCGAAGACGTCACTTTCGAGATCGACTCTTAATTGCTCTATTCAGAAATAAACCTCGCATTTATGGGTTAGGCCCAATTCTTATGCATAATTTATGTAATAACAAAATCATTATATTATATACAAAAGAACTACCACTCGTGGTGTCCATCAAAAATCTATACACATAACTCGAGTCTCATTTACTTATATATGCACATTTGCTATTGAAATATATTCTGCTGGTAAATGAATACAAAATATATTCATACCTCTTCATCGGAGGTACATCTAATACAAAACTTATACAAAAATGTCGAGATTACTTTAAAGGCAGGGTAAGCACCTATCTCTAAGATGCACAGTCACGACTTAAAATCTTGTCCTTCGCTTCCTCTTCTCAGATTCACACCTGACAACACCAAGTAAGCCTTTACTTACCGGAACATAAGGACGACCACAAATGAACAATTGGCCATCTCAAGCCTATACACACGTTTACATATACTACGATATCGTATTTTATCATTTGACCATTACATGTCATGTTTCTATACTTGTATATTCCATAATTATTCTGAGAACTTATTGCTTTTCATGTTCTATTACATATTTGTCTTAGTTATATTGTCTATATATTTCATATGCATTAGTATATTCTTATACTATCATAAACTTTGTACTTTCATATACTTTGTGTACTTTTCTTATGTTGGCTTAAAGCCAATGCTTTTATGTCATATCTTTACTTTTCATATCATGTGAATTTCTATCACATCTTTCATATCTCCCGTAAGAGTTCAGAGCTTATACTTTACTATCATATCATATACTTTCTTTGTCATGCCTGTAAATATCAAAGAAGTGGATACGGGATTATATGTACCCGGAGTAGTACATCATCACAGGCCAAGACAATGATCTCATGATCGCATCTAAATGGTGGTCAGCCGCAGATCGACTCAAACGGGTCACGTAGACGGACGAATGTGGGATTACTTATGACTAATCGGTACCAGGCCACTATAATCGCATAGCCGCAGACTTATTCCTAAATGGCATACCATCCCTCTACCCGGGTCAAAGTACGCACAATCAATCTTATTCCTTTTTCTATACAAATCTCAAATACATGGATAACTATTGTTATCATGTATGCTCATGAGATATACAATATCTTTTCTTTTGTCTGTATTATATTCACATATCATATATCAGATTCAATACTCTTTTCTTTACCATAAGAGTGTCATTTATTTATAACATTTATGCATTTTAGGCAGGTTTTGTCTATTCATATTCCTATTATTCATATACAGATCTTTTCATACTCTATGTCATCTTTATGCTATATGAAGATGCTCTATATCATCCAATCATTTCTATCATGTCATTTCTATTCATATAATTTCTATAATTTCTTGCGTTCTTTTTCATTCTAATTTTTTTCTTATCTTTTCTTAGTTCTATAACTAAGGGCAAGACACTAAGTCTTCCCGACAATGAACTCGTGGAGGCGAAGCAAAGCTTCGCCGAGGCGGCAAGGTACGATACATTTTTTTTTTCTTTACTTTCTTTCCTTGTATGGACCCCCATTAATCCCATAGAAGAGTCCCCAGATTAACCGAAACCAAAGTAGAAGCAAAATCAGAAAAATCAGGTCGGATGAACAGTACCCCACGCCTAGTCGAGTCTGCTCGCCTAGGCGAGCATTTCCTCCGCTTAGGCGGGCCAGAGGATTGAGATTTCTCAGCCTTGGCCACACCTAGGCGTGACTGTTCCCCGCCTAGGCGGGGAGCTCGGGATTTTCCAAGTTTTTCCTGGTTTTAGCTATTTTTCCAGAATTTTCAACCCAAAAACCCTCTCTTTTCTTTGCAAACACATCTCATACACTTTATTGAACTCAAACATGCTTTCTATTCATATCTTATACAAGGTCTAGGGTTTTACTCAACCCAACTTCAAGAAATCTAGGGTTAGGATAAGTTCCTAACAAAACCCTAGAACAAGAACAAGTACAATGCAAGAATCCATAGAAATCCATACCTGAATTTCCTTTTCTTCTTCTTCCTCTTCTCTTCTTCTTCTCTTTTTCTTCTCTTTCTTCTTCTTCTCCTTCTTCTTCTTCACGTATTTTGCTTCTTTGTTTGGGAATAAATGCTCAAACTACAAGACCTACTTATTCTCATTCCCTATCCACTATTCCTAATGCTTCCTTGTTTGCCTAATAATTTTTTCTCTTTGTTGCCTAGGCTTGCTTTTATCCCTTTAATTTCTTCTATTTTCTATTTCATTTTCTCAAAGCGATATTTTTAACTCTGTACTTTATTACTTTGACCCCTGGGTCCCATAGAATTACTACTACCTGCCTGCATCTAATTCCTGGGTCTATCGTTTTTTATTTCCTCAAAAATTCACACTTAATTCTTAGTATACATTCTAAAATATGTCCAACAAAAATTGTTAGGGTATATTTCGGGTTTCTTGGTGTTACACAAAGTGACGTAGTACAATAAGCAAACATATATATATATATATACATTATCAAATATAAATATAAGAAAATAAAATAAATAATATGCCAAATATAAGTTTTGAATTGTTAAAATCTAAGATTTTAAAATATTCTTCCTTTTAATAACCCATTTCAACCATGCATAATTTCTATCAATAAAAATAGAAGGTAAAATAATCTGCAATTATTTAAAAAAATAGTTTGGCCCATCAAAATACCAAATATCGCTGGGTTGTCATAAAATTCAAAATTAAAAATAAAAGGGGAATATATTGTCTTATCCAATATATATATATAGAGAGAGAGAGAGAGAGAGAGAGTGAATTGAGGAAAAGGGATTGAGAAATAAAATGAGAGAATTTATTTCTTTGGCATATCATTACAGTCAATGGAAGAAGCTTTTTATGGAGGCTTACAAAATAAGCTTCCATTAATTATCTTAAAGATGAGTAATAGCAAAGAATAAAATTGTCTTTATGAATGTGGTCATTCAATTATTCGGTTCATAAGCATGTATGTTCAGAAATGGTAATATAGGTTGAATTGAATACAACTCACTTTATCCCGAATTTCGGGAGGTCGGTCAGAAATTTATATTAAATAAACAAAGACAATTCCTGCCCGACTGCTTTGGCACGTGGCTCATGTGGGTTTGGTTTGAGTTGGTCCGATTGACCCGAAATTTTTATTTAATTTTTTTAAGTAACTAGCTTAATAATTAAGATTTTCAAGGATTCATCTACAAAATTCGATATTTTGACTTTTAACATGGAGTCAAATATTTGCTTTTGTAGCATAGGGGTTTTAAAAATAATTATTATAATACATGATTACCGTGATGAATCCCTTTGTTTGTTTCTTTAGTCTTTTATTTTCAAATTTTAAATATATCTTTTAATATAACACTTATATGATAATTAATATTTAAAATTCAGATGGAAAATTATGGAATGTATTTGAATTAAATAAAGAAGTTTTAATATTGAATATATTTTTCTTTACATCATTAATCCTATTTTAAATATTTATAATTTAATTTTTTATTTATCCTTTAAATTTTATTTAATAAAAATGAAGTTGTTATTTAATAACTAAATTATCTGTATATTTTAACTAAATATTTTTATTTTCAAAATAATTAATAAAATTATACATTTATTTCTTTCCTAATATGATTATATTTTCTAGTAAGATGTAATTTTCGTTAAAACAAATAGGAAAATTTCATTATTATACGCTTAAGATGCATTAAAAAAATATTTTTATTCTAAATGTAAACGAAATTCTTTAAGGCTGGTAAAGATTTTAAAAAATTAATTAATAAATGGTAATGATGATAATCTGACCAGCATCAAGGATGTACATATTCTCTAATGTAAATGTCACATGTTATCATTGAATATAACGAGATAAGGATGAGGATGAAGATTAATGAGTAAAAAAAAAGGATGATGATGAAGACAGAGCGCATACTTAGATTTCATTCGATATCAAATCGTTTTTTTCGTGATATGGTGATGCTGCTTATTAATAGTTTTGATATCATTTAGGTAGCTAGTTTGTTCTTATAACAATGTTCGAAGTATTTATTTATTTAAGTTTATTACTTATTATATTGTTTAAATTAAATCATTCTATATTTAATTATTATATATTTATATTATTTATTTTTATTTTCAAGAATTATAGAATTTGGTAAAATTATTTTTTTTTTAGCATTTTAAGTTTTTAATCAAGAATCCACATTTGACCTGGTTGTCCTGGTCAAAAGCTATCCCAAATAGAATTGTGATAGTCTAACTTGTTTTGGCCTCAGGGGTCTTGGTCAATGACTGCTTACTCAACTTCTAGCCATGTAAAGAACTTTTTCATTTACAACAAAAATTATAGTGTAACAAGTACAACAACCTAAATATATAAATATATTTAAAACATAGAATTTACTTGTTACAAAATAAATATTTTCGAAGTCCAATAAAGATTTGAGGGATGACCATGTAATCTATGCTATAATTTTTGAAAGCATTGTTGTTAGGGATCTTTTAAGAGCCAAATTATGGACTTGTACTAGTTTAAACTAGCATTTGTCTAGATAATAAAAATTCTTAACCATAAAGGGTAATGATAGATTAGAAAGTTCCCAACTTCAATTTAAATTTTTGAGTAATTATATTTATATTTCTTTATTCCATGCTACTTGAGACATAATAAAATTATTTTTTATTTACATTCACCTAAAGAAACTTCTTTCATTGTAGATTCATTAACCTTAATTTTGTTGTAATGAATGAAACTAAACATTTATTCTATACTCTCTTCCATTTATCTTTTTTTTCTTTGCAACTTATTCTAATTGACTACATGTTTTATTGTAAGGACAGATTGAGTATAGGTTATTGAACACATCATTGTCGTAGATTGGAATATTAATTCCTAAGTCTATATATACATGTTTTGTGGAGAACATAGTTGGAATTGATGAAAATTTGAAACAAGTGAAGTTATTGATATCGCCAAATCGATGAAGTGAATATGGTCAGATTTATGGGATTGGTGGGATTGCAAAACTACCATCGCAAAGGTTATCTACAATGATATGTTGGATCAATTTACATCATGCTTTCTCTGAATGTGAGAGAGGGATCTAAAGATGATCATGGTTTACTCACTACAAGAAAACTTTTCAGATATCCTTAATGGATGAAACTATGAAGGTTTTAAATGCTGATGAAGGAGTTCAAATGATAAAGAGTAGGTGTTATTTGGGAAAGGTTCTTATTGTTCTTGATGATGTAGATTGTCCAAAAAAATTAAGATTCTTAGCTGATAGTCCTGATTGGTTTGGTAAATTTTTACTAACCAAACTAGTATTTGTCTAGATAATAAAATCTCTAATCATAAAGGGTAATGATAGTTTAGAAAGTTCAACTTCAATTTGGACTTTTTGGAGCAATTGAGATATTTATAGTTTTTTTATTACATGCTTACTTGACATAATATAATTAATTTTGTTTAAACATGTGACCCAACACATTTTTCATATACATTCTATTTTACCTTAATTTTGGCTCGCTTTCTAATGAAATGGTGCATTTATTTTATGTTTTCCATTTATTTACCTTTTTTTTTAACTTATTCTAATTGACTCCGCATGTTTTATCAGACTCTTTGTAATGGATAGTAGATATGAGTCCAAGGTTATTGAAGAAATCGTTGGTGAGATTAAAGATCACTCCTAAGTTCGTATTAGCATAAAATAGTCGAGTTGGATGAAATGTGAAACAAGTGAAGTTATTGTTAGACGCCAAATCAAATGAAGTGAGTATGGTTGGGATTTATGGGCTTGGTGGAATTGGTAAAACTACCATTGCAAAGGTTATCTACAATGATCTATTGGATCAATTTAAGGATCATAGCTTTCTTGAAAATGTGAGAGAGATATCTAAAGATGATCGTGGTTTTGTTTCAAGATAAGAAAACTTTCACATCCCAATGGATAAAACTTTGAAGTTAAGCAATGTTGATGACGGAGTTCAAAAGATAAAGAGTAAGTGTTATTTGAGAAAGGTTCTTATTGTTCTTGATGATGTAGATTGTCCAAAAACATTAAGATTTTTAGCTGATAGTCCTGATTGGTTTGGTGGAGGAAGCATAATCATCGTAACCACAAGAAATAAGCGTTGCCTAGATGTAAATAAGGCATACCCATCAAGAGGCTAAGGGATTAGAAAAACAAAGCATCGGGAACTCTTTAGTTGGAATGCCTTCAACAAAAACCATCCAAATACAATTATGTGGACCTTTGTAATCGTGTACTACATCATGCAAAAGGTCTTCCATTATTCTTGTACTTTAAGTTCTTTCTTTTCCAAAGGGGTAAGGAAGAATGAATAAATCTTGATAAATGAAAATAATCCTCTTGGATGGCATCCAAAAGGTGTCCGACAGTTAGTGATGAGTAGATGATAGATGTAAGAAGGTGTTCCCTTATTGCGTGTTTCTTCAAGGATTGGGAAGAAAAAACAGTCACCAGAATACTAGAAGGTTGCAGATTCCATCCCAAGATTGAACTAAAAGTCCTCGATGAGGGTGTTCCATTTCTTATTTAATGGCTTTCATGATGGCATGACTCCCTACAAGAAATGGGTCAAGTAATTGTTCGTGAAAAGTATCCCTGAAACTCGAGAATGGAGAGTTATGGGAATACGAGGATATTAAAAGCGATTGATAAAAATATGGTAAGAGAGAAATACATGAATAATGAGATTCCAGACAAAAAATTCAACAAGACTATTTTCATTATAATTATAGTTTATTTTCATTATAATATAATGGAATCTCCATACATCTTATGTTTACGGTCCATGTTTGTTTCGTGAAACGGTAAGCAACATTGAAGGGATGTTCCTAAATATGAGTAACACTGCAGAATCCATTATACCCCATGTTGAAGCTTTTAAAAATATGAATCGACTTAGATTGCTCAAAGTCGGACCCTTTATGGGTCGACTCTCCCAAGACTTTGAATTGCCTTCCCGTGAATTAACATATCTTGAATGGAGTGGATACAATTTAGAATCTATGCCATCAAATTTTCATGCATATAATCTTGTTGAACTCCACCTCCATTCAATGATAAGATGTCTTTGAGAGGAAACATGGTGGCTGCTATTATTTAGTTGTGCTTGCCATGGACTAGCTTTGAAATATTCTCGAAGCCACTCAGATACATAAGAAAATTTTCTTCCTCGTTAGCTGTGATGCTAGAATGTTAAAAATACTTGATCTTAGTCATTCCGAGCAACTAGTTGATATTTCAAGCATCTCAAGTGCACCAAAGTTGGAGTTTCTACTTCTAGAAGGTCAGACAAAGGTTACTTAAGTGTTCACTGCGCATCAACGTTTGTTATTGAGTTCGAACTAAACTATTTTCCTTAATTTAATAGGTGCAAGGGACTCAAGAGTCTCCACAAATCTTCATATGTTTAAAAGCCTTCAAACTCTCTCTTGTACTAACTGTTTGGAGATAAAGAGTTTCCCAGAGATCAAGGAAAATATGGGAAGTTTAAGAGTGCTTGATTTTAGTGGAACAGGTATAGAAGAAGTACCCTCATCAATTAGGCATCTACATAGGCTTGAAGACTTGAACTTAAGTTCTTGTCAAAACCTTGAGTCTTCCTACGCATTTGCCGCTTTCGAGCCTTCAAAACCTCTTCTAGTGAAAAAAATTGTCCGAAACTTTTTAAATGTGGATTAGAGCTTGTTCAAGCTCCCAAATCCGACTTGTCGCATTGTAAATCTGTAGGAGTGATACGTGAAATGGCCGCTCTACTTGTTAAAAACATTAAATCCACTCCAAGTGGTGGCTGAAGGAAAGAAGATATGTACCCCCTATCATCATTGATGCAACTATGTATAACAAACTCTGCTTCTAGAGGAATCCTAAATGATAGCTTCAACCCATACTCATTGAAAATATCATGTCCAAGTAATTACCACGAACTGGAAGGAAGAATCCCCAGTGATATTTTCCACCAATCTTCATTGAAAAAATTATCTCTCGATCACTTCAATTTTAAGGAAGCAGGAATCCCCCTTGATAATTGGTACCTACCTTCACTGCAAAGTTTATCTTTACATTATTGCAATCTAATGGAAGGAGAGATCCTCAATCATGTCTGCCACCTATCATCATTGACAGAATTAGATCTGAACGGGAGCTATTTTAGTAGCATACCTGTTGGCATAACTCGACTTTCCAATCTAAGCGTCCTTAACTTGAATCACTGTGAGAACCTTCAACAAATTCCAGAGCTTCCATTAAGTTTGCGAATTTTCAATGCACATGGTTCAAATCGTATTTCATTAAGCTCCCCAGTTCTTCAGTTTCATTCTCTGATTGGTTGGTTCAAATCAATGTTAAAACAGGTATGATTCTCATGGCACATAAATACCTTTTTCTTTTGTACCCATTGGTTTTGGATATAAAAGTTTTCTTTTACAGACTCCTGATTGTCATATTCTTCATTCAATGGCCCTAGAATTAGTATTTCTATTCCTAGAAGTTGTGGAATTTTAGAGGGGATAACTGATCAGAGTAGAAGAAATCGTTTAGAACTCCCTCCGGATTGGTATAAAGACTTGTTGGGATTTGCTATATTCTGTGGTTATGTTGACTCTGAATTTAGGGGGTGCAGTTGTGATTTAACAATCAAAGGAAATGGTGCGTGGAGCACTTGGTTTTTTCTTCATCGTTATCAAACCGTTTGATTTTTGATATATCGTAATTTTAGCGAGTATAGTGTGTTATCCCAAGGCAGTTATTGAGGAAAAGTATCACTCCAATCAATGGACTCACTTAGTGGCTTCATTTGATAGTCGTACAAGAGTGAAAGGATTTGGTATCCATCTTATATATGCCAAAGATTATGTACAGATGCATCCATCAATTGTACAAGGCAGTTCTTCTCGTGGGAATTCATCCATCAATGGTACAAGGCAGTTCTTTTCTCGTGGGAATTCATTCATCAATGGTACAAGGCAGTTCTTATCTCATTGGAATTCATTCATCAATGGTACAAGGCAGTTCTTTTCTCGTGGGAATTCTAGAGATCATGGATCACCAACAAAAGATGATGACAGTAAAGCTCATAATAAAAGGAATCCCATAGAACAGAGCCCTATAGGCTCTACCACATGTGCATCATCCAAGGCTCTCTTTACTGGTAATTCATATTCCTTTCCCTTTTTTATTCAAAGATCAGAATTTTTTAACTGCTTATCCTTTTATTTTAATCTTATGCTTATATCACTCATGGGCACAAACTACTGTACACTTCCTGTTTTTTTCTCTCCCAAACCCTCTTCCTTAGATTTATCATATTTCTATGGTGTCATTATTTTTTTGTGCCTTTCATTTCCAAGACTTAAAGTTCATAAAGGTGACACAAAGATACAAAAAATATTTAATTAAATTTAGAAATCCTAGTTTTAGATTTTATGACATCATATGAAATTAAACAATTAGGTTGAGAAGTTAGATGGTACTAATTTTAGATTATGGTGTCATTTTTTTTAAAGTGTCACAATATTGAAAAAAAGTATTTTTTATTTATTTTAGATTTATGGTGTCATTCTTTGAAAGTCACATCATATACAAAATTTTAAATTTTATAACTCAATGGCCATTTTATTATATATACTAATTAGTAACAATATCTAAATAACTCTATATTTTTTTGCAGGCGACTAATATATAAAATTTTATTGCATAATGCGAACATCATCTTCTTTCATATTTTCTTGCATCCATAAACCCGCAAGAGTTTTTTTTTCTAAAGAATAATTACAATAAAATAATATAAAAAGATTTTGATATCCGCAATAGAAAATTCAGAATATATAAAAATAAGTAATTAAATTTTATTCCAAAAATAAAATAAGAATTTTTATGTATAATAGAATACCTATATCTTGGTTTCTATATATATAATTATAAACAAGAATATTTTTAATATATTTTGTTTATATAGTTTTGGAATAAAGTGATTTATTATATTTTTTATTTAGATGATAATCTTATTTCTTCTTTAATTGTTCAATTGTTTTAGGAATAAATTTTTTAGGTTGTAATATTTATATATTCTTGAAAAATTCTAAAAACTCTTCCCAAATAAATTATAGAGAAGAATATTGTAATATATTTTGATTCAATAATTTTGGAATAAAGTGATTTATTATTATTTTTAAATAACAATCTTATAATTAATTTCTATATAAGTACTATAGAGAAGCATATTTTAAAATATTTTGTTTAGATAATTTTGAATAAAGTGATTTATTTTATTTTTCTTTAAATAATTTCATTTAATTAGTCAATTGTAATATTTTATTAATATTTATAAATAAACAAATATTAGAGAAAACATTTTAATATATTTTAATTGGATAATTTTAGAATAAAGTGATTTATTATTATAATTTTAGATAATTTATGTGTTAATTAACCAAGTTTTAAAAGGCATATCAAGCTTGTAGACGACAAGGTATTAGAGCTTGGTCTAGTAGGAAGTCATGGGTTTAATATATCCTTCTGTAATTTGAATCCCTATTTGATTATTTGAAAGTCAATGAAGGACTCTATTTCTTTATTCCCTTGCAAATGTATTACTAATTAATCTACTTTGCTGTCACCTTGTGTTTATGGTGACTTATTATAACCTTCTGTTTATGGTGATTTATTATAAATGTCACCATATACTTTTTTTTTTGTAGAATGAGTGCTAGATAACATATTAGCTCATGCCATGTTTGGCTGCTGAGAAATAGTGGAAGGAGGATTAAGTATTAAATAATTTTTCAATCTAATAAATGAGAAACTAGATTTAGGTGTTTTTGGGATTGGAGTTATTTGCTATTATACAGTTAGGTTTCCAAGAAACTGTGGGGAAAGCATAGAAAATAATGAATTTTTTAATTCAATAAAGGAAAATGAAATGGGTATAATTTGGGGAATTGGAGTTATTTGTCTACGCTTTCTTGTGGCCCAGCAAGTAAGGGAAAAAATAGAAAACAAAGGATTTTAATTTTTAATTAAAATTTTATTTACTAGGAAATGGAATGTATTTATTTGTTATTTTGGGGAATTGGAGTAATTTGCTTGTGGTTTTTGTGGTTACTGATAAAGCATGAGAAAATAATGAGTTTTTTGATCCTGAAGAAGAGTTTTTGTTGTGACTTTTAATGCCTAGCTTATGTTTTAAATCTCTGTAGATAAAGGCTTTGTTTTATTCTTGTCATCATTTTCCACGTTTTTTTTTTGCTGCTTGTCAAACTGTCAACTAAGCTTGTCTAGTGTAAAGATGAACCTTAATCATAAGATTAAGGTGACGTTTGTTTTTTTTTTTAAATTAATGCTGAATAAAACTGTTTTTCAGTTTAATGCTAAATACTACTTAATAATATTAAGTATTAAGTTGTTTGTTTTTTAACATCGGGTAGTAAGTGCTACTAACTCTCCTTTGGGAAAGGTTGGTGATTCCTGTTTTGGAATATGACTTTTTTCTGAATAGAAAAAGCCAAATATTCTGGCTTTTCCTATCCATAAGTTTTTTTTAGAAATTTAGTATTAGGTCCTGAAAAAGTTAAAAAACAAACAGACTTAATGCTGAAAGCTATTTAGCTTTCAGCAAAAAGCAAAAAAACAAACGGCACTTAAATGTTTGAAAAGTGAATTAGCATGCTTAAATTAAGGGCTTTACTTATATATCAGGGCCAAATTATGAGATAAATATATGAACAATGATGCTTTTCATATTAATGATCCTTGCTTTGAGAGGAATCCTACACTTATTTAAATGCAGCTACCATCTCACCTTGAAAGCAAGTGAATAAAAATAATTCATCTCTCCTTAATTAAACCACTCATGGCACATGAATTCAACATGTCTAAGAATGCTACAGCAGAATTTTTCTAATCTGTTGCAGTTTTTTGTTTCTTCCATGAAAAAACACTTTTCTTGTTTTTCTTATTAAAATTAAATTGTTGTGATGTTTGGCTTGGATACAAATTATGTCCATTTTGATCTTATATAAATACTTAAAAGGCTCTTAATCTCTTTCATTGAATTGAGAGCTGTTATTAGCATTTTAGTTTCAATTAGTTCTAACAATGCTTGTGGAAAACTCAGATGCAGGGTTGCAATCCAAAGAACATGGGTCAAATATTTGATTGATTGCACACTTTTCTTGATAATGTAACCATATGGATGCACCTAAAGAGCTTCCTAAGAAGACTGAGTTGATCTTTGCTTATTCTCTTGGTAAGTAAGGTGCTGATTTCTATGATAAAGTAAAAATGATACTACCTATGAAAGATTTTATATGTGAGGTAAATAGGTCTTGTTATGTGAAACAATGAAGATTAAATTGGAAGCATGTTGTACTCGACTTTCTGTAATTATCGGATATGTATTTATACCTAATTAGCTCAAACAGAAATTTCTAAAAACTAATAACATAGTCAAAATAGAGGTGGGACTCTTTCTCTTTGTTAGTAATGTGTATGCAGAGGTGGATGAGGTTTTCAATTATTTATTTAGTTTCCAATATTTGCAATTTTTTAGAAAAAAAAAGGAAATGGATCGACTCAAAAGACAAGGTTCAGAAAGCTGAAAACTGTTTGAATTATGATCTATGAAAACTTTAAAATTTTAAATTTTGGTGGATTGGAGCTTCCTATTGGCATTAGTGGCAGCTTCTTAGCTATGCCCTCTTTTTCGTGGGTCCGGCTCTACAAACAGGATTAGATTCATTATTTAGCCAGCAGCCTTATAAAGTAGTTTAATTATGTCTTTTCAAAAGGGGAATTTGTTTATCTTTGTCCATTTCAAATGTCTGAGATTGTTTGATATTAAAATCCACCTGATCTCTATAATTTAATCCTGACAACCTGTGGATCAAGAGTCTATTAAATCTTCAAAAGATGTCAACTACCTTTGTAACTAATCTTTAGTTATATCACTTAATTTTATCACCCCCCTTATCAAAACGATCGTGTAAATTTTTTTTTGACCGCAATCTTGTAAATATTGATCCTATTGATATTGATAGAATTACTACTAGGCAGACTCTGAACCACTTTACGCAAATCATAACCCTTTAATCATATCATTGGATTTTATATTATCTTTGCAGCCACTATTTTTGTGGTTTCAGTTCCTAGTTGGTATTTCTATTGTGATAATTGAAGGTCTGGTGCTTTCAATGTCTCACAAAACAGTTGAAACTATAACCAATTTTCTTTCTTGAAGAATATATATGGTTGTTGTGTTGGAATTTCAAAATTACTTAGCATCACCTAGCTCAAAACTTGTATATGGATTGAGGACATTAATAATCATTAGAGAGTGTATGAGAATGAATTTTAGAGTAAGACAGGGGATGCATTTTGACTAATGAAAGAGGGATGTGTCTCATCTTTGAGTTCTTTCAATAATTACAGTATTTTGAAAATAACTTTGGACTTCTTACATTTTTCTGGATTGTTGAATAATTTATAGAATATATATATATTGGCAAATCAAAAACTTCAAAAACTTACAGTTAATAATGTCTTGACTGTATTCTTCTCTATCCCTGCGGTCATACACACATGATTTGGGTTTTCTTTTCTTTTTCTTTTTTTTTTTATTTTAGTTTTTGCAGGCCTTCAACATTAGCAAAGTATATGGTGGCTGGCAGTACTAATCTTACAGTATGTTCTCTCTTTTGTAGATAGATCATGTCAACTGCAAGTATTTATGTGTGTTCTAATGATTCTTGTTTACTATCTTTTTTTAATGCCGACACTCTTATCATACAACAAAGCCCTAGAGAAGTTTGCCGAGCCTTTGTATGCCACAGGTGTGTTCCATGGCCTGCTGCTTGCATTCCATTCTTAGAAGTGGCTACTTCCATTTGAGACCAGTGCAATTGATTTTGATCATCCAGAAACAAATGGTCAGCACAGATCTTTAACTAATAATCCATCAGGTAACTTGATCTTCTGTTATTATATCGAGGAAAGCAGTTTAAACTAATATCATTTGGACCCTTGAAACTGGTCCGGGACTGCAAAGTTTCAATCGCTCTTACATGCAATTTTGTAACCCTGGTTCATAACTTGGCAATTACTATCTAAATTAATACATCTAAAGCAAAAATTTGTAATATGAACTTGCATTTAACAAGTTTGAGATTTTTTTAATTTCCTTCATCCTTTTATAGAGCCATCTTGTCCATGCAGATAAATTGTTGGAAGTGTTCATGGAGTCTCCACTGTGGAACAAGAAAAACAAATACTACCTGTTGATTCAGAGAGGGCAGATGATAAATTGGTGGTAATGCTGGTCAATCAAAATTAAGAATTGAACAACAAAGAAGGAAGATGAGCTAACCAGGAAAGCAGAGGAATTGAGCAAGGAGAAGAAACATCCATGTTGAACGAGCAATGTCTGTTGGAGGAGCATACCAAAGTTAAGGAACTGCTGGAAAGGCCAATTCATTTCAATGCTGCCACATTTTCATGCCACAGCCATAATAGTGGACTTTTAAATAGTGTGATTGGTCATAAGTTTGGTAAGGCTCTTGGATGTTTTTCTTTCAATCCAGTAGGTAGTGGCAGTGGAAAAGATTCTGATTTTTTATTTCACTCAATAAATATCGTGGGATACAATTTTGCTTATCTACATTATGTTTTTGTTTGGTTATATATATATGAATGAGTTAGTTATCACAAATTATTCATGTAATTGGCTTTCTTGAAAAAAAGATAGACAATTTTCATGATTTACTTATAATAAATATCAAAATGCTTTGTTATTCTTGCCTAATGATCACTGTGCTCACATATGATAAACAGACATGGTGCTACTTAATATTTGATCAATATGATAACTTTTATGTATCTATTAAAGAAATAACACATTATTAAGAATTTTTAAATGTTTTGATTTACTGATTATTTGGTCTTTTGCATTATAATTTGGGTGGTATGCATAGATAACAGGCCAAAGAACAGCCAGTAATTCATGTTGATCTCTAGGTCAAAGGATGCCTCTATAAAGAGTGATGGGAAGAATATGGTCCCAAATGTCTACAAGGTTCTAGATGAGTTTTGACTACTTCTTGAGACCTTGTACTAGTTCCTTGGTAATCAAATTTTGTTGTTTATAAATCTAATTCAGCTATGAAAATTGTAATATTTAAAATTTGTGGATTGAGTCACTAGAAAAGCATTGATGGATGTAATTCCTATTGGCGTTGGTAGCAGCTTCTTAGCTATACCCCTTTTTTGTGCATACTGCTCTACAAACAGGATTAGATTCATTATTTAGTCAGCAGCCTTATGAAGTTACTTCAACCATCAGAGATCAGTTTCCCTCTTTGATACTGTCCTCTGATCCTGATCAATATGATAACTGTTATGTCTACTTTTTGAGACTTTGTAGTAGTTCCTTGGTAATCAGATTTGTTGTTTATAAATCTAATTCAGATATGCAATCCATAAACATTGATCACTTAATGTTTTAGTTTTGATCTATGAAAATTGTAATATTTAAAATTTTGGTGTATTGAGCCACTAGAAAAGCATTGATGGATGTAATTCCTATTGGCATTGGTGGCAGCTTCTTAGCTATAACCTCTTAGTTGTGCATACTGCTCTACAAACAGGATTAGATTCATTATTTAGTCAACAGCCTTATAAAGTAGTTTAATTCTGTTTTTTTCAAAAAAGGAATTTGTTTATCATTGTCCATTAATTCAAATATCTGAGATTGTTTGATATTAAACTCCACCTCATAACTATAGTTTAATCTTGAGAGGCTGTTGAATCGTCAAAAGGAAGTCAACTACTTTTGTAACTAATCTGTTGGTTATATCACTTAATACTATCACCCTCATCAAAACGATGATACAAATGTTGATAGAATTACTACAAGGCATACTCTGAACCACTAGCAAACATAACCTTTTATCATATCATTGATTTATATTATCTTTACAACCACTATTTTTGTGGTTTCAGTTCCTAGTTTGTATTTCTATTGTGATGATTGAAGGTCTGGCCGTGCTTTCAATGTCTCACAAAACAGTTGAAATTAACTATAGCCAGTTTTCTTTCTAGAAGAATATATATTGTTGTTGTTTTGGAATTTCAAAATTACTTAGCATCACAGAACTCAAAACTTGGTATTTGGATTGAGGACCATAATAATCATTAGAGAGTGTATGAGAATGAATTTTAGAGTAAGACAGGGGATGCATGTTGAAGAATGAAAGAGGTATGCGTCTCATCCTAGACTAGAGTTCTTTGAATAATTACTGGATTTTCAAAATAACTTTGGAGCTCTTACATTGTTCTGGATTGTTGAATAATTTATAGAATACATAGATTTTTTATGGTAAATCAAAAACTTCGAGAGAACTTAAGAGAGTTCATAATGTCTTGACTGTGTTCTTCTCTATCTCTGCGGCCATACACATGATTTGGCTTTTTTTCTTTTTTTACTTCAGGACTCAACGTTTGCAAAGCATATGCTGCTTGCATTCCATTCTTAGAATTGTCTTCACATGCAAAATTATTATATTGATAGTGTGCTAGCTAGCTACTTCCATTTGAGACCAGTGAGATCAATTGATTTTGATCATCCAGAAACGAATGGTCAGCACAGATTTTAACAACTAATAATTCATCAGGTAACTTGATCTTCTATTATTATATTGAGGAAAACAAATTAACGTAATATCATTTGTACCCTTGAAACAGATCCAGGAAGCGGCACCGTAAGCCGCCTGGAACATGAGTCTAATAAGGCGGTGGGAGGCGCTACGATACATCTATGGAGTTGAACCAATAGCCGTGCCTTTACCGGGTGCGGTTCTTCTGAGATCTCCCTGTAAAATTTCAGTTGCCTTACATGCAACTTTATAATCCTGGTACATAACTTGGCTAATTATTTAAAATACATCTAAAGCAAAATTATTACGTGAGCTTGCATTTGACAGGTGCGTAGAATTTTTGTTCCTTTATCCTTTAACAAACCATCTTGGTCCATGCAAATAAATTTTTGGGAGTGTTCATGGAGTTTGATAAATGCTACCTGCTGAAACAGAGATGGTAGATGATAAATTGGTGGTAATGTTGGTCAATCGAAAAGAATATTGGGACAACAAAAACTAAACCTGCTAATGTCTAAGCACCTTGAAGTGACTTGAGATATAAGGCCTGAACCAGTAAAGAAGGAAGAGTGTTAGGCCCCGGTTCCACGTATGAATAGTACTGTATACGTGAATAGTACAGTATGTATGAATAGTATCGTGAATAGTGTCGTATGAGAAAATAAATGCGGAAAAATAAATGACACCAGATTTAACGTGGTTCACCCTTTGACATGGGCTACATCCACAGGACAAACTCAGAACAATATTCACTATCACAAAGTGGTACAACTCTTCCCCAGAATATTCACATCTCGGGGTATACACAGAAAAATAGAACTCTCTATTTTTCTCTCTAAACTCACACTCTCCCCCGGTGTGAAAATACCCAAAAGAGAACACCCTTAATTCTCACTCCCTATTTTTCTCTCCTCTCTTGAGCTCTCTTGGCTCTCTTTCAATGGGATTACAAAATGGGATTTTTGGGATTGGAATGGTGTGATTTTCCCTTCCGTTGCTTGCCTATTTATAGGCACTTGAAGAAGGAAAAACCAAAAGGAACAATCGTTCCCTAAGAGTTGCCAGAAAACCAGCTCAAAACATGGCTGGAAAACTGGCACCAAAAGGAAAAGAAAAACGAGAAAAGGGGAGGCTTTTCCCCTTGTGACAGACAAAGCCACATGGGTATGGACCCCACAAAAAGGAGCTAACCAGGAAAGCAGAAGAATTGAGAAAGACAGAAGAAACATCCATGTTGAAGGAGCAATGTCTGTTAGAGGAGGCCAATTCCATTTTCAGTACTGCCACATTTTAATGGCGCCACATCCATAATAATGAACTTTTAAATAGTGTGATTAGTCACAAGTTTGGTAAGACTCTTGGGTGTTTTTCTTTCAATCCAGTAGGTAGTGGCTGTGGAAAGGAGTGCATTTTTTCTTTTTCTTTTTTATTTCACTCAATAAATCATGGGATAGATACAATTTTGCGTATCTGCATTATCTTCATTTGGTTATATATATATATATATATATATATATATGAATGAGTTAGTTATCACAAATTATTTATGTTATTGGCTTTTTTGGCAAAAAGATCAATAATTTTCTTAATTTACTTATAATAAATATCAAAATGCTTTGGCAAATTTGTTATTCTTGCCTAATGATCACTGCGCTCACATATGATAAACAGACATTGTGCTCCCTTAATTACTAGTTGATTTTATATAATTGGTTTTGTAAGACAAAGGCAGGGCCTTCATATGAGAAGCAAAGTTTTAGAAAAACAAATTTCTTTTCGATGAACATTAAGAAAAAAATGTCTTGGAGCAAAAGTTAGGAAAAAAGATTCCAATTGGTTTTATATTTGTTAACATCCTTATATCCTGTATTAAAGTAGTGAATTCCAAATAACATAATGTGCAGTGTATTATTATAAGTTAGAGATAGACCTGCCTTCAATTATTATAAGAGCTTACCTGGAGATAAACTATGAAAACAATTGATTTTAATCTTCTAAATATAACAATAGAAAACTTTAGGTTCAAATATATCAATTTGAACCCCATTGTTTTTACATATATGGTAAAGTAATTTTTAGTTTTGTTGAGCATTTGTGGTGGTAGTTGAATCAACATTCCCTTCTTGTAGTGATTTCTGTTGGAATTTTGGGATGAGAGAAAAATGAAATAGAAGTAGAGAAATAACGTGCAACTCTCATTTTATTTTTGATCATTAAGATGCCTATAAATAGGCTTACAATGGATAAATAAAATTAAAAATAAACAAACTAATTTTGATCCACTAATTATCCCATTCAAAACAAACTCTCCATATTTATAAAGAAGCTGAAAAATCTCAAACAAACCGTGGACACTCCCACTCACAATTAATTAAATAAATAAAACAAAGTCTTTCCTAATTAATAGAAACTATTAAAAAACCAACTTTGAATCAATCTTCAACACTCTCCCTTGATTCAAAGTTGCATAAATTTTTAATTTTCCTGCACTTCTCCATGGAGCACATCTCTCCATATTTTCAAATTTGCGAAGCACTTCTCTTCAACTCATGATGCACTTCTCATCATCTCGTTGATGTACTCTCTCATTCATCATCTCGTTGATGCACTCTCTCATCATCTCGTTCACTGGGTTTTAGAGCACTTCTCTCTAAAGATTCTTCTTGGTGCACTTCTCACCAACTAGAAGAGTCTTGCTTCTCTTCTTCAACTTTCTTCTTCTTCTTATTCACTTTCTTTGATTTGCCTTCTTTTTCCTGTTAACATCAAGAGAGGCTCTAGTAGGTTCAGCAAATTCAGGAAACTCGATTTCTTCAATTTCTTTCAGAACATCATCAACATTGATTGTTTGCTCCGGACTCTTTCCTGATTTGCCAAAGCTCTGGATGTTGGAGACGCTTTTCACGGTGAAAAACTTCATCCATAGCTTCAAAAATTTTTATTGCATCACAGACCCTTAAGACTTATGGCTCTGATAGATTTCACGAGACGAATCCAACGGTGATATCTGTTTCTTCATCAGAGATCTAGAACCTCCAAGTTTTCAACCTGTACTATTTAAGCAAATTACCGTTGTGTCATTTTTCCGGAAAATCTTATTTTCTCGGGTTTTACAAATTTCCCTATATATTGAGATTACATGGTCTTTAGAGATGTGTATATGGTTTTTGCATACGTTTTTGCTTTAGTATTGTTTATTCAGTAGATCTTTGTTGGGCCACATGAGTCAACTATCACTTCTTAGATGTTATGTTTCATCCACTACTAGAGCTGTTGTAGGACATTCACTACTTTGTGCCTCGAGATTTCAGAGTCAGATTTTGCACATGTTTCTAGTAGGTTCTACAGAAATATATGGCGTGGAGCTACTCATTTTCGATTTATATGCATTTTTGTGTTCTCATTGGACCCCTCGTTATATACAGATATGCCTGTATTTCCGATGAAATGATGGTTCGACCAGCATATGGTTTAGCTAAAGTCACCCGGGATACCTACTTGTTGTGAGGCCCCACTTACTATACTGGGGCATAGCCCTCTATTTCAATTCATGGTGTTTAGAGTCGTTTTCTTCAATTTGGCATTCCGAGCCGTCTTTGTTAGTTTGGTGTTATAGTGGTTCTTGTTGCTCAAGGCTGTATCGTTTTCTTCGCCAAAGTTCGTGAGTCATTTTCTTTAATTTGACGTTCAAAGTCGTCTCCTTTAGTTTGGTGTTCAAAGTCGCTTTAGTTTCATGCTCGATATGTTTTCATCAATAGCTTTCAAAGCTCGCTCTTTAGTTTGGTGTTTTGAGTCGGCTTCAGTTCGCTTAGAGTCGCTTCACTACGCTCATAGTCATTTTCTTCAACATGCTCAGAGTCATTTCTTCAAATTGGAATCTCGTAGTCGTTTTCTTAGTTTGGTGTTCGTATTCATTTTGTCGCTTGGTGTCGTGAGCCATTTTCTTCACTTGATTTCAGAGTCGCTTTCTTCGCCTTAATGCTCTGAGTCGCTTTTTTATTTTTTTATTTTTAAATACACGTAGCTGTTTTCTTCTGCTTACGCTCAGAGTCGTCTTAAGTTTGGTGTTTGGAAAACTTATTTTCTTCAATTCGCCCAGCCATTTTCTTTAGTTCGCGTTTGTATCGCTTTCAATTTATGCTTAGAGTCAGTTTTCAATTTTCCGTTTATAGCCGTTTTCTTCAGTTTAGTGTTCATAGCCATTTCTTCAGTTCATGCTCAATGCCATTTTCTTCACGGTATTTGTATTCTTTAGCCTGTGTTCAGACATTTTCTTCGGTCATGCGTAGACACTGCCAAACCTCGGGGTTTGGGCTTGATCAACCATCAACCTACGGAATACATGTGGACACCGGGTAAACCGATGCCTCATCACTACATCCCATATCTTGGGAATTCAACCTGAGAAAATATATATACATAAGCATACCCTCACCAAGCCAGGCAACATTTCCAGAGTAAAATAACCACTACCATACAAAAATACATACATGCCTTAGGTTTGCTCAGTCAAAATACAACTAAAAACAAAGCCACAATCGGCTTTCTTAACACATGCGGTCCCAAATAAGGGTTAGCTGCCTACATATGGCCTTCAACTTAAATGTTCCCACGAAGGGGTGAGCAATGCTCAATAGAGAAAGTCTCCTATAGGGGCTACTCCCCACCTAAGTGCACATGAATGCCATGAACACACAATCAAACACACATTCAAGTAAAAACATACACATTTCTACATGAATGTCTACATGCCATAGATGAGATGAGACTCATCATGCCCCATGGCTTCGCCTCCCTGTACCTCACATCCATATGCAGTGGAAACCGCTTACTTGTGTTTCACCGAATGACTTCTTTTCTAAAACAAAATATTTTTGTTTTATAAACCAAAACTCATTGGATATACCTCCAATGAACCGCTTTATTCAAAAGCCATGTGTCTTTTATGGGTAGGCGAATTTTTCGGGGTCTCATCGCAGGCTTCGCACACCTTTTGACACTTTCGCGGGGTTTCACCGTTGGAACCATATACTTAACCAAAACTAACCAGGTTTTCCACTTGTGGGGGTGTCTATCCCTACTTGTTGCTACCTGATACATAATTTATTTTCATGCTTATGCAACCATGGGACATCCATCGGACATCGTCCAACGTTACCGAGCCCACCATCCCATTCACTAAGTATGGTGAATAATCATACCCATGCACACACTAACATGAAACCTAAATCAAACCGTACTTCATGCCAAGTACCATGTATAATTATATCGAAAGCATATAATTTACATCCATTCATGCTAATATATCATAACATGCATATATCAACATTAATACAACACATTCAGCATGTTATTCATTTTTCCAGTTATCAACACACAAAACAACACACGTACCAATGACAAACAAGCCATTCTCGACCAACC
Organism: Tetrastigma voinierianum; assembly: GCA_016808115.1. Classification (NCBI taxonomy): domain Eukaryota; kingdom Viridiplantae; phylum Streptophyta; class Magnoliopsida; order Vitales; family Vitaceae; genus Tetrastigma; species Tetrastigma voinierianum. Next base: position 308,336 of record JAEQBH010005489.1, on the reverse strand, counting down.
TGGCGAGTAGCCTTGTAAATAACCTAGACTCGGGGCCCAGAATTTCACCTTATTTCAACTCGAACAAGGCTGAAAATCGCCTCACACAATTCCGAAAACAACTCGAAATCGTCTCAAAATACTACTTCAAAACACCGCATTTATGACCCTCAAATGAAAAGAGACCCGAGTAGGAGAAAACCCCTACCTCTCGGAGCGTGAAGCACCGAATCCCATTGTTCTCGAACTCCACTGTAGCTCTCACGAGTGTAATCAACTTTAATTCTCGAGCTAACCTAACTCGACCATTTTAACATCAAAATTTTAAGGAGGAAACGATCGTTCCTCTTTTCTCTTTTCTTTTTTTTTTTTCTCTTTATGTTTTCTTTCCTTTCTTTTCTCTCTTTCCTCTTTCTCTTAGTCTATCCACCGAATTCAGATCTGAGTTGTGTTGATCACTCCTCGAGTGAAGCTTCCTCCCTACCTTCCTTTTTCCTATCCACGTGACACATGGCCTCATTAATGCCATCTTCCTCATGTGTTTGGCGTGACATGTGTCACATGGATACTTTCCTTAGGTGGAAAAAGCCACACCACATGGATCTTTGCCATGTGCCCCTCTCTCATGTTGCCATCTGGCATCTAATTAGTGATGCCATGTGGCACTACTCCATGTGTCACCCGACACCTGGTGCCTCAAAAAACATGGAATTTAAATTGTCTTGGAATTCAATGAAATTCGACTAGGTAGCTAGATTTCATGAGACGAATTCAACGGTGAAGTTCGTTTCATCATCCGAGATCTAGAAAAATTCCAAGTTTCCAACCTGTACTATAGCAGCAAATTACTGTTTCGCTTTTTTTTTTTTTTTATAGAAAAATTACATTTTTCCGGGGTTTTACATTCCCCCCCCTTTAAAAGAATTTAGTCCTCGAAATTCCCACATACAAGTCGAGGTAGACCCAACTCTTGTCTAGTAGGTTCTTTAGAGCCGATGGCAGGAGCTACTCATTTTGGACGTATGAGGCATTTTTGAGTTCTCATTGGACCCTCGTTATGAGTAGAGTTGATGTCAGATTTCCTTCATGAAATGATGGTTCGACTTTGAGCATTGTGTTGATTAGCTAAAGTCACCCCAAATACCTACTTGTTGTGATGCCCCACTTAATATACTAAGGCATAACCATCTATTTCAATTCTTGGTGTTAAGAGTCGTTTTCTTCAGTTTGGTGTTCTGATCCATCTTTGTTAGTTTGGTGTTCAAAGCCATTTTCTTCAGTTTGGTGTTCAGAGCCGTTTATTTAGTTTGACCTTCAGAGTTGTCTCCTTTAGTTCGCTGCTCAAAGTTGTTTTATTCGCCATATTCGTAGCCGTTTTCGCATGCTTCGTGAGTCGCTTTCTTCAAGCCATGCTTGTAGCCATTTTTCTTCACTCTTCTGCTCAAAGTCGTTTTCTTGGGCTTTGGTGTCTATTTTGTCAATTTGGTGTTTAGATCCATTTTCTTAAGTTTGTCTTTCAGAGCCGTTTACTTCAGCTTAGTGTTCGGAGCCGTTTTCTTCATTTTGGTGTTCAACCGTTTTTGTTAAGCAAGCTTTAATCTTACTTTCTTTAGTTCGCATTCGTGAGTCAGTTTCACTGGCATTCGTGAGATGTTTCCTTAGCTCATGCTCAAAGTCATTTTCTTTAGCTCATGCTCAGGTCGCTTTTCTTCTTTGGCATTCGCAGCCATTTTCTTAAATTTGATGCCTGAGCTACTTTTCTTAAGTTTCATGCTCGTGAGCCATTTTTCACTACAGCAGAGTCGCTTTTTCGCTTTACCCGTTATCGCTTTTAATTTGGTGTTCAAAGCCATTTTCTTTTCTTCAGCTTTTGGCATTCGTGAGCCGCTTTTAGTTTAGCTTCAAAGCCATTTTTCTGGCCATGCTCGTAGCCGCTTTAGTTTAGCGTTTCAAAGCCATTTTCTTCGGCCATGCTCGTGAGTCGCTTTAGTTTGACGCTCAGAATCGCTTTCCGGGCCGTATGCTCGAACTGCTTTTCTTCACTCACGTCAGAGTCGCTCTCTTTATATTGTTATTACTTGTGAAAGCCATTTTCTTCACTGACATTCCCGAGTCGCTTTCTTTAGTTTGGTGTTCAGAGTCGTTTCCTTCACTTTGGCGTTTAGAGTCATTTTCTTTAGCTTGGCGTTCAATGTTGTTTTCTTTAGTTTGGTGTTTAGAGCCGTTTTTGTCAGTTTGGTGTTCAGAGCCATTTTCTTTAGTTTGATGTTCAAAGGCGTTTTCTTCAGTCTAGTGTTTAGAGGCTTTTTCTTTAGTTTGGCATTCATAGCCGCTTCAGTGTTGATATTAAGAGCCACTTCCCAATCAGATTTGTATTCAGATGTTATAGATTTGCACCTTGATGCCCATGGTGGCATTCGACCCGACATCTAGAGTCACCTCCTTCATAGCGATGTTTAGAGATCCTGTTACCCATAACCTTAGATTTCTTCCCCCCACCCATGCTTGGTGAATTTATTACAAATCACTGCTCATCGTTTGGGGTCATAGTCACTGCTCATCTTGAATATACGTTTTCTTCTGGTCATCTTATTTCTCACCCTGCAGCATATGGGCCACTCATGAGTTTTCATCTTGCCACTGGGGAGTTCTTTTGGACACGCGACTAGCTTTTTGAGCTAACATTTTCTGTCTTTCATCATATTATGAGGCATCCGCAATCTCGTACCATCATATTGAGTGCTTTGGACTATATCAGTATCCACAGATCATTTTCGGAATTCATGGTTGGATGGTCCATCACCTGCTACAGACTTGGATGCGAGTTTTACCATCGAGATTCTTAGGGAGAGCTCGGGTCCATGTCATGACTTTATTGGTTTTTTTTAGGAGTCCATGGTCTTTTCTTACTCTTTTGTCATTTGTCCTTAGAGTGTCTAGAGCCCTCATACTCTTGCTTTGAGCTCATATTCAGCTCGATGACTTAAATTCCATTTTTATTTTATTTTTTTTCTTTTCTTTCTTTGATAAAGTTCATTTCATTTCACTCACTGTTCATCCTTCAACTTCACTTCATGATTCACTTTCATTACACTCGAACTCTATCTAAGAGGGATATATTTGTGGATACCCCTAGATGGCTGTCACTTGACAACCATTTGAATGACCACTTTTTTTTTTCATTTTTATTTTTATTTTTGAAAAGAGTTAATTTAAAGGAGTATTAGGTTTTATTTTATTTTATTATTTTATTATTCCAATCCATTTTGACTTCACTTTTTTAGTGATGGAAAGAAATATTTAAAGATATTTTTTTTATTTGGTATGATTTTGATTTGTTTACGGATTTTCCTTTTCGGAGAAGGAAACTTTTTTTTTCTTCTTAAATAGGGGAGGAGGAAAATAAAAGAAAGGGAGGAGCATGATCAATCTGGAATCGGGGGGTCTTTCATGGAGTTTTTTTTTTTCCCTAGTACATATTTTAATGTTCAAGATTCATGCATGGAGATTTAAGTTGGCTGGCGCCTGCAATTCGCCATCGAGGATTCTTCCTTCAAATTTTTTTTATCTATGACTACTGGCATTTGTGATCATTGTGTGCGAATTCAGGGGCCTATTTCTTTCTCATTTTTTTACCCACGGCTATTGATATTAATTCATTGTTATTATTAATGCATGGGATTGGAAGTTTTAGCAAGTATTAACCTAAGATTGTCTTAAAAATAAAACTTGTTTATGATTATTATTATTATTACTCATTTTCATTTCTTTCTATTGTTATAGTTTTTTCTTCTTCTAAGTATTAACCCTGTAAGTTTGACGTATAATATTGAAAGGTTGAAGTGCATATATTATTATTATTTTGATTCTTCTCCCATCAATTTGTATCTCGTGCGTCTTTTTTTTTTTTTTTACTAATCCAATTTTTTATATTTTTGAATACCAATTTTATGATTGTTTTATATACGGGACCTTTTATTGTTTTGTTCTTTCAGTGTTTTTTCATTTTTGAAACTATGCCTGTTTTACATCCGTCATTTTTTTAGTAATCCAATGTTTGATCATTTTTAAAATCACCCAATTTTTATAATTTTCTTTCTCAGTTTACTTTTTTTACTAATCCAGATTTTGATCATTTTCTTTAAACAATCAAGTTTTTTTTTTCTTTTATTTTTGTAACTTTCAGTTTACTTTTTTTTACTAATATATATTTTTTAATTTTTTTTTTTATCATTTTAAGCCATCCAGCTTTTATATTCTCGGTTTACTTTTTTTTTTTTTTTCAAAAATCCAGTTTATTTATTTTTAACCATCCAGCTCTTATCAGTTTATTGACTATTTTACATCCATCACTTCTATTTTTACTAATCCCGTTTTTTTTTTTTTATCATTTTTTAAACCTTTCGGTTTTTATCATTTTTTTACTTTCAGTTTACTTTTTAGAATAATCCAATTTTTTTTTTATCGTTTTTTATTCTCAGTTTGCTTTTTAGATTAATCCAGTTTTTTTTTTCTTTTTTGAAACCATCCAACTTTTATCATTTTTTATTCTCTTGATCTCCTCTTATTTTTTAGTCTCGCCACATCACAACCAAAATGTAGTGTCTACAACACTATCCAAGGAACGATTGTGGAGGGTTGTTCCACCCATGTCCTTTATCGATCTATTATTACTGGATTCAGTTGAATGAAAAGCTTTGCTTATTGTCAAAAAAAAAAACAAAAACAAAAACAAAGACTAATGGATGATAAGATCATTTCATATGTGTACCAAATTTATTACACAACACAAGGTTGAAAGGAAACATAGAATTAAAATAGAGATGGTAAAACTAACAGTAAGCCTAAGATCATTATTAGCCCGTCCATAGTGGCTCTTCAACTTCTAGGAGGTGTTGGATGGTGAATGGGATCTGGGCCACCAGGAGACAAGCGCAAAGCTTGGGGTGGGTGGTGAATGGGATCCGGGCCGCCAGGAGAAACTCGCTGAGCTTGTGGTGGATGGTGAATAGGATCTGGGCCCCCTGGAGAAACCTGCAAAGGTTGGGGAGGATGGTGAATGGGATCTGGGCCGCCAGGAGAAACCCGCAAAGCTTGTGATGGAAGGTGGGGTAAATTGTGAATGGGATTTGGGCCACCAGAAACAAGCCGCATAGCTCCACAATCTTGAATATCTAGAACAAGAGAGAAGAAAAGAAAGATGAAGGTTTGAAGCAAAAATGGTTTGGATAAGTACTCCATAGTGTTTTGATCATGGCTCTTGTCAGTAATAACTCTTATTATATAGGATTCCTTAAGTATTTTTGACTATATGAAAAATGTGCCTATCAGATTGTGAAATATCCTTGATCCTGACAAAATAAGAAAATAAATTATATTATGGTTATCCTCCAATCACCACTTATGGATTTTGAAATTTTTTTGTTTCAGATTTTAAACTTAAATGTTAAAAAATCTAACCCAATAAATTCTCTTACTAAAGAAAAATTGAGTATATTAAAGAAATATCCTTTCAAAATCAAGCTTTTTTACTATTCTATTTCAGGAGTTAATATTTTCAATTCAATGAAACAATTATTCTTGTATGAAATAGAATACTTGGCAACATATAATTAAATATCAAATCATATTATATCTTAAAATCAAGTAATTTGTTTTTTTTTTACTTTAAATAATATGATATCTTAAAATCAAGTAATTTTTTTTTCACTTCAAATCATAATCATTTCATAACCAAATCAAATCATAACAATGTGAAAAGAATTGAAAAATAATTTTAAAACATTTGTTTATTTATTTATATTACTATTAAATAATTTTAAAACATATAACTATTGAATAAATTTTAATTTTTTTGGAAATTAAATATAAGAAATCTATATATATATATATATATATATATATATATATATATATATATATATATATATATATACTATATATATATATATATATATATATATATATATATACTTTTTAAAAGTATTTCTTAAAAATAAAATATAGTAAATAAATACAAATATTTTGTACTATAGTATTTGTTAAGTATCCAAAAAGCTCAACTTATCCTATCCTACATGTTTAGGTGATTTTTGAGGATGTTTTGAGTAGGAAGAGCATCAAAATATGAATAATTCAATGATTTGTATGGACAACTCTAGTCAAGAGGAAGAGCATTGTGGTGGCATTTTAGGTCCCATCATGTTTTTGTTGGATGTTGTTTCTTGGGTGGGGTGACGGTCGATGTCGATGGGTCGGTGTTAGGTATCGTGTCGATGCGAATCGTAGCCGGCGTTGCCGGCCGAACCCGTGAATAATAGCGTGTGACGTGTCAACGTTAAGTAACGAACCCGACTATTTATTATTCGTATTGGCGGGTTAACGTAGATATGGCCGTTAATTTGATTATTTAAAATAACAAGAATTAGAATTAATCTTTCATGCATGTTTAACACAAATAACCTATTAAATTTAACATATTTATTAATTTTATTATTTAAATTAATAGGAATTATAATTAATAATCCATATTTAACTTGTAAATAACTTATTAAATAGGTTAATTAATTAATATAATAATTAAGCAGGTTAATTTAGGTCAAATTCGTATTGGCGTATCGCTTGAATATGACACAATTGTCGATATGTTAGGCGGGTCAGCGAATATAGTGACACGATTATACTCCATAAACCCGTAGAAAACCATATTGGGTTAGGTAGTCGTGTTCGTGTCGTGTCAAATTTTGCCAGCCCTAATTACTAGGGCATACCCTCTAGTTATTGGGATCATTTGGAGTGGGTCAACTTATATAGGCAGTTTTTACTGGGATGATGAGTTCATTATGACATTTTAGGCAAATGCCATTCTAGAGCATATTTTGATGACACCCTAAAACTCGGGGGTCCCGTTAACAAATCGTCAGCTCGTGGAATACCTGTATGTCTCATCCACCGAGACCATCCATGAGTAAAAATGACCCGACTGGGCCTATCCATCCATACTCATCATTACACATACAAACTATATAACAATAGTTTCAAGAGGTAATTATACACTCTTATACAAAACCATATACTAAAGCTAGTCTGTTCTAGTATATTTTATAAAACATGAGTCAAAGGCCACAATCCGGCCCTCTTCATAATCCCGGCCTTTGAGAAGCACCGTCCATTGACACTTATCTTGCACCTGAAATATGTCCCCTACAGGGGTGAGCCATGCCCAGTAGAGATAAAACCTACAAGGGCTACTCACCACCTAGGTGCACATTCAAATGATTGTAAGACTCGGCAAAAAGCTAGAGATTTTAAATTTAGCTAGAAAGGGCAAAATTGTAATTTTACCGAAATGGGATAGGCTAAAACCTATAATTTTTCTAGATCTTCGATGACAAAATGGACTTCACTGTTGGAATTGTCTCGCGAAATCTAGTCACCCAGGCCAATTTCATTGAATTCCGAGACAGTCGGATTTTTCACGAAATTCAAGGGATCGGGCATCAAGTGGACCCCAGAAAACATGATTTTTATAAAAATCCTGAAAAATGTCAAATATTTAAAGAATGTCTATTTAATATAGATGAAACTTAAATCAAGACGAAATAAATTGTTTTGGGGCAAAAACGGAACGAAGAAGTGCGACACATGGCGCGACGTGAGCCACATGTCCAAACTATAAATATCCTAAAATATCTAAAAAATGAGAAAATATCTCATTTTTTTGGTCTAAGACAAAACGTTAGAGAGAGAGAGAGAGAGGAGGGAGAAAAAGTCAAGATTTTCTTCGGTTATTTCATTGGGTTCTACCGGTCAGAACTCAGAAGTCCAAGAGTTAAAACTAGTCTATGCGACGAGAGCTACGTGTGGGTACCGGAATCACAAGATTTAGCCAAGGTTCAAGGTTTAGGTTTTTAAGGAAACTGAGAAAAAGCGGTGTCCTGGAAAATCACGCAATTTGAGGTAAGGTTTTTCTCCTACTCGGTTTAATTTATGTTTAAGGGTTTATGTGTGTGTGACCAAGGGAGGTGCTGTCTAGTTTTCCCCTTCGACCCCATGACGGTGTTTTAGCCATAACTTGGACATCACTCATCCGAGTTGAGTGATTCAAATTTCTAGGTAAGCTAAACTTATAGGAGAACATATCTCCTTGAAATAGGTATAGTCCAATTCCAACCCCTTTGGACTCATAAATTCATTCAAAGTGGAGCAGCACGTTATGGTGTGCAGCAGGACATTCCTGGGTGGGACATGATGGTAATTTTCTTGATTGTTGGCCTCCAACTTCGGACGGCTATAACTTTTTCGTTCGAACTATGTTTGAGGTGTTCTTGGACTCTATGGAAATCCCATTGAGTAAAGCATCTAGCCATATGCCTGTGGAGGGCAATTAGTGTCCAAAACTGTGCTGAAAGTTGGTGTTTGTACCAAGAGTGCAGGTAGGACATTTCCTGTTTTGTTTGCCTCCAACTTCGGACGACCATAACTTCTTCGTCCGAACTCTGTTTGGGGTGTTCTTTGACTCTATGGAAAGCCCATTAAGTCAAGAATATATCCATATGAGTATGGATGGAAATTGGTGTAACGCCCAAAAAATACCCTGGAATTTTTATAATAATTTTATTATATATTCCGGGTATAAAATGAGCCAACTTGGATATTTTTTGGAAATTGTTAAATGAAAATTGATTATATGGTTATATGGATAAATTCCAAATCTAAATGATATATGCTAAATGAGAACTGATTGAACCCAGAAATTAACCCAAGTGAAAAAGGGCAATTTTGGAATTTTGTAAAATAAGTACCTAAGGGTCAAATGAAAATGAGCTTAAATGCTAAAGTGATTTAAATGTTAAGTGGTATGTTAAATGGGGAGACTAGAAGTCTAAATGCCAAAAATGGAATAATGAGAAAGGCCAAACAAGGCTTAAGGAAGAGAATGACTTAAAGACCAAAATGTGGTCTAATAGCTCATTAGAGAAAAAACGTTTTTGAGAGGGAGTTTGAGAAGAGAAAATGAAGAAAATCTAGGGCAAGGAGAGAGGATCAAGCTATTGGGTGTGAACCTCTTCCCACTTATGGTGTCTAAGTGATCAAGAAGAAGACATGAGCCAGGGCTTGGATTTTGAAGTAAAAAGAGGTAAGAACACAAACCCTAGATTTGTGTTTAATGATATTTGAGTTGGAAAGACCCTAAACAATCCATGGGTTTTTCTTGGGTTGGTTTAGGATGTTAGGATGTCATTGAGAGTGATTCTCATATTTTATTTTGGACTTGTTGGAGTTTTGAAGAAGAAATCGCAAAAAAAAAACCAAAAAAACTAGGATTTCTGGGCATTTCGGGCTCCCACGCAGCGGTGTGGGATGCCTTGTTGCAGCGAAGGAGCCAAGGTGCCAAAAATGGCACTCTCAGGTACTCCACAGCGTAGCGTTGCTACGCCGTTGCATAGCTACTATTCACGGTGTGCAAATTTTAGATTTTTGTTTCCGAAAGCCTAGTTATCGTACACCAATTGTTTAGGAACTCTAATACATGACTAATAAGGGTCCAAGTAAGAATAGAATTAAGTGAAAAACGTACCGTACCTCGCCGCCTTGGAGAAGCTTCGCTTCACCTGGGCGATATTTGTTAAGTGTGATTATTTGGCTACCCACTAAGAGTGACAATTGTGATTGACTAGGTACGGGTGAGGATAACACCTACCCTAGGACCGAGATTGAAGGAAAAGCAAAAAGGAAAGCGATAAATTGGTTTGTTCTACCGACCTCTATTCCTCATTTCAAGATTTGAATTGTTTATTCTAAATGTATTAGAAAAGCATATCGATTTGTTTTGATTGATTTGAGACAATGGATTGCGAAATGATTTGCATATGAAAATAGCATGAGTATTAAAAATGAATTCTTTGTACAAAAGTACATACTATACCGTATTTTACTATGAGTGATTTGAAAGCCCTTAATAGAATGTTAACTGTTTAATTCACATTAAGGATAGATTTAATTTATACGATAAAAATTGAGTGCGCGATACTATGAACAAATGTATTAATGTGTCCTCGATCCGTAGCCAGCGAGCCGATATCGGTGAGTGTTCCGCAATTGAACACAATAACTAAAACCGGCAGCCCGATTAGGACGTCTTTGTATTATAAAACAAATGTTTTATCTTGGCCTCTGACTAGCAAAAGCTAGATGCTTATGATTCCCATATCACATGTCGAAAACATAAGTTAAATTTATTGAAGCGAAGCGAAATGACTTGAACAATGTGGAATTGAAAAGAATGATTGCATAGTGAAAATGAAACGAGCATTTTGAAATGCATGAATTGCATATAAATGATTTATTGCATATGAAAGTGCATATTTGGAATGATCATTGAACCATAATTGATTGTATATGAAGTGAGTATATATATATATATATATTGTGTTTGCATTGATCCTTCAAAAGATTGAAAAGCATTATTTAGAAATATTGCATGATTTGACTTAAACTGAAATAGAAGGATGGAATTGTGTAGAACCACTAAGCATGAAAATGCTTAGCGTCATAGCGAGTGTTATCTATGCGCCAGGTCACAGGAGTGAACGGGGGACGAAGGCGAGATCGGGAGGCGTCGGAGTCATAGAGAAATATTTGCGGAGTATGCTCCGACATATGCATTGACTCCATTTTTTTTTTTTGAACATGAAATTCTTTTCTACACACCATTTTGTACTTGAAAATATTTTGTAACTTAAAGAGAGTTGAACTCTGAAACACAATTTGCACATCATTTTGAAAAGGGCATAGTATGCCTCCATTATTGTAAATGTATTTTTATAAATGTAATGTGTATGGGCTTACCCATATGAAATTGCTTCCGTAAAGTTTATTTAGAAAGGGCTTTAAGCCAACCAAATTGAAAACGTATTTGATAAATGGGTTTCTAACTAGGCGCACCCTAAGTTCGGTTTGGATCCACCAACCAGGTTAGGCCGGGCTCGGGGGTCTCTACAATTGGTGTCCAAAACCGTGCTAAAAGTTGGTGTTCATACCAAGTAAGCAGGTGGGACATAGGTGTCATTTCCTGTTTTGTTTGCCTCCAACTTCGGATGGCTATAACGTCCTTGTCCGAACTCCGTTTTGGGTGTTATTGGACTCTACGGAAAGCCTATTGAGTCAAGATTCTTGCCATGGGCATGTGGAGTGCAGTGGATAATCACAACTTTACTGAAAATCCATGTTTTGCACCAAGTGTGCAGGTTGCTTGGTTGTGTTGATGTGAATAGCCGGGTTCATAGGCTATTGTATTGGGTATGAATTTTCATCTTTCAGCCTAAGGAAGTTGTATGACATTACTTGTTAGGTCATGTTTTTATGAATGCTAATGTATGCTTGATATAATATGCATCTTAGCATGAAATGTATTGAACTTATATGCTTGCGATATATGTTTGCATGGTACTTGACATGAAGTACGATTGATTGGAATTTTCCATGTAGTGTGCATCATACATGTAACATGAGAACATGCTACATTAGCATTGCATATGCACAGGGACATCGCATTATTGGGTGTGTGTGCATGGGTGTGGTCATCCATCATCAGTTTTGATGAATGGGTAAGTGAGTTCGAACTTTAGACGACGTCCAATAGATGACTCACGGTTTAAAGCATAAAAAGAAATATAATTAATGTGTGTTGGACGGAGCAAGAAGGGGGTCGTTAATCCCCTCAGGTGAAAATCTTGGAACATTGGGTGTAAGAGACTGTAGAGTGTGATCAAGAAAAGATCAGATTTACTTGAAATAAGACACCACAGGTTATCACATAGACTTCATATTTGTGTGATAGAGTCGAGATTGACTCGGGATTGGTTGCTAGTGGCATTTGCACTAAATCTTGGTGAGCCATGGGACTCGGTATATGTGTGTCATTGAATCACTTCTCTGGAGTAAAGGTTTTCCACTGTGGCGTAGGCGTAGTAATGAGGGTGGAGTGAGTGACTCGGGATATGGGCATGATGACATTCCATGAATGACATATGACACTCATGTAGACATTTCACTTGGATGTGTATAAGTTGGTTTGACCATTGCATGAGCAGTTAGGCGGGGAGTAACCCTTGTAAGATATTATCACTATTGGGCTTTGCTCACCTCGTTGTGGGACCCCTCTTTCAGGTACAGGTAAGGTGTAGGCGGCTGACCCGCATTCGGGATCGCACATATGAAGAAAGCTGGATGTGGCTTTGGACCATATTTTGTATATGTATATTGGAACAATCAGTTTTAATATATCATTTTGTATAAGAGTGTATAATTGAACTCTTGTAACCTATCACTACATAGTTGCATGTATATTCTTTAAGGTATGGTTAAATGGGCCAGAGTGGTCGCTATTACTCATGAATGACTCGGTGAGGTATATTGAGCCTCGGATAGGTCATGTGATGTATTGCTATACAGGTTGTATTTTAGATAAAGCTTCCTGTACGAAGGAGACTGTAATGCCCCAAAGATACCATAGAAATTTTATAATAATTTTATTATATATTAAGATTGTAGATTAGGCCAAACTTGGGTTTTTAAAAAGCGTGAATGGTTAAATGCCCCACATGGTGGGATGCACCAATCGGCATCCGTCATGATGGTGAATAGTATTTTTAAAAGTTATATGATAAATGAGAATTAATTTAACTCGGAAATTAACTGAAGTGAAAAAGGGCAAAATAGGAATTTGTGAAATGAAGACCTAAGGGTCTAATGAAAATGGGCTTAAAAGGCAAAGTAATTTAAATGATAAATGAAAGTGAAATGAGGGTCAAAAATAGGAAAAATGAGATGAAAAAATATGAGTGAGCCAAACATGGCCTTGTGACTTAAAGGACTTAAGACCTCATTTTTTGGTCTTAGAACACATTGACCAAAAACGTTTTTTTTTAGAGTGAAGAGCAAAAGGGGAGAAGAGCTAGGGTTTTGGGAAGAAGAGGAGTCTAAGGCTAAACCCTTCCATGTTTGCTCAAGATTTTGCAAGGAAGAAGAAGAGGAAAGCTAGGGCTTGAAGATTCAAGTGAAAGGAGGTAAGAACTAAACCCTATAATTTTCTTTAAATGATGTTTGGGTTAGAAAACCCAATACATCCTTGGGTTTTTCTCATGGGTGTTCTAAGATGACAGTGGAAGAGGTTTATTAAGTTTATTTTGGAGTTTTGATGAGTTTTGAGGTGTTTTGGAGAAAAATCGCGAAAGAGGAAACCGAGAATTTCTAGGCAGAAAACGGGCTCTACGCCTAGGCCTAGAGGCCCATGCCGAGGTAGAGACCTTCGCCGAGGCGTGGGATGCTCCGCCTAGGCGGAGCCGAGGTAGCTACTGTTCACAGCGAGAATTTTTTTGAATTTTTGGTCCGAAAACCTCGTATTTGTGCACCGATAGTTTAGGAACCCTAATACATTATTAATGGGGGTTCAAATAAGATTAGAACTACGTGAAAAAAAAAACATACCGTATCTCGCCACCTCGGTGAAGCTTCATTAGGTACGATAATTGTATATCCACTAAGAGTGGTATATTTGTCATTGACTAGGTGCGGGTGAGGGCACAACCTGACCTAGGACTGATATCGAAGGCTAAGTGGAGGTAAGTAATCGACACGTCAGTTCGTTCTAAGTCTCTGGTTCCTATTTCAAGTACTATTTGTGAAATGTATATTGATTTGCATTGTTGGTATTCGAAATGTTTGTCAAATATCTGCATGTGTGCGTTTATTTGAACTATAGTGAATTTACTACATTTTAGTAAATTAATTTAAATGTAATACTGAATGGCCAACATGACGGGATTCACCAACTGAATCCGTCATGAATCCGTCATGAAGGTAATCGAAATTGTTGAATGTGAAATCACATTACTATTGAATGACAAACAGGATGGGATTCACCAATTGAATCCGTCGTGAACGTTGACTTCATTAGTCAAGGTGAAACATATTGTAAATGTGAAATCACATTACTATTGGATAATAATGAGGCAGCGGGATTCTGGTAGATAATATGGATGTTGGCTCTATAGTCATATGTGAAATTGCAAACCAAAGGGTGAAAATGATATTGAAAAGTGTATATGTATATGTATTGATTTGTACTGAACATTGAAAATTGTTAAAAGAGCGTAGTTTTATAACATGCATGAATTATGTTAAAATGAAATGGAACAGAGCATTGTATAGAACCACTAAGCATGAAAATGAAAGCATGTACCAAGTGATTGACAGTGATTATCAGTGGACCCGAGATCGAGGAGTGCAGAGTCATCCTCAAAGTGCGGAGTATGCTCCGTCATTTTGCACATCATAATTTTTGAACATGAAAGAATTTTGTAAACTTAAGAGTTGAATTCTTAACACCATTTTTGTATATTATTTTGTAAAGGGCATGAAATTCCATTTTTGGATTAAATGCATATTTTGTAAATGTTTATGGGCTTGCCCCACATTTAAATCGTTTCCGCAAAGAATTGAAAACGAAACTGTTTATAGGAATGAAATGTATTTGATAAGGTAAAAGTAAAAAGCTTGGAAGTACTTAGGTACTGCGGATTCGGATCCATTGCTTAGGGTCGGGCCGGGGATCGATCCGCGACATTTTAAATGAAATCGGGCTAGGGTCCTGGAATCGGTTCAGATCTGCTAATCGGGTTGGACCCGAAAGGGGCGTGACAGGCCGAAAACGCGGTGTATAAAATGTATGCCTAAATGCGCAAGTGCACGCGTAGCCCCAAGTAATATAATTGTGTAGCGTGCAGTCATCGATCCACGGGAAAGGCAAATTGTGACTACGGAGATTATGCTTTTAAGACAATATCGAAGAATGACTTTAAAGGAGTTCAATTATGTAAAAACTAAAGCACTTGTTGATTTAATTAAAGTGTTGTTTTAAAAACTAGGGTTATATCTCCCCATCACATTCGATGGATTGTTTTCTAAAGAGAGTGTTATTCAATACATTTATAATGCACATGGTGAGGCAGTCTTGCCTCGAGATATCTCTTTCGGGGTATATCCGCCTATCTATAAATAGGGTCGAGTATATCTCTATCTCGACTCGGTATTCGAAATGCTTAAATGTTCTGCCTAGATACCACCTTGGTCGGAATATCTCTATTGGCCAAGATCAATGAAGCTACTCTGAGATCCACACAGATACCCTCATCTCTCGAATCTCGGATCTTGATGCGGCTATGCTAATCTTTGGCCAAACATTATCATATAATTTAACTCTGGTATAAGTAGATTCGACAATTTATAAACAATTGAATAACGCAAAGATCGATCCTTAATCCATATCGAGCAGCGGGGTTTGATGTAACCCTAGAAAAAGATCTAGAACATAATGGAAGAAAAGATGAAACTGTTTAATAATGAAAACATTGTTCTAAGATCCGAAAATATACAAAAAATGAAAAGCGTTACAATTCGGGCACTTCTCGAAATCGGTGTCACTCTGCTCTGGCTTAGTGCCTGCGTTAGGTAAGCTTCCCTATCTAGTTACGAGCCACAATTTGCTTTTTAATGAGGAGGAAGCCGGATTTCGAGCTGACGTCGCGGCGTGGCGGCGTATGACGTAGCGGCGTCAGCGGCGTGGTGACGTCGCGACGTGAACTGTGGTCGGCCACGCATTTATTTGGCCCCGCGCCGTGACTTGGTGGCGTCGCGGCGTGGAGGCCATCCTTGGCATTAGCAGTGACTTCCTTGCATGCTCCTCATTTCTCAAAATGGCTTCCAGAAGTTGTTCTTCGCCTCATCATGCACATGTTCAAAACAAAAAACTAAATAAGGAATCTAACACTAAAATTATATAAATAATGCCAAAATCCAACATGAAAATGCAAAAATTGTGTAGTATAATCGAGTGTTTTAAGCACTCATCACACCCCAAACTTAATTTCTTGCTTGTCCCTCAAGCAGAACCGACTCCTAAGCAGGGACACACACCCGACCTATACAGCTCACACTAAAGCCCAGTGTGCCATGCTGAAAATAGGGGATCAATTTGGGCAGTTCACGTACCGCTGTTTTGCTCGATGTTCAATGAAGGCATACAGGATACTTGACTTCGGTGACTTGATTGAGGTATGTGGCGACTAGTGCATCCACTCCATAGTGTTCAATGGCCGTTCCCAAACTCCTATGTGCCTATGGTAGGTGACCTCGAATATGCAAGGTTCGGAGTACTGAGCTTAAGTTCGACCACCTATTAGGAAGAGATCGAACTAGACAAGGATAGGAACGCACTTGATTATTCGTAATCTACATATCTAGAATTTCCTATGTACGAATGAAAATGGAAGAAGACCTAGTGCGAAGTTTTGCAGTGTTCTGTGGCGGGGATCCATTGGTGACTCCCACCGATTGATTAAAGGGCACCGGGCATTAGAAGTTCCTTCAGAGCTTCACCGAGACACTCAACCAAACTCGATGGCCCTAGGTTGCGTGAATGATCCATCTTCTTTCCCATGTAGCGGGCAGTGAAGTCAATGACTCCCGGCCAGTTGGCTCAGGGCATTAGGCTTTGATAGGCCCCTCGGAGTGTCTTGGGATTAGGTGGATGATCCGCTTATTCATAGCCATATACCTATTTTTATTTCTTTTTCTTTTTCTCTTTTTCTCATGTTTTGTATTTTCTCTTTTTTGGTTGGGGCTCGATGGCAATCCTCTTTTGTTTAGGTGTCCCGTCGCTCCGAATGGTTGAATCTCCTAGGTTGAGTCGACTTTAGTAGTTGGTTCGGTACTTATGCATGCTACGATCGTCACTAGTGTGTGGGTGTGAAAGAGTTTTGAGAATTGGTTTCTTGACTTCACAGGGATTGGTTCACTAGCCTTTTTCACCTATTCAATCTAGTGCAAGGCATCAAACAAATGTATGCATCTGAGACAGATCTATAGTGAACTCGATCTAAAATCTAAGTCCTCGATTTTCCAACATGGCCTGGTAGATACAATTACTACATTTATGCATGAATATCTAAACGAACAAACAACTATTCATTGACTCACCAACATAAGCAAAATATCGATGCACAATAACTCAAAGAAACAAATACTAACACTACCTCTGTTGCATGCAATCACCCAAAACAAAAACCTGACCCAATCGAGAACAACTAAACTTGATACTATAAACTCACCAAAAAACTAAAACAAACGCAAATAAGCGATGATAAACAAAACATAGTATCCGAACAAAATACCCCAGACCAAAGATCCAGTGTCCCCAGTAAAATAAAAACATAGGGTAAGGGACTCCTGTAGATCCTTTGCGGTGTGATTAGCGATTGGTACAGTGGAAAATTTAGGAGGTATGCGAGGCCCAAGACTGCATAGTCTGCTTTCTTTGTGGGATGATGGCCTGATTAGCGAGCGGTGCGTGTCGGCCGCGCGGCGCCTCCGTAATCTACGGAGTAAGCGAGGACTCGGTGCTCAGGTCTCATCCAGAATCGTTAAGCCGGCTCGGTGGTGAGGCAGGGTCCTCGATGTCGGGGAAGGACTAGGAGGGATGGTCGCTGAAATTTCTTGGGGTGGAGGTGGTGGAGGGTCGAGACGGTGTGATGTCCTCCTGGGTGTCACCAGATCCATAAGCGACCCGATGTCCCAGGCTCGTCCTCGTGCGAGGGCTCTGGCCGGGGTTAGCCAGCCCCTCGGGTTCGCGGGACACGAGTGTGTCCAACGACTGACTCTCTTAATTGGGTGAAACCGGGCCTCATTGGTGTCAAGGGCACCCGGCTTGTTGCACAAGCCAAATATCGAAGGTGCCCAGGTTCATTTCGCATCGGTTATGGAGGATGGCATCACCGATAACCGCCCGACCCGTCGATAGTATATCCTGCCAGATAGTAGTTAGCGAGGAAGCTATTTGGCTGGTCACTCACGCCGTCGTCGTCGGTATGGGCGAAGTGATAAAGTGATGCCACCCCTTAGGAATGTAGGCCAAATGCTTGGCCTTGAAATTTACTGCGTGGCCCGCGCTATTGATCCGCCACTCACCCTGACCTTTGGTCAACACTCGGATGACCTCATGGTAGTCAGGGTGCTCGCGGGGCGATCAAAGGCGGTGGGATGCGAGGCCATGGCTAGCTATTGATCGACTCAGCGAGTCGGCCAATGCACCTCGCATACGACCTTTTGAGGGGCGTGGGAGCGGGTTAGGCGTAGAATTCGAACTACGCTCATGGCGGTGGGCGAGGGGTTGGCCTGGCTTACGCCTGACCCTTGGCCTCGATAGTTTTGCTAAAAATCGTCGGGTGGTGAAACCCCTTCTCATAATGAAGGATGGAGTTTTTGCAAATTATGCTAAGCGGAGTCCGCGGCATCCAGCGTTAAGCGCGAGGCATCGAATGTGGGAGTGGGACCTCGGCGCGGCTCAGCAGCGACGGCTTTGGATTTGCAGTTATCCTAAGTTAAACAAACCAACAAACACCTAATATACACGACAAGAAAAATTAACTAAACACTACAAAGACTCAATCAAGACCTAAGGGACTCAAAAAGCTAATGAATCTAGTTAACTTGAAATGACCCCTAAAAGACCTGCAGAGCTACACAAACACATAAAGAAACCTAAGCGACTATACCCAGAGCTAGGAATCGGACACACGGTGGTGGAGAAGCCACTATGGTCAAAGCCAAACCAATGTGGGTGACTTACGGTCGGCGAGCAAGAGAGATCTGCTCCGGTCCGGTGAGCTCGTGCAGCGAAGGCTGGGGTTTGGGGGTAGATAGTCGCGGTGAAAGGCGAAAATGGCACATTCTTGGTTAAGCCGGAGTCTCACGTTAGCGACTTGCGGGACCCGCGTCGCGACGTGGCGGAGGGGATAACGCAAATGGCGTCGCGACGTGCGGGATCCGCGTCGAGGAGCGTGGCAGAGGTAATGACCTGTGGCGTGCGGCGTGAAATCCCGCGTCGCGGCGTGACGAGCTTCATAAATTGTCGCGGCGGCGAGAATACGCGTCGCGGCGGTAATGATGTTAAGCGGCGTCGCGGCGTGGAAAAAATCCACGTCGCGGCGGTGAGAGTAAAATTTGTGTCGCGGCGTGAAATCTCACGTCGCGACGTGGCGAAACTTCAAAAATGGCGTCGCGTGAAATCTCACGTCGCGTGGCGGAAAGGTCTCGAGATGAATTATATGCAAAACCTCAATTTTTCCAAGAACTCCGCGTAAACTTCCCTTTCGGACTTTAGACCCTCTGCAAACCTCGGACCTACCGCCGGAGTCTCCACGAAATTAAACGATAAGCGGAAACACTGATCATGGATGCAGCTAAAATTCAAAATTTACGAAAACATGACTCGAGCGTAAACTTAAAAACAAAGTTTTAGAAAACTGGGTTGCCTCCCGAAGCGCTATGTTTAATGTCGTTAGCTCGGCGACCACTGAATCTCGATTAATATGCGATATTCTTAGAAGAAAATTAGGAGAATTTTACGGCACGTCCTTTTTAATTGTGCACCGTATTGAGTGGATGAAATACTCTTACATTCATGTACTTGCCTCCTCGGTATGCTGGTTGTGCAATAATAGTATTCACAGAAGTTAATCGCCTTGTCTTGCAAATCTGTATAATGAAGTTAAAGGATATCTTCATTTGGATCGTCGTCCGGATGCTTAAGTGGGTTAGAAGCATGAAGAAGTAGTCTACGTCTCCTTGGACTCTAAGTTTAGGATTCACGCTACTTGCACATTGATCTAGGCTTTTCACGGTGGCTAGGAAGGTCACACCAAGTATGATGGGGACCAGTCGTCCTCCTCCATTTCGAATGACAAAAGTCTGCTTTGGGAGGACAATTATAACTTTTACTAGGACATTTCGATTATACCCGGGGATGTTGGTGAGTCCTGTATGCGAGTTGCTGGTTGATTGTGGTTGATTTGGTTCTCGACTTTGCTTTTAAACATGTCGGGAGTGGCATCAAGTTGATGCTGGCTCTGAGTCATAAGGGCTTTTCCGATGCAGATTCCTATGAGAGCGGTATATGGAATTTACCCGGATCTTGAAGTTTTAGGGAAGCTTCTTTTAGGGATGTGCTTTGCATTCCTCAGTTAAGACAATGGTCCCATACTCTTCCAATTTCTTCTTACTTGCGAATCTTTTCATGAATTCCACATAACTTGGCATATTCTCTAATGCTTCAAAAATGGTATATTAATATGCAGGTTTCTTGAAGATGTCAAAAACTCTGACCCCCTTCTCCGATTTACCTTTCTTGACCTACGAGGGTACAGGATTAGTATAGCGAGGGTTCTTGTTTTTATGTTTCTCGGTTTCTTCCACTGCTTTATTATCTTTGGTACTCACACGTGTCACCGGGGTTGCTCATCTTGCATCTGGTCCTTTGGGATGCTTTGGTCTTGTCCTTTAATTTAGTTCTCGATATCGGTTGTGGCCGAGTTCTCGATTCCTCTTCCTCCTTAGAGTGATGGCCTTCTCCGATATTCTTTCCCTTCTCCTCACAAGGTTTGCCTCTGCAGATTGCTTAGTAGTGAACCTTATTTGCCTTCAGTCAATAAATTGGCCATTTGACCCACATCTGTACCTCCAATTTACCATATTGTCTTTGCTTGATTGTTCCAATTAGGTTACTTTGTTCTTTGCATAATGTCTGCAGAGTCTCATTCATGAAGGCGGTGTGTAGAGTGAGCATCACGGGCGAGGGCTTGTTCTAGTCCACTTTTTCTCGGGTGGTGGCTCACTAACTCGATTAGATGGCATATTGTTAGAGTTGTTCCTCCATCCATACCCTTGATTGTTAAAGTTGGATTAGTTAGTCGCCACCCTTAGCCTTGATTTTGATTCTGGTAGTTGTTTACGATACGGTCCTTCTTTGCGGTGATTGATTAAGTGAACCTCGACACGTCATAGGCTTGCTCCAACTTTGTAGGGTTTCTGTTGACATTCTACCTACTATCTTTGTCCTCCGGAGATTCCCACCTGACTCCGTGGAGTGGTCTGTATAACATGTCTTTGTTCCTATTTGCCTATTTGGTACATTTAGTCGGTGAGCCACATGATTTACCCAGTTATTGGTTGCATTATGTGCCACCACCGTGTTCTGTTATAGCCTTCTCTCTAGGCCGATTAGTGTTGGTTGCGGCATCTTAAAGTATCTCGTACGCACAGTGCGTGGTTTCTTCGCCGATCCTCCGGTGAGGCATCTATCATTATTGGGTTGTATTTCGGACCATTGTAGAAGGTGGACTTGCATCCGCTGCGGTTTAGTCGGTGGTGAGGACACTTCCGCGATAATTCATGGAACTGTCGTGCGCCACGCGGGTTCTCCCCTACAGTTGACGAAGCGTATTAATCTTGCACCGGTTGTGCGATCTTCGAAGGTGGAAAGAACTTGGTCAGAAACTTTTGTACCAATTCGTTCCTTGTAGTAATGGAATCTGGTGGCTGGCTAGTTAGCCAATGTTTGGCTCTATCCCCGTGAGAGTGGGAATAACCGCAATCTTAGGGCTTCTTCAGTGACCAGTTGTATTTGATGGTATCGCGAACTTCGAAGTTAGTGGAAATGCATGTTCGGGTTCTCATGGGAGTAGTCAATGGAACAATATGTTAAACATTTTGTCTTGTGGCCGACTTCAATTCAAAATTATTTGCTTGAATTGGCGGCCGTCCCGATTCTTTGTCTGAACAAGCATTGGAGTAGAACAAACTCATCGATATGTCACGGATCGTCACGGAATTTGTATATGAATGCTTCAAGCGCTTGATTTCTAGTTCGGCTTCTACGTAGTTCAGTTTGTTCCGCCAAAATCTTGTTCTTAGTGTTTTCCATGACTGTAGAGTTCTACTCTGTTAAATTTCTACATTCTGTGTGTCATGCGAGAAGTCTTTCCCAGCTCGAGGATCCACCTGAAGTGTTGATTAATTTGGTTTCTTTACATCGCATGTACTCCACTAAAACACATGCGCAATAACACCAACTAACAAAACCCAATTACCAGTACTTGTAAAAAATAAACAAAAGTAAAGAAAATTTCAGAATACTATCTATGTACTTTTCTCTCTATATCCAGTTTAAGCCTTTCCACATGATGACGCCAAAAAACTTAATGGCCTTAGCAGTGTATAAAATGTATGCCTAAATGTGCAAGTGCACGCGTAGCCCCAGTAATATAGTGTACTTATGTCTGGATATGTCGATCCACAGGGAAAGGCAAATTGACTCGAGAGATTATGCTTTTAAGACGATATCGAAGAGTGGCTTTAAAGGGAGTTCAATTATGTAAAAACTAGCAAGCGTGATTTAATTAAAGTGTTGTTTAAAGCCCTAAGTTATATCTCCCCCTGTCACATTCAATGGATTGTTTTCTAAAGAGTGTTATTCAATACATTTATAATACGCCTATGGTGAGGTGATCTTACCTCTGGATATCCTCTCTCGAGAGTATATCCGCTATCTATAAATAGAATCGAGTATATCTCTATCTCATTTCCGGTATTCCAGAAATGCTTAAATGTTCTACACACAGATGCCACCTTCGGTCAGGAATATCTCTGTTGTTGAATCGACTGAAGGCTACTCTACGAGATCCTGAATACCCTCATCTCTCGAATCTCGGATCTTGGTGCGAGTACATGCTAATGCTGGCCAAACATTATCATATAATTTAACTACGGGTATAGAAGTAGATTCAAACAAGTTTATAAACAATTGAATAACATAAAAGATCAATCCTTAATCCATATCGTGACGGGGTTTGATGTAACCCTAGAAAAGATCCTAGAACATAATGGAAGAAAGATGAAAGCCCAATTTAATAATGAAAACATTGTTCTAAGATCGAAAATATACAAAAAATGAAAGCGTTACAATTCCAGGGCACTTCCTCGAAATCGGTGTCTCTGCTCTCGAAACAGTGCCTCTGTTAGTGCGCTTCCCGATCCCTGGATTTAAGGCCACTAATTTGCTTTTGTGAGGAGGCTGATTTTGAGCTGACGTCGCTGACGTGTGACGTCGCGACGTGGTATTAGTTGATACGCATTTGTTGATCCCCACGTCGTGACTTAGTGACGTCATGACGATGGGCGTCATGACGTGGCGGTGACTTCTTGCATGCTCCTCATTTCTCCAAAATGGCTTCGGAAGTTGTTCTTTTCGCCTCGTCATGCCTGTATTCCAAAACAAAAAAACTAAATAAGGAATCTAACACTAAAATTATATAAATAATGCCAAATCAACATGAAAATGCAAGACTGACGCGAGTATAATCTGAGTGTTTTAAGCACTCATCAGGGCGCTACACTTAAGTGGCATTAGAGCCTAGGTTTAGGCGTTTCTAGAAATTTCCCAAAATGATTTTTGAAATTGTTTATGACATGCATTACATTTGCATACAAAAGGATGACATGACTCTGATGCGGATCTTGTTGGTCTTGATAGGATAAGCATGGACGATTCAACTCCTCTTAGGGTCGTGGATGACCAGGGGAATCGTCCAAACAGTCCTGATAGTGTGGAAGGTGGGCAAGCATCCCATGCTCCACCAATGAATGAACCGGAACAAGCTACAGGAGGTATGATTGATGTCCTCCAACGGATGGCTCAGTATCGCGGAAGCTGAGTGCAACCGGTTATTTGCTCTCTGCGGTCAGCCATTGAAGAGAATGAGTCTGAGCCGATTGTATTTTCTAGGAAAGAAGGATGATGAGCCATCCATGGCAGAAAATTGGCTCGAAAGGACCGAGAGAATTCTTGGTAAAATGCATTGCATGCCAGAAGAGAACTTGGAGTGTGCAACCTCACTACTATAGGATGAGGCTTATTAGTGGTGGGTTTCTGTGACTAGGACCGCACCACAGGATAGTATTACATGGAGATTCTTCTTAGATGAGTTCAAGACACAGTATGTAGGTCTCATTTATCTGAGCAGTATGAGACGAGAGTTTCATAATCTGAAACAGAGATAGATGAGTGTGACTGAGTACCAGAGAGAGTTCACCCGGTTGAGCAAGTATGATCTTGAGATGTTAGTGACTGAAGAAGAGAAATGTTGTAAGTTTGAAGACGGCCTAAATGACCACATTCGGGCCCATGTCACGGGATACACTTAGCAGGAATTCTGAAGATTGTGACATATGCTTTAAAATGTCGAAGAGTGAAAAAGAAGAAATTAGAGAAAGAAAGAGATAAGACGGGTAAGCACAGTCGATCAGGAGTGCTCATCAATGTGAGGAGGACCACGGGGGGTTGAATCGGTCTGACTCATTTCTGGTAGTAAGGCTATTCTACCGGCACCATCAGTTGCAAGTGCACAAGGAGGTGCTTCAAGAGGACAAGTTGTCCCCATTTGTCCTCATTGTGGGAGAAAACACAAGGGAGAGTGTTGGAGATTAACTGGTGCTTGTTTGGTTTACGGATCTAATGAGCACAAAGTGAAAGATTGTCCTAGAGCACGTTCCTTCACAGCACCCCAGGCTGGGGGTACAGTTTTGATAGTAATGAAAGACAACAAGAGTGTTGCATCACCGAGCTTCCAGAGGCAAGTGACTTAGACTGTGAGTAGATAAGATGCCCGTGCTCCAGCAAGAGCAAATGCGATGAAAGCAGTAGAAGATACCAACGCCCCGGATGTGATAGTCGGTAATTTTTCTATCTTTGACATAATTGTACATGCATTGATAGATCCGGGATCGACCCATTCATAAGTGTGCACCAACATAGCTAGTTTGGGTAAATTACCGATGAGTGAAACCGAGTATGATATCTTGGTGACAAACCCGCTCGGACATAGTGTCATTGTAAATAAAGTTTTTAGAAATTGTCCCATCAAAATACGAGAGTATGAGTTTTCGGGAGATTTGATCGAATTATCCTTTAAGGAGTTCGATGTGATATTGGGGATGGGTTGTCCCGACACCGAGCGATAGTTGATTGTAAAATGAAAAGAGTGACCTTGAGGACACCGAATGACAATGAGGTGACTTTCATCGGAGAGAGGTCAAACCACCTCTCTAATGTGATATCCGCCGCCATTGCGAAGACTATGGTACGTAAAGGATGTGAAGCCTACTTGGCTTATGTGGTTGATATGGAAAAGTCAAGGCCTAATGTATTCGATATCCCTACCGTTAGTGATTTTCCAGATGTGTTTCCGGAAGAATTGCCAGGGTTGCCTCCATAGAGGGAGGTCGAGTTTGCTATCGACGTTGTATCGGGTGCCACTCCGGCATCCATTACACCATACTGAATGGCTCCGTTGGAGTTAAAGGAATTAAAATTGCAGTTGCAAGAACTGCTAGAAAAAAGGTTTATTCGACTAAGTGTATCACCATGGGGAGCTCCCATGCTTTTTGTTAAAAAGAAAAATGGTATACTTCGTTTATGTGTCGATTATAGGCAACTGAACAAGTTGACAGTAAAGAATAAGTATCTGTTACCCATAATTGATGATTTGTTTGACCAATTGAAAAGAGCAAGTATCTTTTCGAAGATTGACTTGCGATCTGGGTATCATCAGTAAAGAATTAAAGATGTAGATGTGCATAAGATAGCATTCAGAACGCGATATCGACATTATGAGTTCCTTGTAATGTCGTTTGGTTTGAAAAATGCACCGGCGGCGTTCATGGACTTAATGAACCGTGTCTTCCGACCGTATGTAGATTGATATGTCGTGGTATTTATAGATGACATTCTTGTATACTCAAAAGATCGAGAAGATCATGACGCACACCTTCGAGTAGTGTTAGAAACCTTGAGAAGAGAAAGGTTATATGCCAAGTTGAGCAAGCGAATTTTGGCTAAAAGAAGTGTCCTTCCTTGGACACATTGTATCTGAAGACGGGATTCTAGTGGATCCAAAGAAAATAGAAGTGGTTGTTGATTGGAAACCACCGAGGAATGTTACCGAAGTGCGTAGTTTCCTGGGATTAGCAGGTTACTACAGAAGATTTGTTAAGGGGTTTTCTATGACTGCAACCCAGATGACGAGATTGCTCCAGAAAAATGTTAAGTATGAATGGAGTGAAAAATGTCGAAGTAGTTTTGAAAAGTTGAAAGCATTCTTAACCGAGGCTTCGGTTCTTACTCAGCCGACCTATGGTAAAGAATATGTGATATTTAGCGATGCATTGTTAAATAGACTTGGATGTGTCCTAATGCAAGAGGTAAAGTAGTAGCATATGCTTCAAGACAGTTGAAGCTGCACGAAAAGAACTACCCTACGCATGATTTGGAATTGGTCGTAATTGTATTTGCGCTGAAAATTTAAAGACACTACCTCTATAGAGAAAAGTGTTTCATTTACACCGATCATAAGAGTCTTAAGTATTTGCCCTCACAACTAGAGCTTAACTTGAGACAACGGAGATGGATGGAATTGATAAAAGACTATGACTGCATGATTGATTATCACCTAGGGAAAGCCAATGTAGTGGCAGACGCTTTGAGCAGAAAGTGAGTACAAACGCTACGAGCGTTGAATGCGCATTTGTCGTTGATAGATAACGGTGCAGTAGTGGCAGAGTTGATAGCGAGATCGGAAATGTTGAACCGAGTGCTAGAAGCACAAAAGAGTGATGAAAAGATTTATGCCATAGTGAATCATATTGAGGATGGAAAGGAAACTGAGTTTGCAGTAAGGGAAGATGGATCCTTGTATTATAAGGATAAGGTTTGTGTACCCAATGATAGTGAGTTAAAGAGATCCATTATAGAAGAGGCACATAGTGGATCTTTTGCTATCCATCCCAGTAGCATAAAGATGTATCAAGATTTGAAAATGTCATTCTAGTGGTCCAGAATGAAAAGAGAAGAGTTAGAATTTATGACCAAATGTTTGGTGTGTCAGAAAGTAAAGGCAGCATCAAGTTCCTTCGGGATTATTGCAGCCTAGTAGAATACCGGAGTGGAAATGGGATAGAATCAACATGGATTTTGTGATTGGGTTACCATTGACTGGAAGGAAACATGATTCAGTTTGGGTTGTGGTTGATAGATTGACGAAGTCAGCTCACTTCTTACTAGTGAGAACCGACTATTCGCTTGATAAGCTGGCAGAGTTGTATATAAGTGAAATAGTTTGGTTACATGGGATTTCAATATCCATTATTTCAGATAGAGATCCGATGTTCACCTCGAGATTTTGGGGAAAATTACAAGAGGCTTTAGGCACTCGACTGAATTTTAGTACAGTGTTCCACCCGCAGACGGATGGACAATCAGAGAGAGTGATCCAGATTCTGGAAGATATGCTAAGGAGTTGTGTGATCGACTATAAGGGTAGTTGGGATCGACACATTCTGTTAGTTGAATTTATATACAACAACAGTTTCTAATCGAGTATTGGAATAGCGCCTTATGAGGCCCTATATGGAATAAAATGCAGAACACCTTTGTGTTGGACCGAATTAAGCAAGAAAAAGATAATTGGTCCTGACTTGATTTAGGAGACTGAGGAAAAAGTGAAAATGATAAGAGAAAGGCGGAAAGTTGCCACCGATAGACAAAAGTCATACGACGACATGAGCAGAAAAGACATTCGATATGAGATCGACGACAAAGTGTTTTTGAAAGTATCGCCTTGGAAGAAGGTGATGAGATTTGGGAAAAATGGCAAGTTGAGCCCTAGATTTATAGGGCCATATGAAATGATTGAGAAAGTGGGTCCAGTGGCATATAGATTAGCATTACCTTCGGAACTGGAAAAGATCCATAACGTTTTCCATGTTTCGATGTTGAGGAGGTACTGATAAGACCCGCACATGTAGTCTCTTCGGAGACAATTAAGCTTAGACCGGATTTGACATATGAAGAAGAGTCAGTGGAGATTTTGGCTCATGAAGTGAAAGAATTACGGAACAAGAAGATTCCGTTAGTCAAAGTGTTGTGGAGAAACCACAAGACCGAAGAAGCCACTTAGGAGAGTGAAGAAATGATGTGGCAACAATATCCACAACTATTTAACTAAGGTAAATTTTGAGGACGAAATTTTCTTAAGAGGAGAAGTTATGCTTGCCCCAAAAATACCCTAAATTTTATAATAATTTTATTATATATTAAATTTATGAATTGAATGAAACTTGGAGTTTTTAAAGAGAAAGCGATGAATGGTTAAATGCCCCACATGGCGGGATGCAGCAATCGGCATCTGTCCTGATGGTGAACGGTATTTTTAAAAGTTATACGATAAATGAGAATTGATTGAACCCGGAAATTAACCCAAGTGAAAAAGGGCAAAATAGGAATTTGTGAAATGAAGACCTAACGAAAATGGGCTTAAAATCCAAAGTGATTTAAATGATAAATGAAAGTGAAATGAGGGTCAAAAATAGGAAAAATGAGATATGGAAAAATATGAGTGAGCCAAACATGGCCTTGTGACTTAAAGGACTTAAGACCTCATTTTTTGGTCTTAGAACACATTGACCAAAAATGTTTTTTTTTAGAGTGAAGAGCAAAAGGGGAGAAAAGCTAGGGTTTTAGGAAGAAGAGGAATCTAAGGCTAAACCCTTCCATGTTTGCTCAAGATTTTTGCGAGAAAAAGAAAGAAGAAAGCTAGGGCTTGAAGATTCAAGTGAAAGGAGGTAAGAACTAAACCCTAGAATTTTCTTTAAATGATGTTTGGGTTAGAAAACCCTAATACATCCATGGGTTTTGCTCATGGGTGTTCTAAGATGATAATGGAAGAGGTTTATTAAGTTTATTTTGGAGTTTTCATGAGTTTTGAGGTGTTTTGGAGAAAAATCGCGAAAGAGGAAACTTAGAATTTCTCGGCAGAAAATGGGCTCATAGGCTTAGGCGTAGAGGTCCATGCCGAGGCGGAGACCTCGGCCGAGGCGTGGGATGCTCCGCCTAGGCGGAGCCGAGGTGCCAAATTTGGCACCTCTAGTTATTGTTCATAGCGAGAAATTTTTTTAATTTTTGGTCCGAAAACCTCGTATTTGTGCATCGATAGTTTAGGAACCCTAATACATTATTAATGGGGGTTCAAATAAGATTAGAACTACGTGAAAAAAAAAACATACCGTATCTCACCGCGTCAGCAAAGCGAATGTATATCCACTAAGAGTGGTATATTTATCATTGACTAGGTGCGAGTGAGGGCATAACCTAACCTAGGACTGATATCGAAGGCCAAGTGTAGGTAAGTAATTGACACGTCGGTTCGTTCTAAGTCTCTGGTTCCTATTTCAAGTATTATTTGTGAAATGTATATTGATTTGCATTGTTGGTATTCAAAATGTTTGTCAAATATCTGCGTGTGTGCATTTATTTGAACTATAGTGAATTTACTACATTTTAGTAAATTAATTTGAATGTAATACTGAATGGCTAACATGACGGGATTCACCAACTGAATCCGTCATGAAGGTAACCAAAATTGTTAAATGTGAAATCACATTACTATTGAATGACAAACAGGACGGGATTCACCAACTGAATACGTCGTGAACGTTGACTTCATTAGTCAAGGTGAAACATATTGTAAATGTGAAATCACATTACTACTGAATGACAAATAGGACAGGATTCACCAACTGAATCTATCGTGGATGTTGACTCTTTAGTCATATGTGAACTTGCAAACCGAAGGGTGAAAATGATATTGAAAAGTGTATATGTATATGTATTGATTTGTACTGAACATTGAAAATTGTTAAAAGGGCATAGTTTTATAACATGCATGAAATGTGTTAAAATGAAATGGAATAGAGCATTGTATAGAACCACTAAGCATGAAATTTTTGTCAATGCGTAGGTACCGAGTGATTGACAGTGATTATCAGTGGACCCGAGATCAAGGAGCGTAGAGTCATCCTCAAAGTGTGGAGTATGCTCCGTCATTTTACACATCATTATTTTTGAAAATGAAAGTATTTTGTAAACTTAAGAGTTGAAATCTTAACACCATTTTTGTATATTATTTTGTAAACGGCATGAAATGCCATTTTGTGATTAAAGGCATATTTTGTAAATGTTTATGGGCTTGCCCCACATTTAAATCGCTTCCGCAAAGAATTGAAGACGAAACTGTTTATATGAATGAAATGTATTTGATAAGGTAAAAATAAAAAGGTCGGAGTAAACAGGGCTCTGGTTTCGGATCCGCCAATCGGGTCGGGCCGGGGATCAAGTCACGAATTTTTAAATGAAATCGGGCTAGCGTCTCAGAACTAGTTCGGATCTGCCAATTGGGTCGGACCCGAAAGGGATGCTATAGAGACTATGTCCGATTTTTGTTACATTATGGATCTTGATAAATGGTACACGATGGTGTGGCGTTGGGTTACCCGACACCCATAGGTTTTTGCAGGTTGACGGGTCGTCAAAGGGACCCCCGGGATAAGGGTGTCACATCTTAGTATCAGAGCATAGGTATACGAGTACCTAGGGCTTGAGGGGCTTGGGCTTAGGCCATGGTCGTTAAGGTGTGTTTGATATGACCATCACAGCTCGATGTCAGGGTTTAGGTATGTGATTACCTAGGATGTCACAGGATACGATTAGAACACTGCATGCATTATGTGTGCTTTAATGTGTTATATCTTGTGTGGCTTGTATGTATGATTGGATATGTATAGAAAATAAAGAACACTAGGGTTAGAGAACATAACCGTAGGTGTTTGGGAAATGCTATTTATTAGTGTTTGGAATCATGCATCACTAATGACTTGTGGCACAAGAAATCTCAGACTTGGTGCTTAACAAGTGTAGATGGCTAGTTGCGGACGGGATGTAGAGGTCGTCTATGGGGCTATGGCCCACCGCCGCCTGTTTTTGACTCAAAGGCATTTATGAAGACTATGGGAGCTAAAATTGCCACCATAGGGCACATCATCCCTTGGCATTCAGGGGAGGAAGGGACCCATTTGTAGCTGACCATTGGTTTTGTCAGATTGAGAGGGTATTGGAGGCCATGTAGGTCACCTCCGCTACTACACGAATCATGCTAGCAGATTTTCAACTAGCGGGTGAATCCCTGATTTCAGAGAGCACTTCATGAGCAAGTTCTTTCCAACGTCTGCCAGGCATGTCAAGGCGAGAGTTCCTAGACTTGCGACAAGGAGACATGACAGTGCTGGAGTACGTGGCTAGGTTTACTGAGCTAGCCCGTTTTGCAGATGACTATGTGGCCACAAATTTGGCCAAGGTGAGGAGATTTGAGGATGGTCTGAGACTGTCCCTCAGGGGTAAGATTGTGGGACTTCTCTTGCAGGATATGGACTCTATCATTAGGACAATTATGGCTATAGAGGGAGAGATTGTTGATGCCAAGAGCATCAGGGATATGGGGTACTAGTAAAAGGAAGGAGGGTCAACCTTCTTCGAGTTAGGGAAAGTGACAGAGGACTTCTATTTCCTGAGAATCACAGGGCCAAGGCCAGGGCAGGGGCACGAGCCAAACAGGGCAGATACTTTGTTTCTTCTACTAGTAGCCTGGACATATGAGAAGAGATTACCCACAAAGGCAAGGATCCCAGGGGTTTGGGACGCCATAGTCCCAGTCATCAGTGGGACCAGCACAGACACAATTTGTTCCTAGTATGAGTCAGGGGAACAAGTATCAGGCTTCTGGTGTTGCATAAGCACCTTCGGCTTCATAGACAGGCAAGAGAGGCCAAGTTATGGGTCGAGGTCTTGGATAGGGCCCACAAGCCGGGATTTTGGGGGACCTAGGGGTGTGTCTACGTTGTTACACCACAGACTGAGGTGCCAGATCAATCAGTGATACATGGTACTTTCTTGCTTTTTCATTTATAGGCAAGAGTTTTATTTGATTCTCGTGCATCTCATTCATTCATTGCTGCATTGTGTGTGAAATATTTGGGCTTAGAGGTTGAGACTTTGGAAAAGTCGTTACATGTGAGTTCTCCCTTAGGGACTAGAGTGAAGGTTGATTAGATATGTCGGGATTGTGAGCTAGAGATCTCAGTGATTCTACTCACGGTGGACCTTCAGGTTATGGACATGTCAGAGTTTGATGTCATTCTTAGCATGGATTGGTTGACGACACATCAGGTCGTCATTGACTGTGATCGTAGGAGGGTTACTGCCTACACACAAGATGGTGGTTGTGTTATGTTCCAAGGGGATAAGCATGATGCTTTGCCCCAAACCGTGTACGACTCTAGGTGGCATTGACAGTTGATGGGTTGGCTAGCAAGCCTTACCCTAGACGATGAGGTGAGACAGGATTTGAGTCTGCCTCGGGTGGTTTGTGAGTACGAGGATGTTTTTTTGGATAAGCTACTGGGATTACCTCTGCACAAGGTTGTAGACTTTGTTGTTGAGTTACACTCTGGTACGTCGCCCATTTCTATGACTCCACATAGGATGAAACCAGTTGAGTTGAAGGAACTCAAGGACCAAATATAGGATTTATTGGACAGGGGTTTCATTAGACCGAGCACTTCACCTTGGGGCGCTTCGATTCTATTTGCGAAAATAATGATAAGACCCTTTTCTTGTGTATCGACTATTGACAGTTGAACAGGGTTACGATAAAAAATCGATATCCATTACCGAGGATTGATGATTTGTTTGATCATCTGAGAGGGGTGCAGGTCTATTCCAAGATAGATCTCCGTACCGGTTATCATCGGTTGATAGTTAGGGAGGCAGACAATGTTTAGGAAGCGGTATGGGCATTTTGAGTTTACTATGATGCCCTTCGGATTGACAAATGCGCTAACAGAATTCATGGATCTCATGCATAGGGCGTTCCAACCCTATCTAGATTAGTTTGTCGTGGTCTTTGTTGACGACATCTTGATCTACTCCCAATCTGAGGAGGAGCATGAGGATCACTTAAGGATTGTTCTCCAGGTTTTGAGAGAGCATCATTTGTACGCTAAGTTCAGTAAGTGCGAGTTCTGGCTTACCGAGGTGAGATTTTTGGGACACGTAGTGCTCCGCTTCCTCGGCAAATGAGACCCCGTATAAATTCGGAGGCGCTATGAGTTGGGAGAGCACTGTCGCTGAGATACGTAGTTTCTTGGGACTGGCTGGATATTACAGGAAATTTATTGAGGACTTCTCTCGATTAGTTGCACCTATGACTAGATTGACTCGGAAAGAGGTCAAGTACGAGTGGAATGACCTGTGTGAGAGGGCATTCCAGAAGTTGAAAAGGAGGCTTACTTCAACTCCTATTCTAATAGTCCCTGAAAAGTGCATGAGGTACACCTGTGATATTGTGATGCCCTTCAAAAAGAAGGATCCAGATGTACTCATGTACCCTGGAAAGGGGTAGCTTATGGTTCACGACAGTTGAAGAACCACGAGCGGAATTACCCCATGCATGACATGGAGTTCGCAGCTATAGTCTTCGCCTTGAAGATATGGCACCACTATTTGTATGGTGAGTAGTTCATAGTATTCTCATACCACAAAAGTCTGAAATATATCTTTACCTAGAGGGACCTCAATATGAGGTAGCGTAGATGGATGGAGTATCTGGAGGATTATGACTTCACTTTGCAGTACCATTCGGGTAAGGCAAATGTGGTGGCTGATGCACTCAGTCGAAAGTCTCGGGGAGTACTAGCTAGTGTAGTTCTCGGGAGTGGGTGATGCTTGAGACTATAGAACATTTTAGATTACAATATAGAGATCAAACTCAAGGCATGTTGGGGAGTTTAGTGGCTACACCTTCCCTACTGAGTAAAGTGATTGAGTCTTAGGGACACGACGCTGAGATATTGTCTATCAGGGACCGGGTATAGGCTGGTATAGGTGATGAGGGCTGGGCCCTTCACACGGATGTTAGTTTTCGGTTTAGGGGACGTAATTGTGCTCCCCTGGGCCAGAGCCGAGAGAGAGGAGATCCTCGTGGAGTTCCACTGGTCTTCATTTTGCCGTGCATCCAAAACAAGATGTAATATGATCTTCACCAATATTATCAAGCTGGACGCAGAGACACGTTGGGGATTTTGTTCGACGATGTCTCACGTGTCAGCAGATAAAGGCTAAGCATCAAAGGCCAGCAGGGCTACTCTAGCCATTAGAGGTAGTGGAGTTGAAGTAGGAGCATATCATGATGGATTTTATGATGCACTTTCCACTAATACCAAGCATGATGCAGTTGTGCGATAAAGGACTCTGGGCTTACTTAAGCTCTTATTACATTTTCTCGTCGTGGATGACCTTACAATTAGAGGAATTCTACAGGTTGTACATATGAGAGATTGTACAGTTGCATGAAGTGCTGGTCTCCATAGTATCGGATTGGGATCCTAAGTTCACGGCTTAGTTTTGGAAGAGTTTCTAAAGAGCCATGGGGACACAGTTGAGGATGAATGTTGCTTTTCATCCACAAATTGACGTTCAGTTGGAGAGGACTATACAGGTGTTAGAGGACATGCTGAGAGCATGCGTCCTAGGTCTTAAGGGCAGTTGGGAAGAGAATTTTCCCTTGGTTGAGTTCACTTATAACAACAGTTATTAGGCGAGAATACAGATGGCACCCTATGAGGCATTATATGGGAGGCCATGCCGATCTCCAGTTTGTTGGACTGATGTGGGAGAGAGATCCATCACAGGTCCGGAGTTGATTAGAGACACCTCTGTGAAGGTGGAATTGATACGGAAATGTATTCTCACGGCTCAAAGCCAGCAGAAGAGTTAAGCCGACAGACGACAACGACCTCTAGAGTTTGAGGTGGAAGATCATATCTTCTTGAAGGTTATACCTAAGAGATGAGTGATTAGATTCTGCAAGTGGGGAAACCTATCGCCGAGATATATTGAGCCCTTCGAGGTACTAGAGAGAGTGGGTTTAGTTGCTTACCGGTTGGCACTATTGTCAAGTTTATCGAGTGTTCAGGACGTATTCCATGTCTATATGCTCCTCCGATTCATGTAGTGGATTGGGGCGAGCTTGTCATTGATACGGATGAGAACTTCAAGGAGGGACCAGTGCGTATCATGAATACGAGACCAAAGCTTACGACGCAAGACCAGATGCCATAAGGCGCGCGCACGCTGGACTGAGACGGAGCAGCATCATGTTGATATTGTCACAACCGCTGTTCATTCACTGATATGTGTTCTTTAGTCATTTGGTAGCATTCAATGACTATTGCATACGCGCATGTGATTGTATGGTTATGCAACGAAACCCATCAATCCCATTCACTAAATAACGCATCCCGTTGATGAACCCAATCTTAGAAAGGGCAAAATGATAATTTTATCAAAATGTGACAGGCTAAAACCCGTAATTTTTTCAGATTCGACAAAAATGAAGGTCAACATATCATCAAATGTCATCATATCCACTGATCTGAGATGTCATCGCTATCCCATACAGTTCGAGTATCTTAAAACGATTTAGAAAAATCCCAAAAAAAAAATGTCAAATATTTAAAGAACAAGATCTATTTAAGTATATAAGGAAACTTAAATGGGACGAAATAAATTGTTTTGGGGGCGAAACGCAACCGGAAGAAGTGTGACACGCGGGCGCGACTGGAGCCAATGCGGTTGAACCTCAATCTGGGAGGTAATATCCAGCATATCCACTGCTGAGAAGATTCATTTCAGAACCCCGAGAGAGAGAGAGAGAGAGATGAGGGAGAAAAAGGCAAGGTTTTCTCCGGTGATTTCATGGTTCTACCAATAACTCGAAGTCCAATATCTTAGCTGTCCCCCATCTTACCCGGTAGAACCATCAATCACTACTGACCCTCGTTCAAACTGAGGAAGGCGATGTCCCGGGAAATCACTCTATTATAGGTAAGGTTTTTCTCCTACTCGGTTTAATTTCTATTTAAGGACATGTGTGTGTGTGTCTAAGGGAGGTGCTGTCCAATTTTCCCCTTTAACCTCATGACTGTGTTTTGGCCATAATTTTGTCATCACTCATCCAAATTGAGTGATTCAAATTTTTGAGTAAACTAGACTTATAGGAGAACATATCTCCTTGAAATAGGTATATCCAAATGTTGACCCCTTAGGACTCAGAAATTCATTCAAAGTGGAGCAGCACGCTATGGTGTGCAGCAGGAAATTCCCGGGTGGGACATGATGGTCATTTTCCTGATTATTGACCTCCAACTTCGGATGGCTATAACTTCTTCGTCCGAATTCCATTTGGGGTGTTCTTGGACTCTATGAAAAGCTTATTGAGCCAAGAATCTAGCCATATGCATGTGGAGGGCAATTGGTGTCTAAAACTGTGCTGAAAGTTGGTGTTTGTACCTAGCGTGCAGGTGAGACACAGGTGTCATTTCCTATTTTGTTTGCCTCCAACTTCGGACGGCCATAATTCTTTGTCCGAACTCTGTTTAGGGTGTTCTTAGACTTTATAGAAATCTCATTGAGTCATGAATCTAGCCATATTCCCATGGAGGGAAATTGGTGTCTAAAACCATGATGAAAGTCGGTGTTTGTACTAAGTGTGTAGGTGGGACACAGGTGCCATTTCTTATTTTGTTTGCCTCCAACTTCGGATGGCTATTACGTCCTCGTCTGAACTCCGTTTCGGGTGTGCTTAGACTCTATGGAAAGACCATTGAGTCAATATTATTTCCATGAGCTAGTAGAGGGCAGTGTGTGATCACAACATTACTAAAAATCCATGTTTTGCACCAAGTGTGCAGGTTGCTTGGTTGTGTTGATGTGAATAGCCGGTTTTTGACATGACCATTGCATGGCAAGTCGTAGGCTATTATATTGGGTATGAATTTCCATCCTTCAGCCTAAGGAAGGTTGTATGACATTACTTGTTAGGTCATGGTTTTATGAATGCTAATGTATGCTTGATAAAATATGCATCTTATCATGAAATGTATGGAACTTATATGCTTGTGATATATGTTTGCATGATACTTGACATGAAGTATGATTGATTGGAATGTTTCATGTAGTGTGCATCATAAATGTAACATGAGAACATGCAGTGACATTAGCATTGCATATGCACAGGGACATCGCATTACTAGGTGTGTGTGCATGGGTGTGGTCATCCATCATCAGTTTTGATGAATGGGTAAGTGAGTTCGAACTTTGGACGACGTCCAATAGATGACTCATGGCTTAAAGCATAAAAATAAATATAATTAATGTGTGTTAGGCGGAGCAAGAAGGGGGCCGTTAATCCCCTTAGGTGAAAAGCCTAGAACATTGAGTATAAGAAACCCACGGTGTGATCCGAAAAGATCTGTTGCCCAAAATAAGACACACGATTATCACATAGACTTCGTGTTCTGTGATAGGAGTTCAGATTAACTTGGGATTAGTTGCAATAGGTACTGGTGAGCTGATAAGGGCTCGGTGTATGTGTGTCATTGGTAATACCAGTGACGGTTTTCACACTTGGCATATGCATGTGTGAGGGAGTTGGTGAGTGACTCGGAATATGGGGATGATGACATTCCATGCATGACATAAGACATTCATGTAGACATTTCAATTGGATGTGTGTCAGTTGGTTTGACCATTGCACGAGCACTTAGGCGGGGAGTAACCCTTGTAGAAGATTATCACTATTGGACTTTTCTCACCCCGTCGTGGGACCCCCGTTTCAAATACAGATCAGTTGCAGGCGGCTGACCCGCATTCTAGACCGCACATATGAAGAAAGTCGGATGTGGCTTTGGACCATATTTTGTATATGTATATTAGAATAATCAGTTTTAATATATCATTTTGTATAAGAGTGTATAATTGAACTCTTGTAACCTATCACTACATCGTTGCATGTATATTATTCAAGGTATGGTTGAATGGGCCCGAGTGGTCGCTACTACTCATGAATGACCCGGTGAGGTATATTGAGCTCCCGATGGGTCATGTGATGGATTGTTATATAGGTTGTATTTTGGATGGAGCTTCCCATATGAAGGAGACTCTGTTCGATTTTGGTTATATTATGGATCCCGATAAATGGGACACGATGGTGTGGCATCGGGTTACCCGACACCCATAGGTTTCCACAGGTTGACGGGTCGTCAACGGGACCCCCAGGATAGGGGTGTCACAATGACATCACAAGTCAAAAACACTCTAAACAAGACTGTAAAACTCGGGAAAAATACTATTTTTTTTCTTAAAAAAGGGTAAAACGATAAATTACCGTTGTGGTACAGGTTGGAAACCGAATTTTTTTTAGATCTCGAGTGACAAAACGGACTTCACTGTTGAATTTGTCTAGTGAAATCTAGCTATCTAGTCAAATTTCGTCGAATTCCGTCAAATTCTTAGACAGTTGGAATTTCACGTTTTTTGAGGCATCGGGTGTCGGGTGACACATGGAGTGGTGCCATATGGAACCACTAATTGAATGCCACATGGCATCACCATTATAATTCCATATGGAAATAAGAGAAAGGGGCACATGGCAAAGAGTTATGTGGTGTGGATTTCACCACCTAAGTCAAGTATCCAAGTGACACATGTCACATGAACACATGGTCACATGTGAGCCATGTGTCACTTGGATAGGAAAAAGGGAAGGTGGGGAGGAAGCTTCCTCCCAAAGTAATCAATCCCACTTGATCAATTTGGTGGGGGAAGAAAGAAAAGGAAAAGAAAGAAAAGGAAAAAAAAAAAAAAGGAGGACCAATCGTTTTCTCCTCGAAGTTGTTCGGTGTTCCGGTGGTCGGAGTTCAGTTGCCCGAGAATTAAATCTGGTCTACTCAACGAGAGCTACGAGTAGGTGCTAAGAAAAGTGGGATTCGATACTTCACGCTTCAAGAGGTATGGGTTTTCTCCTACTCAAGTTTCTTTTCATTTAAGGGCCGTAAATGGCCGTGTTTTGGGCCGTATGTTGGAACAGTTTTGGGACTATTTTCGGGGTGTGAGGACTGATTTTCAACATTGTTCAAGTTGAAACAAGGACTGAAATTCTATACCGAGTCCAGATTATTTGCAAGGCTGTGTATAACCGGATTTGAGGCCGAGAATGGCTGGTTCGTGAATGGCTTGTGTGTGCTGTTTTTGTATGTTATTGCTGAAAAAATGAATAACATGTTGAATGTGTTGTGATTATGTTGATATTTGTGTGTTATATATATTAGCATGAATGGATGTAAATTATATGCTTTCGATCTAATTTTACATTGTACTTGGCAATAGGTAAGGTTTGATTTATGTTTCATGTAGTGTTCATTGTACATGTAACTTGAGAATACATACAGTGGCATTTTGCATTGCATATGCACAAGGACATCGCATTTAGTTGGGTGTGTGTGCATGGTTATGATTATTCACCATACTTGATGAATGGGTGGTGGACTCGGTATCTTGGACGTCGTCCAATAGAGTTCCACAGTTTGCATGGTTGTAAATTAACACTGCGTTTGGTGTTGATTGTGCTGGCTCAGAAAATGGGACAACGTCTAAATTGAGTCGCATGGTTTGAAAATAAAAAATAAATTATGTGTCGGGTAGCAGCAAGTAGGGATAGACACCCTCTCAGGTGAAAAATCTGGTTAGTTATGGTTTAGCATATGGATCCAACGGTGAAAGCCCGCGAAAGTGCCTGAAGGGTGTGCGAAGCCCACGGTGAGAACCCGAAAAATTAGCCTACCCATAAAAGACACATGTCTTTTGAATAAAGTAGCTATTGGAGGCTATCCACTGAGTTTGATAAAACAAAAAGATTTTGTTTTAGAAAAAAGGAAGATTTTGTTTTAGAAAAAAGGGTCATTGGGTGAAACACCAATTGCAGACTTCACACTTGGCACATGCATGTGTGAGGGAGTCGATGAGGATTCGGGACATGGGGCATGATGAGTCTCATCTCATCCATGGCATGTAGACATTCATGTAGAAATGTGTATGTTTTTACTTGAATGTGTGTTTGATTGTGTGTTCATGGCATTCATGTGCACTTAGGTGGGGAGTAGCCTATATAGGAGACTTTCTCTATTGAGCATTGCTCACCCCATCGTGGGAACATATTTCAGGTGCAGGTCATATGTAGGCGGCTGACCCTCATCCGGGATCGCATGTATGAAGAAAGCCGGTTGTGGCTTTGTTTTTTGTTTGTATTTGGACTGAGCAAACCTAAGGCATGTATGTATTTTTGTATAAAATGATAATTATTTTATATGGAAATGG
Organism: Tetrastigma voinierianum; assembly: GCA_016808115.1. Lineage (NCBI taxonomy): Eukaryota > Viridiplantae > Streptophyta > Magnoliopsida > Vitales > Vitaceae > Tetrastigma > Tetrastigma voinierianum. Next base: position 268,303 of record JAEQBH010005489.1, on the reverse strand, counting down.
TTCCTTAGCCCAGAAGGGTATGCTTATGTATATATATTTGCTTAAGTTGAGTTCCTAAGATATGAGATGTAGTGACGTGGCATCGGGTTACCCGATGTCCACATGTTTTCCCCAGGTTGATGGTTGATCCACGAGACCCCCCGGGATTTGGGGCATCACAATGACTATGCAATCCTATCTTGGAGTTCTACATGTCATGAATGAGATGAGACTCACCATGCCCCATGTACCAAGCCCTCACCGGCTCCATTACTCAACATGCCTGTGAAACCTCGGAAAAGTGACTAAGGCAAAACGGTAATTTTAACGAAATAGTATAGGCTAAAACCTATAATTTTTCTAGATCTCGGATGACGAAATAGAATTCACCGTTGGAATCGTCTCGCGAAATCTAGCTACCCAATTGAATTTCGTCGGATTTCGAGACAGTCAGAATTTCACGTTTTACGAGAAACGGGGTGTCGGGTGACACTTGGCACCATGGGAGGACCACACTTGGCAGTGAGCCAAGGGGTGTGGGAGAGGCCACGAGGCCAAAATAGGAAGCTTGGCTCAAAAAGAGCCAAGTGTTGGGAGAGTAGTAGAGGAGGAAAGTGAGAGGCACCTCTCATTGAGCAAGTCGGTAAAAGATGAAGAACTGAGAGGAAAAAGAAAGAGAAAGGAAAAAAGAAAGAAAGAAATAACAGAGTGAGAGAGGGGAATAACCGACCGGTTCTCCTCCATTGTTACCGACGTTCGAATGATCGGAACTCGGTGGTCCGAGAGTTAAAGCTGCTCTACGGGAAGAGAGCTACGTGTGGGTACCGAAATAACGGGATTTTGGGGAAATCGTGGAAATCATGCTACAAGATGTAGGGGTTTTCTCCTACTCGGTTTATTTCTTGTTTAAGATCCATTCCATGGCTAGTCGTTGGTTTAAGGGCTGTATATGGTCATTCTGCTCAGTTTGGAATGATTTCACTAGACCGTGTTGGTGTTGTATTCAATTTGGTATTGATTTTAGTATACTGTGTGGTTTCTATATGATTTTTGTATACTGTGTTGTTTCCATATAAATTCCTTAATGACTGTGTTGTTCTTAGTTTGGATCAGTTCTGGATCATTTTAGATCAGTTCTGGATCAATTGAGATTAGTTTTGGATTAGTTAGAAGTAGTTTCTGGAGATCAGTCTCTAGAAATTAGTTTCTGGCTTTGCAGTTGAAGACTACGAAATTTTGCAGCAGCAGAATGTCTCTGTGAAATTTTGCAACAGCTACGTGTCTCTACAAAATTTCGTACGTTAGTTGCGAAATTTCACAACCTGTGGGTGTGGGGTGCGAAATTTGGCAACCTAGGGTAGCCTGGGGAAAAACTGGCAGTGTGGGGTTCAAAAGTTCATAGCTTGGGAGTGTAGGCTATGAAATTTTGTAGCCTGGGAGTGTGGGCTGCGAAATTTCGCAGTTTGTGTGAAATTTTCGCGGGGGTTGCGAATTTTCGCAGCCTTCTGTGAACTAAGTTTTGGCCTCCAACTTTGAACGACCATAACTTTCTCATCCGAACTCAGATTTGCGCGTTCTTAGACTCTATGGAAATCCCATTGAGTAAAAAATCTAGCCATATGCATTTGGTGTTCACAACCTTTATGAAAATTGATGTTTTGCACCAAGTGTGCAGGTTGCTTGGTTGTGTTGATGTGAATAGTTTTGGGTTGACATGGCCATTACATAGCATGTTGTATGCTATCTTATGTGCATAATATGCCATGCCTTAGCCCAGAAAATGAGGGTCATTACTCGCCTAAGTAGTGACCGAGGGTCATGAATGGACGGGTATGGTTCAAACCCTAACCATGGGGTTGAAGTCCGAGTTTGTTGAGACTATTTCTGAATAGTCCGGGACTAGGTTAAAGGTCAGTTTCTGTTCCGGGATGGTTAGTCTCGGGATTGAGTGAGGTGTTGGTCCTTTGTTACGAGAAGGTTTGGGTGTTACTGCATCCAACCAAATGACTGATCGGATGACCAATCGGTCGACCGATTCTGTGGATAGTGTTGTAGTGACCTGTTTTGGGGCTGGTTCGGGGCCCGGGTTTGCGATGTTTAGTGGTCGATCTCTTTTCCTTGTTGTACTATTTAAGGCTTGATTCAGGGGCCTTTGTATGTGGTTGATTGAAGTGGCATTTTTTGTTAAGAGGTGTCATGTTTGACTTGTAATATGGGAACCCTACCATAGTGGTCTGTAATGTTTTTGCTGGTGAACATGGCCAACATATGGCATGTGGTAGGCTATCTTAGGGGCATGATGTTCCATGGTAAGCCTAGGGATAGAGGTAAGCCATTAATTGGCTAAGTAATGGCTTGGTTTCAATGTTAATACATGTGTCCTATTGTATTAACATTGGTTGATTGGATGGGAATTATTTAAGTTAAGATAATTGCCCATAATTGATTGAGGTATGGAAATCATAACCAGGAGTTATAGTTATACATGATGCATGGGAGTGCATGAGTCATTCTTTGTTGATATGTGCTAGATTTGATATATGGATATGCTTGCATGATTTATGGAAATTGTGTGCATTAGACATAAATTATCCATTGTACAAGGTGTAGTGTACGCTATTAGGATGTTCTCGTAGTAATCATTGTACATAGGACCTGACACATAGTGTAATGGCACAATTGCATTGCATTGATGCACGATCATCACATGACATGGGTGTGGGTGCATAGTATGGTATCAACACTATATTTGGTGTTTGATGGTGGGCTTATTAGTTGGCTTATGCACTAATAGTAGGGCATGAAAATGATTCTCAATTTGCTATTTGACATGTGTAGATGGCAAATTGAGGAAGAGGACAAAGAGACGGCGGACGGGGCAATAACCGAATGCCTCCGCCATCTCGACCAATGCTTTATAAAGCTGACAGCGTGGTCGTGACTTGCACGTGCATGTACACTTGTGAGCGAGGAGGACTGGGCACCCGCCTGCTAGAGGTACATCTTCCCACCTACCAGAGTGAGAGGGATCTGGAATGGTGACTATGGTCATTGAGCGGGAAGTGTAGGACGCATGAAGCATCAGGGATGCGGGTGTTAGTGGCAAGAGATAGGAGAACCAGTTTTCGTCTTCTAGCTTGGGGAATAAGCAGAAGACTTATGTTTCACAAGGATATAAAGGCCAAGGCCAAGAGGACGACTATGGGAGGCACTTTAGGAGTCCTAGCCAGCCAGGGCAAAGAGCATGTTATCATTGCCATCAGCCCGGACACTTGAGATGGGATTGCCCTCGGAGGAAGGGACCTTGAGATGTTGGGACACAGGTTGCTTCTCCTTACCCCAACATGAGCCAAACAGGCAATGATTGAGTTTCTTTGCCAACAACCTGCATACACACGCTGCTGGATTGGGTTCTTAGAGGCAAAGATCCCGAATTATGGGGATGGCCACAACGCCCCCGGGCTCCCGGGGCCATCAATGGGATCGAGGAAGGCACAATTTGTTTCTCCTCATCCTAGCATACTGGAAACCAGATTAATCCGTGGTGCTAAGTATATAGGCACCATTGTTTTATAGAGAGGCTAGAGGCTGGTCCAGTCGAGATGACCCATGCTATTAATGGACTGGGACTATGGGCGGTGCACGCCATTACACCTTGACCGAGATTGCATATTAGTCGTATGCTGTGTTTCTACTCTTCGCCAGTGGCACCTAAAAGTGACTAAGGGCAAAATGGTATTTTTTTTGGAATAGTACAGGCTAAAACTTATAATTTTTCTAGATCTCGGATGTCGGGGCTTAACTACTCATTGGAATCGCCATAAAATCTATCCACCCAATCAAATTTCGTCGATTCGAGACAAATAAATTCACATTTTTCGAGATGCGGTGCTTCCGTGACACTTAGCATGATCCCACATGACACCATGAGTAGTTACAAAATTAAGGAGGACCACACTAGTAAAACAAGGGGTGGAGAGGCTACGAGGCCAAAATAGGAAGCTTGGCTCAAAAAGAGCCGAGTGTTGGGAGAGTTGTAGAGGAGGAAAGTGAGAGGCAATTACCTCTCACTGAGCAAGTCTATAAAATAGGAAGAACTGAGAGGAAAAAGAAAAAGGAAAAAGAAAGAAAGAAAGAGCAGAGTGAGAGAGAGGAAAAGCCGACCGGTTCTCCTCCATTGTTGACGGCATTCGGAAGATCGGAACTCTATGGTCCAAGAGTTAAAGCTGCTCTACGGGAAGAGAGCTACGCGTGGGTACCGAAATAACTGGATTTCGAGGAAATCGTGGAAATTACGCTACGAGAGGTAGGGGTTTTCTCCTACTCGGTTTATTTCTTGTTTAAGATCCATTCCATGGCTAATCGTTGGTTTAAGGGTTGTATATAGTCATTCGACTCAGTTTGGAATGATTTCACTGGACCGTGTTGGTGTTGTTTTCAATTTGGTACTGATTTTAGTATACTGTGTGGTTTCCATATAAATTTCTTAATGACCGTGTTTTTCTTAGTTTGGATCAGTTCTGGATCATTTTATATCAGTTTGGAACAATTTTGGATCAGTTAGGAGCAGTTTCTGGAGATTAGTCTCTAGGAAATCGCTCGTTTCATTGAAGATCGCAAATTCAGAAATGAGTCGCAATTTCACACCGCACGTCTTTACGAAATGCTCTGAAGATCTATGTGTCTCTACGAATTTCACAACCCGCGGGCATAAAGTGGAAATTTCGCAACTGGGCAAACTAGGAGGTGTGCAAAATTCCAGCTGGGAGTGTAGGCCGTGGAATTTCGAGGGGCTGCGTGGGGCCGAGTTTTGGCCTCCAACTAATTAATCAGGAATTTCTCATCCGAACTCGGATTTACAGGTTAATAGACTCTATGGAAAGCCCATTGAGTCACGAATCTAGCCATATACATATGGAAGGAAATTGGTGTTCAAAACCTTGCTGAAAAGTGATGTTTTGCACCAAGTGTGCAGGTTGCTTGGTTGTGTTGATGTGAATAGTTTTGGGTTGACATGGCCATTACATGGAATGTTGTAGGCTATATTATGTGCATAATATGCCATGCCTTAGCCCAGAAAATGAGGGTCATTACTCGCCTAAGTAGTGATTGAGGGCCATGAAGTCGAGTATGGTTAAAACCCTAACCATGGGGCTGAGTCGTGGCTTGTCGGTGACTATTTCGAACAGCCGACCGTGCCAGCACCTAAGCCTTGGCTCCGGATTCGCTAGTCTCGGATCGACCGAGGTCGGGTCCTCCTGCTACGAGAAGGTTTGGGTGCTACTGCATCCAACCGAACGATTGATCGGACGACCAACCGATCGATCGGTTCAGTGGATAGTGCTTTTGCACTGCTTAGGCTGGTTCAGTAGTCTTAAGCCATGTTTAGGCCGATTTTTCCTTGTTGTACTTGTTTAAGGCTTGCTTCGGAGGCCTTTTATGTAGTTGATTGAAGTGGCATCTCTTGGTTAAGAGGTGTCATGTTTGACTTGCAATATAAGAACCCTACCATATTGGTATGTAATGTGTTTGCAAGTGAACATGGCTAGCACATGGCATGTGGTAGGCTATCCTAGGGGCATGATATGCCATGGTTAGTATGGGGATAGAGGTAAGCCATTAGTTGGCTAAGTAATGACTTGGTTGCAATGTTAATACATGTGTCCTATTGTATTAACATTGGTTGATTGGATGGGAATTATGTAAGTTAAGATAATTGCCCATAATTGATTGAGGTATGGAAATCATAACCAGGAGTTATAGTTATACATGATGCATGGGAGTGCATGAGTGATTCTATTTTGATATGTGCTAGATTTGATATATGGACATGCTTGCATGATTTATGGCAATTGAGTGCATTAGACATAAATTATCCATGGTACACGATGTAGTGTACAGTATTAGGATGTCCTCGTAGTAATCATTGTACATAGGACCTAACACATAGTGCAATGGCACAATTTCATTGTGTTAGACACATAAAAGTACCACATTTATATAGGTTTATAAGCCTTTCAGCTCATGTTTGCATGCACTTTCTTTAGAATAGGTGTTTTTGACATTTTCTATGTTTTTGTGCTTGTGCAGGTTGTTCGATGTTTCGTGCACAATGCGGTAGTGGTTTGGACTCCAGAGGGCAATTGCAAATCATAGCCATTGTTTCTATGCGCCGAGGCCCCCGCCTAGCCCGGGCGGCGAAGTTGGGCAAGATTGAGGCATTACTAGTACTGCAATTGCATCGTGGTACCAGCATCTAAGAGCAAAATCAGGACCAAGACTTGGTACCAAAGACGACAGGTGGTACCGGTACCTGTGAGCAAATCAGGATCATTAGCATTTTGGTAACGGTACCACACTCACCGGTACCGGTACTGAAATGCGATATTTGTAGGTTTTGATAGGAATTGCAATCTTTGTGCAAGGGCATGCTTGTCCTTTAGTCCCCACTTCGAGATCACATTTTTGGGATTGTATTTAAGCCCACTTGAGGGAAAAAATGAGTTATCTTCCATCTTCTAGGGTTTGGCTCTCCATAGCTAGTTTTTTCTCACAATTTCTAGGTTTTCTATAGTAGCATAGCAAGTTTCTTTTCAGTTCTAGTTTTTAAACACTTGTAATCTTTCAGTTCAATTTTATAATCCGTTTTCATTAAGGAACCTTGTTATTTGGGATTTCAACCATTCAAATGAAGTAATATCTTTCCGTTTGCATTTAGAGTTAATAATCCTGCATTTATTAATCAATTTCTATCTTTAATGGAGTTCTAAACCTCCATGATAGGGTTCTAACGGTGGAAACTCATCACCATCAAGGTAATAGCACTCGTTCCCTCTCGTATGCTTCAATGGAGATGTAAGATATTAACTACTTGATATAATTCTTGTAAAACCTTAGTTTGGCATATTCTTGACAACGTGTGAACGAGTGATTCTTGATACACATTGTGCTTGATCTCAAATGCAACCTAAGATTGTAATCAAACTTTCTAAGCAAGTATTTGATATTAGTCATCTATTATTTTCCTTACAAAAGCTTTTAAAGTTAAATCCCTCGTCAAAGACCATTTATCAATGGCTCCTAGATGAGAATACAAGTGAGAGGTGAGTGTTAACTAGTTAGAGAAAAGTAGAAACCTTTTATATCATTTTCCTTCCTCGCTTTTAACATGCTTTAAATCACTTAAGCATAACCAAACCCTAGATTTACTTTCTTTGCACATTCTGATAGAAACCAATATGATTACCTAGGTACCACCTCAGGAAATGACCTATGGAATCCCACATTATTATAATGCTTGACGAAATAAGTTCCTACGCTTAGGAATAAATTCAGAACACGAAATAGATGAAGCATTTTTGGCGCTGCTGCCGGGGAGTGGAAAGTACTCTAGTTGATCTAAAGAGAGCTAGTGGTAATTTGCAATTGCATTGAAAATCTGGTACATTCTCTTCCTTTTCCTTTTAAATGGTAAAATAATTCTTTGTGTAGATAATATAAGTGGTACCTATCCAGTTGGGGTGATATTGGTGCATGTCGTTTTGGGCTCGTGACGAGCAACGCCGACTTGTAAGAATTATACTTCAACAACATCTTGAAAACTCCATAGTAAGGCGTTTGTTTCAAGTCAATCCTATTCCTCAAATGGAGCATCTCGGAAATCAGCAAACTCATTTTAATCCAAATGACCAAGGGTTACCTGGTAACCCCAAAGACCCTATGAGCCTCCACGACAAGTAGATGGTGTTGCACCACCGGTAACCCCGGCGGCGGGAGGGGGAAATGTTAACTTTCAACAACATTAATACTAAGTCCCCCCTGCCCCTTTGCCTAATGTGGAAAGAACCCTTAGAGAAATTCTGAAACCTCAAAGAACCACAACAAACTCATGTATTCACCAACCTGAAGAGACTAATTGTTTCCCTATGAAGTCGGAGATGATTTGTCTTCTCCCTGTGTTTCAAGGATTCGATTCTGAGAACCCCTACTCATTCATGAGAGATTTTGAGGATGTTTGCAGTGCTTTCCTTCCTACAGGGTCGTGCCTCCATATAATTTGTTTGGTTTTATTCCTATTTTCTCTAAAGGAAAAAGTTAAAATATAGTTCCACTCTCTTGCTCCCAATTCAATTTTCACTTGGGAAGACATGCAAAATGAATTTCTAAACAAATTCTTTCCTCCGGGATGCACTAATGCACTTATGCCGGTAATCCAAAACTTTTCTGAAAAACCGGGTGAACCTTTTGCTATTGTATGGGAAAGATATAAAGACCTCCTCCACGCTCTCCCTCATCATGGTTTGGATGTTGGACAAATTATTGCATATTTTCATCAAGGACTGTCTCTTAATAACAAAGAGTACATCCAAATGATGTGTGCGGGGGAATTCTATGAGAAAAGCGCATGGGAGGCTGTGCAATTTCTTGATACAATAACAGAAAATGCTCAAACTTGGGAGACTAATACCTCCCTAGATACTGCTAAAGTGCATAGTACACCTACATGATGAGGAATACATCATATAAGAGAGAATGATGACTTGCAAGCAAAAATAGCTAGTTTGATTAGGAAGTTAGAGGCCATTGAGTTGAAAAAAGTGAATGAGGTAACTGTTGTACCCCAGGTACCTTCGGTATCTATGGGATTTGGAGTGGATAGGTCATGCATCATTTGCGATGACCCCAATCATTCGACCATTAATTGCCTTAACCTTCCCCAAGTCAAGGGAATAATTCAAATAGAGCAAGCTAATGCTCTTAACCACCAAAGGAAACCTTTCAACTCCCCATACTCTGAAACTTATAATTCAGGGTAGAGTAAGAACCCAAATTTTAGTTGGAAGACTGATGGAGGCCATGCTTCCCCAAGTCCAGGCAACCCATATCAAAACCCTTACCAAAATAACTAAGGTCAGAATCCTTTTCAAGGCAACCCTACTTTCCAAAACCAAAACTTTTTTCAGGGTAGAATTTTCAAAACCAAGGTTTTTCAAATCTAGCCCCTCAATTTTAAAATCAAGGGCCACAAGGATTTCCTGCAAATCTTAACCAAGGTTTTCACCCATCTCCTTGAGGAAATCCAAATCAGCAGCTTTAGTAACCCCTACACAAAAGAAGTTTGGAGGACATTGTAACACAGTTTGTCTAGGATCAACAATCAACCAACACTGAATTTTGATTAGCTTTAAATGATGTGAGATCCCAAATCACTAAGTTGACCACTTATATGGGTAATTCTCAACAAGAAAAAGGGAAACTCCCTTCTCAAACCATTCAAAACCCTCAAGGTCAAAATTGTGTTGTGATCTCAAGGCAAAATGATGTAACCTTTGAACATTGCAAGGTTGTCACCACTCCTTGAAGTGGAAAAACAATTGATAAAACCATTCATCCCAAAAAGCTTTCCAATGAAACAACAGGAGATTTTCAAAATGAACCATCAAGGGATGATGTTGTGTCTAACAAGCCTCATGTTCCTAGGGCCGATGTTGTTGATGTTGAGCCAAAAAAAGACAAAGCTACCTGTGCCCCTCCTGCTCCATATCCTCATAGGTTGAGAGTTCCTAAGAAATTGAACAATCATTCTGAAATCTATGAGTTGTTCAAACAGGTTAAAGTAAACATTCCCTTGTTGGATGCTATAAAGAAAATTCCTTCATATGCCAAGTTCTTGAAAGACTTGTACATTGTGAAAAGAAATTTAGGTGTCAATAAGGATGCATTTATGATTGAACAATCCACCTCTTTGATTAGGAACAACTTGCCCCCAAAATACAAAGACCTAGGAAGCCCTACCATTTCCATAGTGGTAGGAAACTCGAAGCTAGGACATGCTTAAGTGGACTTGGGAGCAAGTGTCAATCTACTGCTATATTCGGTATATGTTGAGCTAGGGTTAGGAGAGTTAGAACCTACTAATATTACCCTTCACCTAGCTAACCGTAGTATGAAAATTCCTAGAGGTATATTGAAAGACGTATTGGTGCAAGTAGATAAGTTCTTCTTTCTATGGACTTTGTTGTTCTTGACACTCAACCTATGGTGAATCAAGGGACTCAGTTTCCAGTGATTCTTGGTAGGCCCTTCTTGGCCACTGCCAATGTCATTATACATTGTAGGGGAGGATTAATGACATTGTCTTTTGGTAACATGACTGTTAATTTGAACATCTTCAATGTTATCAGGGAGATGGGGGATGATGAGGATGTCTGTGAGGTAAATATGATAGAATATGTTGTGCAGGACTATGTAGATCATGTTTCATATGATGACCCTCTTAAGTCTTGTGTAGTAAGCCTAGGTTGTGTTGAGGAAGTAGCCATGTAGCGCCCCTTAAGCTCGATCTGACCCGGTTGGCGGATCCGAACTGAACCCGAGATGCTAGCCCGAATTCGTTTAATAATGGGTAACCCTTCATTAACAAATCCATTTTGAGTAGCTTTAAAATGGTCGCGACCCGATCCCCAGCCCGACCCGATTGGCGGATCCGAATAGGAGCTCGGTTTACTCCGACCGTTTTATTTTTACCTTATCAAATACATTTCATTCATATAAACAGTTTCGTTTTCAATTCTTTGTGGAAGCGATTTAAATGTGGGGCGAGCCCATAAACATTTACAAAATATGCATTTAATCCAAAAACGGCATTTCATGCCCTTTACAATATAATATACAAAAAGGGTGTTAAGAGTTCAACTCTTAAGTTTACAGAATGCTTTCATGTTAAAAAAGAATGATGATGTGCAAATGACGGAGCATACTCCCTATACTTTGAGGATGACTATGCTCTCCTCGATCTCGAGTCCACAGATAATCACTCTCGATCACTCGGTACCTACGCATTGATTAAAAACAATACACTAAGCATTTTCATGCTTAGTGGTTCTATACAGTTCTCTATTCCATTTCAGTTCAATACGAATCATGCAAGTTATAAAACTATGCCTTTTTAACAATTTTCAATGTTCAGTGCAAATCAATACATATACATATACACTTTTCAATATCATTTTCACAATTCGGTTTGTAATTCACATATGACTATAGAAGTCAACATTCACGACAGATCCAGTTGGTGAATCCTATCATGTTTCATTCAAGAGGCAATGTGGTTTCACATTTTTACAATATGTTTCACCACTAATGAAGTCAACGCTCACGAACACTGGACCGGGGCCAGAATCCCGCCATGTTTGTCATTCAACAGTAATGCGGATTCCACATTGAACAATTCCCCGCTTACCTTTATGACGACCACAGAATCGATCATGTCGGGCCATTCAGTATTACATTCAAATTAATTTACTAAAATGTAGTAAATCCACTATAGTTCAAATAAACGCACACATGCAGATATTTGACAAACATTCGAATATCAACAATGCAAATCAGTATACATTTCATAAATAGTACTTGAAATAGGAACCAGAGACTTAGAACGAACCGACGTGTCGATTACTTACTCTTTTCTTCAATATCAATCTTAGGTCAAGTTGTCTCCTCACCCGTACCTAGTCAATCACATATATGCCACATTTTAGTGGGTAAACAAATATTACACTGTAAGGCACGGTATGTTTTTCACTTAGTTTTATCCTTATATGAACCCCCATTAATCATTTATTAAGGTCCCTAAACAACCGGGGTACGAAAACGAGACTTACGTAAACAAAATAAAAAATGCTCGCTGTGAACAGTGTCTTCGCCGCGGTGTAGCTCCCTTCGTTGCGACGGACTCGAGAGCATGCCATTTTTGGCACTCGGATCCTTCAGTGCGGCGAGGGTGTCACACGCTGCGGCGTAGGTCTTCGCCACTGCGTGGGTGCCCTACACCGCTGTGTAGGGACCCAATTTTTACCAGAATTTTCCAATTTTCTGGTTTTTTTGCGATTTCTTCCAATAATCACCCAAAAATCCAAAACAAATTATGGAAATCACTCCTAATGACATCCTAATACATCTTAAACCAACCCCAAGAAATTCCCATGGATTATTTAGGGTTTTTCTAACTCAAACATCATTAAATACAGATCTAGGGTTTGTGTTCTTACCTCTTTTTACTTCAAAACCCAAGCCCTAGCTTTCTTCTTGCTCTTTGATCACTTGGAACCATTTGTAGGAAGATCTCCCGCGAATTCCTTCTTCTTCTCCAAGCCCTAGCCTCTTTCTCTCTCAAAATCCCTAAATGCACAAATGTGTGCTCTAAGACCACTTTTGGTCTTTAAGTCTCTAATTCCTCTAGGCCTTGTTTGGCTTCCTCATAAAAATCCATTTCTCCTTTTTGGCATTTAATTCTTCTATCACTTCATTTAACATTTCATTTAACTCCCATTAGCATTTAAATGACTTTGGCTTTTAAGCCCATTTTCATTATACCCTTAGGTCCTCATTTTACAAATTCCAAATTTGCCAATTTTCACTTGGGTTAATTTTCAGGTCCATTCAAATCCCATTTATCGTATAACATTTAAAAATACCATTCACCATCATGACAGATGCAGTTGGTGCATCCCGCTATGTGGGACATTTAACCATTTATCAGTTTCCCCGGAAAAACCCAAGTTTGGCTCAATTTATACCCGGAATATATAATAAAGAATTATTATAAAAATTCTAGGGTATTTTTGGGGCGTTACAAGCCACATCCGAAATGGAGTTTCTATACTCCATAATTGAGTACAGTGAGGTAATTAAGGCAAATGGGTGGGCACCCAGATTTGAAAAATTGCCACCAATTGAGGAAAGAGTTCTACCATCGGAAGAGAAGCCACCTAAGCTTGAATTGAAACCCTTACCATCACATCTCAAGTACACATTCCTAGGGGTAGAAGAGACGTTCCCTGTAATCATATCCTCCTTCTTAGACCTAGATCAAGAGATCAAACTTCTGGAGATTTTGAGAACCCACCAAATTGCCATAGGATGGACCATTGCGGATATTATGGGAATTAGCCCTTTGATTTGCACACATAGGATTCCCTTGGAGGAGGATGTCAAACCTTCTAGACAACCACAGCGAAGGTTGAACCCAATCATGAAAGAAGTTGTCAAGAAAGAGGTTTTAAAACTTTTGGATGTATGTGTTATTTACCCTATTGTAGATAGCAAGTCGGTCAGTCCAACCCAAGTAGTTCCTAAGAAATCCGGGGTCACTGTGGTAGAAAATGAACGTAATGAGCTCATTCCCACTAGGGTCACCACAGGTTGGAGGGTGTGCATAGATTATAGGAAACTTAATGTTGGCACTAGGAGATATCATTTCCCTCTACCTTTTATGGACCAAATGTTGGAGAGAGTTGCAGGGCATGAGTTTTATTGTTTTCTAGATGGTTACTCTAGGTATAATCAAATTGAGATAGCCCTAGAAGATCAAGAGAAAACCATGTTCACTTTCCATTTTGGTACATTTGCCTTTAGGAAAATTCCTTCGATCATGTATGCACTGTGGACTCAGCGGCAGCATGATGGGATTTTTAGTGATATGATAGAACATATCTCGAGATTTTCAAGTGACGCATTTCCTGCTTTTGAGATTCTAAGTAGGGATGTCTGAAAATTTAAGAAGAGTATCGGGAAAGATGAGGGAGAAGAATTTGGGCTGCTGAATTGGGAGAAGTGTCACTTCATGGTGACACAAGGGATTGTGCTAGGACACATAGTGTCGAGAGAAGGAATAGAGGTAGATAAAGAAAAAGTTGAGTTGATCTCCAACTTACCCAATCCTAAGTGTGTCAATGATATACGGTCCTTCCTAGGTCATGCAGGATTCTATAGGAGGTTCATAAGAGATTTTAGTGCCATAGCACATCCTTTGTGCAATTTTCTTGCCAAGGATGTAACTTTTGAATGGTCACAGGCATGTGAGGCAGACTTTGATAAACTGAAAAATATGTTAGTGTCGCCTCCTATCATGCGATCCCCTAATTAGGACCTCCCCTTTGAGATCATGTGTGGCACTAGTGATTATGCCATAGGAGTCGTATTAGGGCAAAGGGAAGATAAAAAAAAGCGGTTGTGATCTATTATACCAACAAGACTCTAGATTCTGCTCAGTCCAACTATACAACTACAGAAAAAGAGTTCTTTGATGTAATCTTTGCCCTAGAAAAGTTCAGGTCTTACGTTGTAGTAACCATTTTCACTGATCATGCAGCGTTGAAGTACTTACTCTCTAAGCAAGATACTAAGCCTCGTCTGTCTAGGTGGATCCTACTTTGTCAAGAATTCAATCTGACCATTAAGGATACGAAAAGAGTCGAGAATGTGGTAGCTAACCACCTTTCTTGTTTAGTTTCGAAGACAGCTTCCGGAGGTCTGACTATAGGTGACACTTTCCCTGATGAGCAACTTTTTGCTCTTGTCAACTGCCCATGGTATGCGTACATTGTAAATTATCTTGTGGCAGGACAAATCCCATCCCAATGGACCTCTCAACAAAAGAGGAAATTTCTGGTGGAAGTTAAAAAATACTATTTTGATGACCCATACTTGTTTAAATACTGTTTTGATTAATTGATGAGAAGGTGTGTATCCAATGACGATCAAATTGGGGTACTCACTTTCTGTCACTCTGAAGCTTGTGGAGGGCGTTTCTTTGCAAGAAAAACGGCTGATAAAATCATGCAAGCTGGTTTTTATTAGCCCACTCTTTTTAAAGATTGCTTTGACTTTTGCAAAGCCTGTGCTCGGTGCCAACAACTAGGAGGGGTTACAAAAAGGAACATGATGCCTCTTACCCCTATTTTAATTATTGAGATTTTCGACTGTTGGGGTATAGACTTCATGAGCCCTTTCCCCTCCTCGTGTGGATACCTTTACATTTTATTGGCAGTTGATTATGTTTCTAAGTGGGTGGAGGCCATTCCAATGAGAAAATATGACCATAAGGTCGTTTTGAAATTTTTGAAAGAACATATTTTTTCTCGCTTTGGAGTGCCTCGTGCAATTATTAGTGATGGTGGGCTCCATTTTTGTAATCGAACTTTTGAAAATATGTTAAAAAGGTATGGAGTCACACACAAAGTTTCTACCATGATGACAAAGCGGGAACGCGTATAAAATACACGCCTATGCGCAAGTGCACGCCGCTCAAGTAGTATAGTACTGTGGTACGATATCGATCCACAGTGTGGACAGTGTATTACCAGCAAAGGTTCCGCTTTTAGATAATATCTCAAAGATGACTCTAGAGGGAATTCAACTATGTAAAGATTACCTAACCATCGATTCAATTAAAGTATTGGTTTCAAGCCTAGGGTTATATCTCCCCGTCACGCTCAATGGATTAATCTTCTGGGCCATGGTTCAAGTATATTTACAATATGTCAATGGCGAGGTGGATCTTTTCTACAAGGTATCCCCTCTCTCGAGGTATATCCCGCCTATTTCGCGAATAGAATCGTATATCTCTATCCCCGAATTTCAAAGATTCCGAAATGCATTAATGTCCTAACCCCAATTTCCACCTTCAGTTCTGAATATCTCTATTTACCCGAATCGACCAAGTCTACTTATATCTGCTCCAGATCCCCCGAATACCCTCATCTCTCGAATCTCTGATCTCCAGCAATTATGCCAATGTCAGCGACATCAACATACGACATTAAATCATGTGCATAGAATAGCCGCACATATTGAGAAATAATTGAATAATATAAAGTTTCAAACTTTAATCCATGAACATATGACAAGGTTCAATATAACCCTATGAAATAGATCTAGAACATCAGTGAATGAAAGAAGAAATGTTTAGTAGTAAAACATCATTCCTATCCGAAAATATCCAAACAATGAAAAGCAAATAAATCCGCACTTCTCGGTCCGAAATAATTGGCTCGAATTCCAGGTTTTCGTTTCGTGTGACGCCTTCTCGATCCCCTTGTTCTCTTAATCATTCGTGACTTCTTTAAATGATAGGGTGCGATTCGAAATGACGTCATGACGCGGGCTGCCACACGACGTGTGGAGACGCCGCTGACGCGGGGACGTCGCTGACGCGGGGATCGCCGCTGACGCGTACGCCGCGACGCGACAGTACTTCATCGCCTTGTTCCCTTTTGCTCCAAAATCGCTTCCCAATGGGCCGCTTCTTTTCACCCCAATGCTCCTGCATTCACAATGTACATCAAACCAAGATTCTAGTCACAAAAACTATAAAATTACTCTAAAATAAACAGGAGAATGGAAGACTGACGCGAGTATAATATGAGTGTTTTAGGCACTCATCAGTTTACCACCCATAGACTAATGGTCAAGCAGAATTAGCCAATAGGGAGATCAAACACATTTTGGAAAAGACGGTTAACACAAATAGCAAGGACTGGTCTCTTTGAGTAACCGATGTTGTTTGGGCCTATCGTACTGCTTTTAAAACTATTCTTGGTATGTCTCCCTATAGGTTAGTTTATGCAGGCCAGCATGTCACTCCCAAAGCGGGAAAATGGAATACGAGTACATTGGCCATTAAAACCTTAATTTTGATTTGGCCAAAGGCAGGTAAAATAATGGATGATGATGAACGAGTTCGAAGGAAATGAGAGGTGTGAATCGTATGAGAGCTCAAAATCTTACAAAGAGAAGGTTAAGCTCTTCCATGACAAGAACATCGTACGGAAGACCTTTGAACCTCATCAAAAGGTACTGCTGTACAACTTTGGTTACACATCTTTCCAGGAAAACTCCGTTCTAGGTGGACTGGTCCTTTCATAGTCAAGATAGTTCACCCATATGGCACAGTAGAGATTGAGAATCCAAAGAATGGGAAACTCTTTAAAGTCAATGATCAGCGCTTAAAGCCATTTCTGGAGAACTTCGACCGCCAGGAGAGTATTGGGGAACTGGTAGATCTGGTTTACCGGGATGTCCCTTCAGCTTAAATTCTGTCTTACTAATTGTATATAGTTTTTATTTTCTTTTTCATGCATTTCATTACTCTTTATTCATTTAGTTATTTATTTTTGTTTTTCATAAAGGAGAGTTTGACCCTTGTGTAGCATTAACTATTTTCTCCCAATAGCAACCAGTATTTTTGGTATATTCCTTGTCAATCCGTGGTGTCTATCTTTCAGTGCATTGAGGGCAATGCTTATTTCCGTGGTGGGGGAGGGCATACACTAGTGCAGAGCCATTTAAGTGCATGCTATTGGGTTTAATTCAGTGTTCTTAGGCGGTTAAGTGCATGCAATTTTTTCGATTTTAGGCTTATATGAGAATGGTACTTGAACTTTTACAGTATGCACCGTTTGACCTGGTATGAACTCTGTACATTCTCACTACACATACACAATAACAGGCATGCATAAAACCTTTTTTTTTTTTTTTTTTTTTTTTCATATTTGGGATCATATTCACCCGATTCTTTTCTATTCTCAATATTCAATCTTGGCTCGTATCATTCTTGTTCATAATTTTCACAAGTGACTGATTTCTTTTCCCAAACTCATTCTTGCTTGATTATTGCTTCAGTTTGTGCATGTCAGCATTTCCATGTCAAATGCATGCATCTTATTCTTTGTGGAACATCCATACATAGTTGAAAGATGATTTTAGGCTATTTTTTCTCTTTTAAACTCCTAAATCAAAATGAGTCGTCAATTGAACCCTTATTGAGCCTTAAGTTACCAGTTTTGTTCAAACCTTAGGATTCATGGTCACTTTGAGTAAGGATGATTCCAAAGTAAGTGCGAAGGTGCCGAGGAAGTTGAATATACAGTTGAGCAAGCACAAGTAAATGTTGGGATTTGAAGCAGTTGTAGGGAAGTGAGTGTATATTGAAAACCAAAAGTGGTGATTTCTGGATTTTTGCAGGAGTGGTACCGGTACTACACTAATCGGTACCAGTACCCAAGGTGGTAAAATGATGCAGTAGCATATTGGTACCGGTACCACACTGTCGATAACGCCAAATTCAAGGTGTGGTGGCAAAAACATTTAGAGAGATACGCACCACACCCGCAGACAAGGAAAACAGGTGGTACCGACGCACGATGTGGGCTATTTGAAGGGCCTTATCCCTCTTGAAAACTTGAAATAAACCTTCCATTCCCATATCTCCCCCTTATGTTCTAACCTTTCCATCTTCCCCCTCAAATTCCTCTATAAAAAACCCTAACCCTAACCTTTCTCCTCACCAAATCACTCTCCCAACCCTCCATACGAAAACCCTAGACCTAGCTCTATTCACTCACCATCAAACCCTAATCCAATTTGAGTTCCCTTAAGCATCACCATCAACTCCACTCAGTCCATCAAAGGCTCTTTGCACACGAAGTTTGAAGGTATTGGAACCGTGTGGGGTAAGTAAATCTTGTTCTCAAAGCTTAAGCATTATGTTCTGTGTTGCACTATGTTTGGTATGGATTTTTATGGTTGGCTTTAGGTTGTAGTGTTACTTTCTTGGTTTGTTGGTGCATCTGTTATGAAAAGTATGGGGAGGAAATTTTTTAATGATGTGGAGAAAGGAGGTCCAATAATTATGGAGATGGGATTTTGGGAAATTGCTTTGTGTTTGTGGGCCGCTCTTACCGTGCTTTCTATCATAGCCATATCGATGGCAAGATTAAAGAACACAGGAAAAGGTAAGGCAACTGGCTCTTCTATGGAACGATCCGTAAGAAAGAGAAAAGTTTATATGTCGCAAACAATGAAAAAGGGTAAAGGGAAGAGAAAAGACCATTCATCAGAAAGTGAAAGCGAAGATGAAGAGATTGAAGCCATGTTTGCTGAAACCCCGGAATCTGAGTGAGAAAAGTGGGCTCAGTCAATTGAAAAATGAATTTTTCATTGTGAGCGGGGAATGAAAATTGAAACTTTCATTTTTAATCATCCTATTCGTGCTGCTATCCAGAATCAAAACTTGTAGTTTATTGGCAATGATGTAAAAGGCTATTTTCCATCAGTTGTCATGGAATTTTACTCTAATCTAAGACAGAAGCTGAATGGGGACTCTCTTTCGGAGACTATAGTCTCGGGGAGGCAGTTACTGGTCAGCCTTGAATTAATCTCTAGATCACTGGATTACACTCACCCTGGCTCAGATGACAGGCCTTACCCACTCCGGGCTATCATAAGGTTTGATGCAGGTCATTCGGGAACGCCATGTGCACCAACCAGGTGCCGATGGGGGGTTTTGTGCTCAAAGAGTTCACTCTGGGGAAATTAAAGCCAGAATATGCACTAATGAATAAGATTATTCATAATATGATCGGGCCAAAAGGAAAAGAGAAGTTCCTAAGCAAGGAGGAAATTTAGTTCTTATATGAGGTAATGAATGAGAAGGTGATCGATTATGCCTTGGTAATATGGTGCGTAATGAGGGACATTTTGAGGTCCGCAATCGAGAACAGGCACATCCCCTTCCTGGCCCTAGTTACAAACCTAGTGGAAGCTGTTGGAATAAAAGGCTCTAATAGAAAAAAAATGGTTCTCCCTCAGTTGAGGCCTATTACAAGCATGACAGAAGCAAAAAGCCGAGCTGCTTCCACAAGGCCACAGTCAATTCGTCCCCCTCCGGCTGCCTCGGGACCATTATTATCTTCGGCTCCTATTCCGATGAGTACCTCTCCTTTAAAGAGGATGGAGCGTAGGATAAAGGGATGGTTTAAATGCATCATAGGGAGGCAAAAACAGTTTGACCATAGGCTCTCCAAGCTCGAGAGAGAAGTTCATATTCTTCGAGGAGAGCCAATTGTTGTGGATGACCCCTGTCCTGACTTGGAAGGGGATTTTGATGAGTTGGATGATTGTGTAGACGAATATGTGTTCTTCCGGAAGGAGAGAGGCGAAGAAGAGTGCTGGTATCAAAGGGGTTGTATAGGTGGTGTCGCAATCGGGCAGAGACCTTAGCCATGTCATACCAGCACCTGTTTTGTTCTGTAAACCCTTTGTGTAACCCATGGTCATTACAAGCCCTAAAGAGCTTTTTGATTTTAGTTATGTAGGTTGTTCCTCATTGAATTCTATGCATGCTATTTGCTTGGTTGTGGTGAAATGATTACAGTTTTATTGAAGTTCATTCCAGTTTGGTGATTTCATTTCATTCCAGTTCAGTATCCGTGATCTTATATATGAGACTCTTTGTTTTGTGAAAGTTCCGTTAATTTGTCCTTTACACTTAGGATTGTTGGTGTTCATCAAAGTTCAGGTGGTTGCATATTTTGTTAAAGTATAGTTCCATGTTCATGTTTGCTCTTGTTGTGAATCTTTTAATGCTTGGCTGTTCCTTAGTGCGCTTTGTTGATCCCCATAATAGGTAGGCGTTACTAGTTCAAATCTTACTCGGGACAAGAAAGATGTAGGTTTGGGGTGTGTTAGACACATAAAAGTACCACATTTATATAGGTTTTTAAGCCTTTCAGCTCATGTTTGCTTGCACTTTGTGTAGAATAGGTGCTTTTAACCTTTTTCTATGTTTTTGTATGTGTGCAGGTTGTTCGATGTTCCGTGCACAATGAGGTAGTGGTTTGGACTCCAGAGGCCAATTGCAGATCATAGTCGTCGATTCTAGGCGCTTTCGGGAGGCCCCAATCAGTTTTGAAGTGAAGTTGGGCAAGATTGGAGGCATTGGTACCGGTACCAAGTCAGGTGGTACCGGTACCAAAGAGCAAAATGAGGACCAGTAGCAATTTGGTACCAGTACCAGATCAAATGGTACCAGTACCCAAGAGAAAAAATGAGGACCAATAGCATTTTGGTACCGGTACCACACTAATCGGTACCGGTACTGAAATGCTATGTTTGTAGGTTTTGATAGGAATTGCAATCTTTTTGCAAGGGCACGCTTGTCCTTTGGTCCCCACTTCGAGATCACATTTTTTGGATTGTATTTAAGCCCACTTGAGGGAAAAAACGAGTTATCTTCCATCTTCTAAGGTTTAGCTCTCCAAAGTTAGGTTTTTCTCACAATTTCTAGGTTTTCTATAGTAGCATAGCAAGTTTATTTTCAGTTCTGGTTTTTAAACACATGTAATCTTTCAGTTCAGTTTTATAATTCGTTTTCATTAAGGAACTTTGTTATTTGGGATTTCAACCATTCAATTGAAGTAATACCTTTCCGTTTGCATTTAGTGTTAAGAGTACTACATTTATTAATCAATTTCTAGCTTTAATGGAGTTCTAAACCTCCATGATAGGGTTCTAAAGGTGGAAACTCATCACCATCAAGGTAACAGCACTCGTTCCCTCTCGTATGCTTCAATGGAGATGTATGATATTAAATACTTGCTACAATTCTTGTAAAACCTTAGTTTGGCATATTCTTGACAACGTGTAAACGAGTGATTCTCGGTACACATTGTGCTTGATCTCAAATGCAACCTAAGATTCTAATCAAACTTTCTAAGCAAGTATTTGAAATCATTCATCTATTATTTTCCTTACAAAAGCTTTTAAAGTTAAATCCCTCGTCAAAGACCATTTATCAATGGCTCCTAGATGAGAATACAGGGGAGAGGTGAGTGTTACCTAGTTGGAGAAGAGTGGAAATTTTAGGATCCTATCATTTTCCCTTCTTGTTTTTAACATAGTTTGAATCACTCGGTTAACAAACCAATCAACCAAAAATCCCCAGATTTACTTTTCTTTGCACATTCATTGGATAGAAACCAATAAGGATCACATAGGAAACCACTCCCTGTGGAAATGACCTGTGGAATCCCATAGTATTATAATGCTTGACGACATCAATTCCTACGCTTGGGAATAAATTCAGCACACGAAATAGACAAAGCACATTGCATTGATGCACAATCATCGCATGACATGGGTGTGGGTGCATAGTATGGTATCAACACTATATTTGGTGTTTGATGGTGGGCTAGGTAACATGGGATGATGTTCGACGAGGCCCCATGGTTGCATTTCATTACATGAAATTGAAAAATAAACATAATATGTGTTGGGCAGAGCAAGAAGAGGGTCGTTAATCCCTTTAAGTGAAAAGCCTGGAACATGGGTTAGACAGTGTATCCATCGGTTAAAGTCCGTGAAAATGTCTATGGTGTAAGAGACTCGCGGTGAGAACCAGAATTTCTATGTCTAAAATAAACACATGATACTTGATAAAACAAAAGATTTGTTTTAGAAAAATGGTCATTGGACGAAACACTAATGACTGCTTTGCTTTCACATTTGGCATATGCATATGTGAGTCGAGTCGGTGAGTGACTCGAGATACATTACTCAGTGACATCTTGAGTAATAGAGCTCTATGGAGGGCTCGCGCCAGTGGGGCATGGTGAAATGTAGTCTCATTCATGGCATGTGGTAGACATTCAGTAGACATGTGTGTGCTTGTACTTGGATGTGTGTTTGTTAGTTATCATTGCATGTGCACTTAGCGGGAGTAACCCTGTGAGATTATCACACGGCTTTGCCTCACCTGGCCGTGGGACTCCCTTTCTGGTACAAGTCCTGGCAAGTGTGGTCAATTCGGCATATGGGACGAGCCGGATTTTTTTAAATTTAGTTTGTTTTGTCTTGTATATATTTGAGCAGAACCAAAACATGTATTCCATTTTGTTGGATAAAAGGACTGTAAATAGACTGTTGATTAAATAGTCTATCATATACTTTTGCATATTTGTTACTTAAATATGAAGGAATGGGTCTCGATACTTGAGACATATAAGTGTGATATCGAGACACCCGATATCCACAGGTTTCCGCAGTTGATCTGCCATCAACCCGACCTCGGCTCGGGCGTCACATGCCACCGAGTAATAAACCCCGGTCACCACCGACCTTCGCCTCACACACCATATGCCAGCACGGATGTAAACCGCCACCGAGCCTTTGTCCAATGACTCTTTTCCAAACAAAGCTTTTTGTTTTAAAACCACAGACATGGTCCTCCAATGAAAATGCTTTATTAAAAAGCCGCGTGTTCTCGTGTTTGACGACCTTTCCGGTCCCACCGCAGTTTTCGTTGATCTTTTCGCACTTTCATGCTTTCGTGCTAGATCCATATGCCTAACCAAGACTGTCCAGGTTTTTCACTTGAGGGGGTGTCTATCCTTACTTGCTGCTACCCGACATATAATATATATTCCATGAATATCCTTCTCGTGTATACAAGCGTGGGACATCCGCTGCACGTCGTCCAATGTTACCAAGCCCACCATCAACACTAAACACAGTGCTGGTTCCATACCATGCACCCATACCCATGTCATGCGATGTACCCGTGCATCAATGCAATGCAAATGTGCCATTTCACTATATGACATGCCACATGTATGATGACTTCTACATGGACTATAACACCCCAAAATATACCCTAGCAGTTTTCGAACATGTTTAGGGTATATTAAAAGTTAAATATGAATTTTCGACAAATAAAATGATAAACCCGGAATTTGTATAAGAGTCAAGGGTATATTGGTAATTTACCACTTGAGGACCCATGGGTTATAAGGGAAGAAGTTTAGAGGTCAAAATAGAAGAATGAGGAATGTGAAGTGCAAATAGAAAGAGATAAAGGCTTTAAAATGCAAATAAGGGAAAGTTAAAGCAAAATAATGCATTATTGGTGGCCAAACATGGCCTTACCCATGTAATGAGGATAAGACTAATTTGGTCTAAAAATTTGTATTTATTTTGTCCTCATTTAGAGAGAAACGCAGAGAGAGAGCAGAGAGAGTAGAGAGTAGAGCAGGTGAGAAAGGAAAAGAAGAAGAAGAGAAGAAGAAGAAGAAGAAGAAGGAGAGAAGAAGCCAAGCTAAGGTATGGATACTAGTATGGATTCTTGAGTTCATAAGTAAGGCCTGCTTCTTTTCTAGTATTTTGAGGATCATCCAACCCTAGATTCGATGAAAGATCAGCTCAAAAACCCACTATAAGAAGTCTAGGAAAAGATGTTTAAAGTTGAAAAGGAATTCATCCTACCCTAGTTTTGATGAGTTAGGGTTTGGTAAAACCCTAGAACTTTGTATAAGACATATATAGAAAGCATGATATGAGTGAAATAGAGTTTATGAAATGCATTTGGAAAGGTATAGAGATGGTTTGTGAGGAATTTCTGGAGAAATGGAAAAGTGACCATTCTTGGAAAATTCCCGCTCCCATGCTTAGGCGTAGGAGCCCACACTTAGGCGTAGGAGCCCACACCTAGGCGTAGGTCCACGCTAAGGCGTGGCTGATAAAGAAGTTTTGATAAGCCTTGGTCCTGGTTTCGAGGCGCAGCCCAAGCTATGCTCTGCAGAGTTACGCCGAGGTGTAAAGAATATACGCCTCAGCATAGCCATTGTTCACGTATCGCACTCTGGCAGCTTTGTCTATATTTTGCTATGTATAATATTTTCCATATGTTTAGAAATAACATGCAAGCATACCAGATCTTGCGCCTGCATTATGTTGTGGTTATGGTGTCTCGCCTTATATATGATATAGAAGTAAGAAAAGATAATATGACATCGTATAGAAAGACATGTACACAAATGATAGATATATATGAATATGTGAATGAGTAAGTACATACATGATAGAAATAAAGGAATGATATGAATAGATAAGACATGATAGAAATGCATAAATGATAGAAAGATATGAATAAATGATGCAAGAATATGAATACGTGTATTGTAAAGAAATATGAGAATACATTATTATGAAAGTAAGAGATATGTGAACGTACTACAGACAAAAGTAATGATAGTGTATACCTCATGAACATGCTTGATAACAATAGTTATCCATGTATTTGAGATATTTACAAGAAAACAACATCGACACCGTGGTCCCACCAAGCAGAGGGGATAGATCAAGCATGCCTTTAGTGGAGTAAGCTCGGCAAAGATACATTACAATGGCCTTCGGTCGATATAAGATACAGCAGTCTGGCTTGGGTCATCACACGCGGCCCCATCTGGGGTTAACACATAGCTGCCCCGTTTGGGTTGAATATAGAGGTCATTATCTCGTACAATGATAACAATGCCTTCGGGCCCTTATAGTTCTCGTATCCACTTCTTTGGTATTTACATGCATGAAAGAGAAAGTAATATGAAAAACACATATATGATATGAAAAGTACAGATATGATATGAAAGCACATGAAAGATGAAGATGTGACAAAGTTCACAAGATATGAAAAGTATAGTATAAGAAAGTATCTGAACAGTAGATGAACAATATATGAATGGCTATATGTAATAGTACATGAAAAACAACAAGTTATAGAACATGAATACACGAAAATTATAGATATGAAATATGCCAAAGACATAGAATAGAGACATGACATGCATTATGAAAAAGACATAGAATAGAGACATGACATGCATTATGAAAAAGACATAGAACATGTAACTGAAAAGGAAATGAAATAGGACTAAAATGACATACAATAGAAAATGTAAAGATGATAAGTACTAGAAGTCCTATATATCTTATATAGTATATGTATAGCAAACATGTGAATAAGCTTGTGATCATTACATTATGATCAGCCCATGTTTATGTTCCCCACTAAGCATTAAGCTAAGACAACAATCCGTAGGTACGTAAGAGGAGGCAAGAGGACAGATACTTCACATTAGCAACACAGTTATCTAGATAGGTGTTCACCATTAATCGCTTCCACGATCTCTGACTTTTTATTATGTATATGTATAAGTTTTTATGTTGAACACTTAATGAATGAAAGTATGAATATATTTGTAATCCATCACATGCACATATTATGTTATAAGTTAAAAGTTTGTATAAGTATAAGTAATGGGACTTAGGTATATGTGTAATAGAATATGATGAATACCACTACGGTGGTAGTTCTTTTTTATATTTATATGATTTTTTTTATTACATAAATTTTGTATAATAATTGGGCCCATAACCCATAGGTACAGGTTTTAGCTCTGAGAAAGAACAGGTTAAAGAGCCCTAGTCCCGAAGGGTGACACCCTCGCTTGCCATACGAAGAGTAGTAGGTTGGGGGCGTGACATGGACACCCTATCTCCGTATACCACACCGTGTACCATGGACAATCATATCTAATGCATACAATTGCCATACATTCACTCAATGTTAATATACATGGAGCCATACTAAAATTTATCACATTCATGTCAACACATCATACAAGCATGCATCAACATCATCATAACCATTACTTATGTAAGTAATGTCATACTCAAACCCCTAGGCTAAATCATGGCATATCATGTCTATAAGGTAGCCTACAACATGCCATGTAATGGCCATCTCCATGCACAGACACATCACAAACCAATATGTTAGAGTACACATATTGCAATTCAAACATGACATCTCTTAACCAAGAGAGGCCACTTCAATCAAACACATGAAGGCCTTCGAAGCAAGCCTCAAACAATCACAACAGGGCCACGAGATCGACCCCAAACAGTTGCAAACTCGGGCCTCGATCACTGTTCATCATCACAGACTATGCCTAAGCATAGCCATTCTATGCTTAGGCGGACTAGAAGGTCTTACCTGGCCTCTTAGTAGCCCTACGCCTTGGCATAGATCCTCTACGCCAAGACGTGGACTTCATCCTCAACCTCAGATCTTCCCCGTTCTCAACCTAGGCATACTGTGCTATGCCTAGGCGTGGGACACCCAACTCTAACTCCTCAGAAACACCATTTTCATGGCCCAAAATGAAGAATAACCAAGGTAGGAAATATCCCTTACCTCTAGGAAGTCTCGTTGGTACTTCCTACACTCGAAAACTTTGATTTCCCGAACTCTCCTCTTTGATCGTCGGTGAAATCCCACGTTTCTTGTACCCACGCGAAGCCCTCATTGAGTAGATGGTACATTCCTCTTGCTTTGACGAAGCCCGACCTCCCCAACCCAGTAGATCGTAGAGAGAAGTTTTAAGCTCTCTCTCTTCTTTAATCTTTCTCTCTTGTCACACATGAAATGCTAGGAAATTAGGGCTTTCTTGTGCCCTAACCCCTTTTGTCTCACAACTTAAGTTACGTTATGGGCCCCACATCGTGCCACATGTCCAGGCCTCACTCAGGTTTGATTTCAACCCGAATCCTTTTTATTTCATCTCAGTCCAAGTCCAAGTCATATCCCTTGAACTTAACTCAAGTCATTTCTTGACTTCCGAGATTTTCGTAAAACCTTTATCTTGGGAGCCAATGGACACCCGACACCCTTAAATATGTGAAAGTCCGACACAAATCGTCTCGTTAACTAGATTTCGCGAGACGAATCCAACGGTGATGATTGTTTCATCATCTGAGATCTAGAAAAATTCAGGTTTTCAACCTGTACTATTTCGACAAATTACCATTGTGCCATTTTTTTTCTCGAAAAATCATATTTTTCTCGGGTTTTACATATTTTTCTATCTATTAGATTACATGGTCTTTAGAGATGTGTATATGGTTTTTGTAGACATTTTTTCTTCAATATTGTTTATTTAGTAGATCTTTGTTGGGCCATGTGAGTCGACTGTCACTTCTCAAATGTTATGTTTCATCCAATCGCTGAGTCATTGCGAGACATCTACTTCAGGCCTCTCAGATTTCGCAGAGTCGATTTGCACATGTTTTTAGTAGTTCTATAGAGACGATGTATGTGAGCTACTTATTTCGACGTATAAGGCATTCAGGTTCTCATCGACCTCGTTATAGATAGACATGCTTCGTGATTTCCTTTTGATGAAATGGATGGTTTGACTTTTAAGATAAAGGTTGATTAGCCAAAGTCACCCCGATACCTACTGTTGCGGAGGCCCCACTTAATATACTCAGTGGCATAGCCCTTTATTTCCCCACTCTGTTCATAATGCCCCGGTTTCGCATTCGAGCCGCCTTTTTTAGCTCGTGTCTGAGCTTTGCCTTTATTATTCGTGTTCGTGAGTCGCTTTCCTTTAAATTTTTGCGGTTCGCAGTCTTTCTTCAATTTGACATTCAAAACCGCCTCTTTAGCTCGGTGTTCGATCCGCTTTCTTCCGCTTCGCTACGTGAGCCGCTTTCATCAATTTAGCATTCGTGAGCCGCCTCCTTTAGTTCGTGTTCGACCGTTTTCTTTAGTTTGCGTTTAGAGTCATTTTCCGCCATGCCTAAAGTCGCTTTCTCTGACTACGCGCTAGAGCCATTTTCTCTTTAGCTTGGCGCTCGGGGATTCGCTTTAGTTCGTATTCGGGATGTTTTTTTTCAGCTCGTGTTCGTAGCCATTTCTTCAGCTTTGGATTTCAGAGCCTTTTCTCAACAGGTTCTGGAGTCGCTTTTATTTTTTTTACTTTTTAGCTCGCGCCGTAGTCATTTTTCTTCTCGTTTGGCGCCGTAGTCGTTTTCTTCGCCATGCCTAAAGCCGCTTTAAGCTCAGTGCTCATAAACCATTTTCTTAAGTCATGCTCAAACCATTTTCTTTCGGCCAAGGCTGAGCCATATTCTTCTTTAACGCTCATATCGCTTTTCTTTAGCTCAAGGCGAGCCATTTTTTCAAGCCATGCGAGTCGCTTTAGTTTAACGTTCATACCCATTTTCTTTAGTTTGGCGTTCATAGCCATTTTCTTTAGTTTGGTGTTTAAAGCCGTTTTCTTTAGTTTAGCATTCAGCTATTTCATTTCATGCTCAGATCCGCTTTCTATTTGGCTTTTTAAAGTCGTTTTCTTCTGGCTTCATGCAGGACACCCTAGAACCGGGGGTCCCGTTGATCAACAATCAACCTGTAGAAAACATGTGGACACCGGGTAACCAGACGCCCCATCACTACATCCCATATCTTGGGAATTCAACATGAGCAAATATATATACATAAGCATACTCCCAGCTCAAGTAACATTTCCATATAAAATAAATCCATCATTTATACAAAATACATACATGCCTTAGTTTGTTTCAAGAAATATTAACTAAAAACAAAGCCACAAGGCCTTCTTCACACATGCCAAGCCTCTCGGGACGAGGGTCATCTCGTCGCATAAGACCCGCACCTTAAATTTTCCCACGAAGGGGTGAGCAATGCCTAGTAGAGAAAGTCTCCTATAGGGGCTACTCCCCACCTAAGTGCACATGAATGCCATGAACACACAATCAAACACACATTCAAGTAAAAACATACATATTTCTACATGCCATGGATGAGATTAGACCCATCATGTCTAAATGTCCCGAGTTCTCACCGACTCTCTCACACATGCATATGCCAAGTGTGAAATCCGTCATTGGTGTTTCACCTAATGACCATTTTTCTAAAACAAAATCCTTTTGTTTTATAAACCAAAACTCATTGGATATACCTCCAATGAACCGCTTTATTCAAAAGTCATGTGTCTTTTGTGGGTAGAACATTCTGGGGTCTCACCGTAGGCTTCTCACACCTTTTGACACTTTCACGTGGTTTCACCGCTAGAACCATATACCTAACCAAACTAACCAAAGCTTTCCACCCGAGGGGTGTTCATCCCACTTCTGTCGCTATACCGACATAATTTATTTTCATGCTTTATGCAAACTTATGATTCACTCCACATCGTCCAACGTTACCGAGCCCACCATCCCATTCACTAAGTATGGTGAATAATCATACCCATGCACACACACCCAACTCAATGCGATGCCTATGTGTATATGCAATGCAAAATAGCATTGCATGTATTATCATGTTACATGTATAATGAACACTAACATGGAACCTAAATCAAACCGTACTTCATGCCAAGTACCATGAATAATTATATCGAAAGCATATAATTTACATCAATTCATGCTAATATATCATAACATGCACATATCAACATTAATACAACACATTCAACATGTTATTCATTTTTCCAGCAATAACACACAAAAACAACACACAAAGTCCAACACAAACAAGCCATTCTCGACCTCAAATCCGGCTATACACAGCCTTGTAAATAACCTAGACTCAGTCAAGAATTTCAGTCCCTATATCAACCTGAACAAGGCTGAAAATCAGTCCTCACATAGTACCCAAAACAATCCCGAAACTGTCCTAAAATACGGCAAAAAACACTGCCATTTATGACACTTAAATGAAAAGAAACCTGAGTAGGAGAAAACACCTACCTCTCGGAGCGTGAAGCACCGAATCCCACTGTTCTTGGCACCACTAGTAGCTCTTATCGAGTAGACCAACTTTAATTCTCGGGCTACCGAACTCTGACCGTAGGAACACCGAAAAGTTAAGGAGGAACGACCGGTTCTCATTTTTGTTTTTGTTTTCTCCTTTGTCTTTTCTTTGTTTTTCTTGTCTTCTTCTTTGCTTCTCGCCTATCCACACCATCCATCAACTGACCACCCAGTAAAGTCCACCTTTTCCCAATCATGTGACACATGGCTCACATGTGACCATCTGTTCATGTGACATGTGTCACATGGATACTTGCCTTAGGTGGTAAAAGCCACACCACATGGCTCTTTTCCATGTGCCCCTCTCTCTTGTTTCCATGTGGCATCCAATTAGTGATGCCATGTGGAACCACTTCATGTGTCAACCAACACTCGGTGCCTTGAAAAACGTGGATTTCCGATTGTCTCGGAATTCAACAAAATTCGACTAGGTAGCTAGATTTCATGAGACGAATTCAACTGAAACTGCTTTGGCCATCCGAATCTAGAAAGATTCCTGTGTTTCAAATAATGCATTTTAGCAAGAAATTATCGTTTTTTGTTATTTTTCTTTAAAAATTACATTTTTCCTGGTTTTACATTCTACCCCATAAATAATTTCGCCCTTGAAATTCTACATACAAGTCGGTGTGTATCCCAACTCTCGCTTCATAGTAGGTTCTTTGTCGTATGGCAGAGCTACTCATTTTGGACGTATGAGGCATTTTTGAGTTCTCATTGGACCCTCGTTATAGATAGACATGCCTGTATTTCCTTTTGATGAAATGGATGGTTCGAATTTTGAGAATTGTGTTGATTAGCTAAAGTCACCCCGAATACCTACTTGTTGTGATGCCCCACTTACTATACTAAGGCATAGCCATCTATTTCAATTCTTGGTGTTAAGAGCCATTTTCTTCAGTTTGGTTTTCTGATCCGTCTCTGTTAGTTTGGCGTTCAAAGCCATTTTCTTCAGTTTGGTGTTCAGAGCCTTTTACTTAGTTTGGTGTTCGTGAGTTCCTTATACTCGGCGTTCGTAGTCGCTTTATATTCAGCCAAGTATCTGTAACCGTTTTCTTCGCTTATGCGAGTCGCTTCGCCATGCCCAGAGCCATTTTCTTCAACTTTATGTTCAGAGTCGTTTTCTTTAGTTTGGTGTCTAGAGTTGTTTTTTGTCAATTTGGTGTTTAGAGCTATTTTCTTAAGTTTGGCTTTCAGAGCCGTTTACTTTAGCTTGGTGTTCTGAATCTTTTTTATTTTTTATTTTTTAACTTGGCCCTCAGAGTCGTTTTCTTCATTTTGGTGTTTAGAGCCGTCTTTGTTAGTTTGGCTTTCAGATATGTTTTCTTTAGTTTAGCATTCAGAGTCGTTTTTTTTTCAATTTTTGGCATTCGGGAGATGTTTTTAGAAGCTCGCGTTCAAAGGTTTTCTTCAAGCCAGTATTCAAATTCATTTTCTTTAGCTTCACTGCCAGAGCCATTTTCTTCATTGAATTGCAGCCACTTTTGGGCTCACAAGCAGAGCCATTTTCTTTAGTTTGGATTTAAGAGTCGTTTTCTTTAGTTTAGCATTTAGAGCCGTTTTCTTTAGTTTGGTGTTCAAAGCCATTTTCTTTAGTTTGGCATTTAGAGTCGTTTTATTTTAGCGTCTGCTTCATTTTCTTTAGTTTGATGCTCAGAGTTGTTTTCTTCACTAAGGTTCAAAAACCGTTTTCTTCTGGCCATGCATTAGAACCATTTTCTTCCAGTTTGCCGCCTGAGAGTCACCTTCTTTATATCAAGCGCTTAAAGTCATTTTCTTCGCCTGCTCTAAGCCGCTTTAGCTCATGCTCGTAGTCGTCTCTCACTTCTCATGCGCAAAGTCGTTTTCTTCAGCTTGGCATTCAATGTCGTTTTCTTTAGTTTGGTGTTTAGAACCGTGTTTGTTAGTTTGGTGTTTAGAGCCATTTTCTTCAGTTTGGCATTCAAAGCCGTTTTATTCAGTCTAGAGTTTAGAGGCGTTTGCCTGGGCATTCATAAATTCTTCAAAGGTTGGATATCTCGCATTTCACTTCCCAATTAGATTTGTATTCAGATGTTATAGATTTGCACCTTGATGCCCATGGTGGCATTCCGACATCTAGAGTCACCTCCTTCATAGCAATGTTCAGAGCTCCTGTTACCCACAACCTCATATTTCTTCCCCCCACCCATGCTTGGTGAATTTATTACATCCATCATCTAGGGTCATAGTCACTGCTCATCTTGAATATACATTTTCTTTTGGTCATATTATTTCACCCCAAGTGCCTGGCAGGGCCACTCATGAGTTTTCATCTTGCCACTGGGGAGTTCTTTCTCGGTTACGCGACTAGCTTTTGGAGCAATACCTTCGGCTTTCATCATATTAACGAGGCATTAGCAATGTCACCATCATATCGAAAAAGCTTGACTATATCGCATGCCATAGATCATTTCGTAATTCATGTTGGATTAACCATCACGCCTCTTTACTGGATGTGAGTTTTACCATCGAGATTCTTAGGGAGAGCTCGGGTCCATGTCATGACTTTATTGGTTTGTTTTAGGAGCCCATGGTCTTTTCTTAGTCTTTTATCATTTGTCCTTAGAGTGTTTAGAGCCCTCCTACTCTTGCTTTGAGCTCATATTCAGCTCGATGAACTAGGGGGGTCTCCATTTTTTTTTCTTTTTTTCTTTTCTTTCTTCGATAAAGTTCATTTCATTTCACTAACTGTTCATCCTTCAACTTCACTTCATGATACACTTCCGTTACACTCGTGAACTCTATCTAAGAAGGGCATATTTGTGGATACCCCTAGATGGCTGTCACTTGGCAACTATCTAAATGACCAAATTTTTTTTCATTTTTTTTATTTTTGAAAAGAGTTATTTTAAAGGAGTTTTAGGTTTTATTTTATTTTATTATTCTAATCCATTTTGTGAAACCTGGGAAAAATGTATTTTTCCGAAAAAAATGGCAAAACGTTGATTTTGCCGAGACAGTACAAGCTAAAAACCTGATTTTTCCCTAGATCTTAGATGATGAAATGGATCACACTATTGGAATTGTCTTGAAAAATCTAGTTGCCCAAGCGAATTGCGTCGAATTCTGAGACACTCGGATTTTCACGCTGTTGGAGGTGGAACGGGCCAGTGATAAGGTGACACATGGCATGAAGGTGCATGCCACACAACACCAGGCTTGTTGAAACTTGTCACAGACTGAGGGCCATGTGTCACACTCACAACTTGCATGGGAGTTAGTGGAGGTTGGCTTGGCATGGGTGACACTTGCCATGGCTTGTGCCATGTGTCAAGCTCCATGAGAAATGGTCTAGTGAGTGGAAGAACATGAGAACTGGTCAAGGAAGTGGGGAGAGAAGGAGTCCTCCTGCTGATTCAGTTCTAGAGAGCAAAAGAGAGAAGAGAGAACCAGAAGAAAGGAACATAAATGAGGGAAACAAGAAAAACAGAGAAAATAAAGGATAAAGGATAAAGGAAGGAGGAACAACAATTCCTCCATTTTTTTTCCAGATTTGGTGGATTAAAAACTTGATCCTACACACTCCAAGAGGTAAGGGATCATTCATATTTGGTTTATTCCTTGCTTAGGGCCATGAGAATGGCATTTTTGGAGACTTGCAAGCGAAAAGAGGAGGATTCTAGAGGTTGAAGATGACCTCCACACCTAGGCGTGGAGGGTCTTAGCCTAGGTGGAGGGTTTCCGCATGTGCGTATAAAGCTCGCCAAGGCGTGGCCGAGGGAGCCTAGAAGGCCTCAATAGCCGAGGCGTAGCTATGCTACGCCGAGAACTCCCTACGCCGTAGGTATGCAGCGTGGCTACGCCAGTATTCGTTGGAAACAAAGGTTGACGATCGCTTTTTCCGGTTTTGGTGGATTCCGCTGGGTCAAATTGTAGGCCCAGTTATGATTGGTGGAGGCTTGAATTCAAAGGCCTTGTGTGTTGTTGATTGAAGTGTCACCTCTTAGTTAAGAGGTGACATGTTGATTTCCAATATGTGTACCTTACATATTTGGTGTGTGATGAAATTGCGGCGTAGATATGTATTATTTCATGGTACGTGAAGGTGTCAGGCACCAACATGCTATGTCTCGCCGAGATATAATGTACGATACATTTGCCTAAGTAATGTTTGAAAAGGTTGTTAATACATGCTTATATGATGTGTTGATATGAATGTGTTGAATGCTAGTACGATCACAGGTATATTAAAGACCGAAAGCTGATTATAATGGGATCAGGTGCATTGTGACATGATTGGCCCATGAATACGTGGTACAAGGTAGGATGTCCATGTAGAGGTCTTCATACATTGGTGTTGATTGTGTGGGCTCGGGAAATGGGGCGAAGTCTAAATTGATTAACACGGTTTGAATGAAAAATGAAAATAAATGTGTTTCCATGTGAAAGAAGGATAGACACCCCTTGTAGTGAAAGACTCAGAATATTGGTTAGACAACAGATCTAATCGGGAGCCAAAAAACAAATGAAGGGTGTAAGAGACCCACTGAGACTCGTAAAATTTGTCAGCCCAAGACACAAAACGATTTTATACATTCATCACATGTGACTACTGTTACGTGATGGGGAGCTCTGGACTACCCCTGGGTTGATCAGCCTAGCTAGCACTGCATTAGGTAGTGGGTCGTGTGGTTGACCCAAGATATGGGACATGTAGAGTGTCATCTCATACATAGTATGAAGTCTAAGATAGGACCACATACATGGGATTGTTATCATTGCAGGACTCATTCGCATGTGCACCTAAAAAGGAGCAAATTCTTGTAAGGCTTTGGCCCTCTACAGTAGCTAACCCCCGGTCAGACATATTCGAGGTGCGGCAAGCATCATAGACAACGCCCTCCCAAGGCCGGGATTTGGAAAAGGGCTCAAGCCAGGGCTCGATTTAGATTAGATAATACATTGTGAACAATCTAGTTTTAATGTATGGTTATATGTTTTGTATAAGAGTGGTATGTTTAACTCTTGTAAAACTATTGTTATATAGTTTGTGTATTTATGATTATGAGCATGGTTAGATGGGCCCGTCGGGTCATTATTGCTCATGGATGGGTCTCGCACTGGACATACAAGGGAGTGATTACTATAGTCATCGGTGATTCCACAGTCACGCGGTCAACTAACCCCGGGTTTCATCACAATTAGACAGAGCATGTACACGAGTACCTAAGGCTTAAGGGACTTGGGCTTAGGCCATGGTCATTAAGGTATATGAGCATCACAACTTGGTGTTGGAGCTTGGGTTAGGATCACCTAGTGCTCCTGGTTCATGTCACCACAACTCGCGTGTCAAGGTCCTGGCCAGGTGGTTACCCAGAGTCCTCGGACTGATTAAATCACTACGTACTGGTGGTGTTTTGTGTGCTTTGATGTTTTACATGATGTGTGTTACATGTTGTGTGGATTATATACATGGTAGGACGTATATAGGAAATGTGAAAACTAGGGTTAGAGAACATAACCTTAGGGGTTCGGAAAACGAACTGATAGTTTGGGATAAGATGTCTATTATCGTTAGCGCACTAATAAGAGTACAGAAAATGGTTCTCACTTTCGTTTAATTTATGTAGATGGCAAGTGTGAGGACGGGAAGTAGAGGTCTGGCCCATGCATGAAGGATCGACTGGCCACCGTTTTTTATCACAGCCTTCATAGAGGCTATGGGTGTTGCAATGGCCACCGCTGCACAAGAAAATGCTGTTAGGGGTCAAGAAGGTGCCAGTAATATCCCGAGGTTTAAGGTACATCATACTCCGACGTTTAAGGGAGGAGGGGACCCGATGGTAGCGGACCACTGATTCTAGTAGATTGAGAGGATTTTTCGGGCTATGGAGATCACCTCTGACGCGACTCATTATTAATCGGCTTCATTCCAACTGTAGGAGAATCTCAAGCTTGGGATTAGATCATATCCTCCGTGGACTGAGATAATGATGCGGGGCGATTTTCACTGACCGCTCATGGGGTACATTGGCTTCACGAGACATGGTCTCTGAGTTCTCGAGTCAGACAGTGGAGCAAATGACTATACCGAGCAATGCAGCTGCATTCATAGAGTTAACACGTTTCGAAGATGACTATGTGGCCACTGATGCGGCCATGGTCAAGAAGTTTGAGGATGGACTAAAGTTATCCATTTGGGGCAAGATTGTGGGACATAACCTATAAGACATGGACTCGATGGTCAGTATAGCCTTGATCATTGAGAGAGAAGTGAATGATGCACGAAGCATCCGAGATATGGACGCTAGTGACAAGAGAAAGGGGAGCCAAGCTTCTTCTTCGAGCTTAGGTTAAGCAGAGGACTCGCTCCACGAGGGTTTTGACGTGGTCAAAGTCAGAGCCAAAGCCGTGTCGAAGCTTCCAAAGTGTTAAAGTGTATGACGGCACATCGCCATTACCGACACACGAGGACGAATCACAGAATGCAAGTGGTCCTTGTGATATGGGACATTTACGGTTCGACCATTGGATGCAGTGGGATTTAAGAGGTTCCTCCTTACCTCGTATGGGTCAAGAGAATCGGGACGATCTCGCGTGCCACATAGGTATTCATGTTTCACACAAGCCAGAGAGGTTAGAGCACGTGCCCAGGGCAAAGTACATAGGTCGGACTTCAATGAATCTAAAGGCGTGTCTACTTATGACACCGCAAATTGAGGCAGTAGATCAGTCGGTTATCTGTAATTGCCACTTTGCCCGTGGCAAGTGTGTTGTTTGACTTAGGCATCACATCTATTCATTACAGATCTCAGGTGAGATCTGGGGCTTAGGTCGAGACCTCGGGGAAAGCTGCATGTGAGTTCTCCTATAGGGAGTAAGGTGAGGGTTGATCAAATGTGTCGAGGATGTGAGTTAGAGATCTCCGGGATTCTACTCACGGTGAACCTTCGGGTCATGGACATGTCGGAGTTCGAGGTCATCCTTGGGATGGACTAGTTGATGACAATCGGGTCATATAGACAGATCATAAGAGAGCGCCACGCCACATCATCAAACGGTACTTGTGTTGTATTTCAGGGGGATAAGCACAATGCTTTACCTCAGGCCGTGTACGACTCAAGATAGCACGGGCAATTGATGGGTTGGCTAGCTAGCTTACCCTAGAGAATGAGGTGAGACAGGATATGGGTCTACCTTGGGTGGTTTGCGAGTACAAGGATGTTTTTCCGGATGAGTTACCGGGATTACCTATGCGGAGGGATGTAGACTTCGTTATTGAGTTACACCCTGGTACGTCGCCCATTCTATGACTTCGCATAGAATGACACCGATTAGGTTGCAGGAACTCAAGGTCCAGTTAAAGGAACTAATGGATCAGGGATTTATTAGATCGAGCACTTCACCTCAAGCACTTCGATTCCCGCTTAAAAGAAGAAGACAAGACCCTTCGACCGCAGTATCGACTAATGGCGCTTGAATGTGGTTACGATCAAATCGCATTCTATCGAGGATTGATAACTGCTTGATCAACTCGAGAGGGCAGAGTGTACTCTAAGAGACTCGCATCGCTTACCATCATTTGAGGAGTTAGTGAGTACAAGATCCCTAAGACAACATTTTTGGATACGGTATGTATTTCGAGTTCATAGTGATGCCGTTCGGTTTGACGAATGCTCCAACTGCATTCATGGATATCATGCATAGCGATTCCAAATTTACGATTTAAGGAGCAGGCCTTAGTAGATGACATCCACCCAGTCCGAGGAGGAGCATGAGAATCATTTGAGGATTGTTCTCCAGGCTTTGCGAGAACATCGCTGTACAAATTCGCAAGTGTGAATTTTACGATAGAGGTGAGATTTAGCCATATAGCATCGCTTCAAAGGTACGTGACTCTAAAAGGTAGAGAGGTCAAGTCCGTCTTTGATATCCGTAGTTTGCTTATAGATATTTATAGGAGATTCATTAAGCGATTCGATTGGATGTACCTTATGACTAAATTCGATCGGAGTGAGGTCGCTGAAAGCGTAGGATGACCAGGTGAGAGTTATTCCAGAATTGAAAAGGAGGCTTACTTCAGCTCCCATTTTGATAGTCCCGGAAAGGGGACAAAGGTACACAGTATATTGTGATACCTCGAAGGATGGACTAAGATGTGTTTTGATATAGTCCAGGAAGGTTGTGGCGTATGGTTCTTGGTAGTTGAAGAATCATGAGCAGAATTACCCTACGCATGATATGGAGTTGGTAGCCATTGTCTTTGCCTTAAATATGTGGCGTCACTATCTATATGAGGAGCAGTTCGAGGTATTCTCGGACCACAAGAGCCTCAAGTACATTTTCACGTAGCAGGACCTCAACATGAGGCAATGCAGGTGGATGGAGTACTTAGAGGACTATGATTTCACGTTGCATTACCACCCTGGTAAGGCAAATGTGGTGGTTGATGCACTCAGCCGAAGGTCACGGGGAGTATTGGCTAGTATAGCTTCCCGGGAGTGGCAGACGATCGAGATTGTAGGACATTTCGGCTTACAGTACAATGATCAGGCTCAAGGTGTTTTGGGGAGTTTGGTGGCTATTCCTTCCTTACTGAGCATGGTGATTGAGTCCTAGGGAGAGGACATGGAGATTTTGTCCATCAGGGACCGGGTACTGTCAGGTATGAGCGATGAGGGCTGGGCCATTCATGTAGATGGAAGTCTTCGATTTCGGGGGCGGGTTGTGGTTCTCGAGTTAGCAGAGTTGGGAGAGGATATCCTCAGGGAGTTCCACTGTTCTCGTTTTGCTGTACATCCAAGTGGCACGGAGATGTATCATGATCTACGTTACCAGTATTATTGGAGCGAGATGAAGAGACACGTCGGGGATTTTGTTCGATGACGTCTCACGTGTCAGTAGATAAAAGCTGAGCACCAGAGGCCAGTGTTGATTTGTGAAAAAAAGAACCTTTCTAGATCTATTCTTACAAAGTAATGACACTAATGCTGATAACTATGTCTAATCCCCAGCATTTATGTCATAATTTATAGTACAGATTCTTTGTATAGACCACCTACTATTGTTTTAAATAAAATTTGTTTTAGTCCTTTGAATCTCTACAAGTGCATAGGTTATACAAGTAATGAAGTGGAAAATTAAGTCGGAGTTATCGTTCCCATGAAGATTGATTAAAATTGTAATGATCAATTACCCCAACTAGTCAAAATTCTCACTATTTGGACTACAAACTTATATGTTATATTGACTACTTTGAAATAAAGAATGACTAACTTTATACAATAATAAAATGAATTTATCTAAAATAAACATGGATTTAAAATAGCACTGAGTAAAGTACACTGGAAATGAAATTTGTTGATCATCAATTTCTGCATCATATTACATACTCAAGTCATCCATAGGCTGGAAAACTGAACTTGTCAAGATGCGCCAGCACAGTGTGATTTCTCCTCACCTTACTTCAATACAAGGAATCCATTTCCTTTCAAGACAATGGTTTTTACTGAAGTACTTGCGCTATACCCTCTTTTAAGACTATAGTGCTTTTTTTCAACACTTCACAATTATGATTCTTAAGATCGGAAAGTTTCGCTTCGCATATAGAAGTTTTATAAGACTCTCTCACCCACCGGGTGTTTTTCTTTTCATTCAAAAACTGATCAAAAATCACCACCTTTGATTAGATTTATGCTAACACGGGTTTAGGATCATTTCATCAAAATGAGGAAATACCTCTAATCAATTTACTGATACATGCTCTAATTAGAGCCTAGTTATAGGTTAATCGCATGTACTGGCCACATTGTAGAAGTCTATTAGTTCATTCCATATTAGTTTCCAGCATACACCGGCGAATTGCTCGCGGTTCTCGTGATTCTCCATCTCAGGTCACTCCGGCCCTTGAACAACTGGCTACTAACTTTGTTTATGTGGCGCGCTAATATGAGGAACACTTAACTATTTCACCCACCAACAAAATAACTTCAAATATTCCAACCATGGAATTCCTTTACCTTGTGCAGAAAAATAATGAACAACATTTTTCCATTCTCAGAGAAGAGCTCAAGGAGTTCATGACTGAATCCCAATAAACAATGACTAGCTGATAAAAAAATTCATTGTTAATTGAAAATAAAGAAATAATCAATTCTCGTGAAAATCCCAAAATTCGTGAAGGTTCATATAACTATGGAAACTAAAATTTATACCATACAAATAACTCTAGCTTAGTTGCAGCTTGAATCCATCGAAAAAGAAAATAAACTATTCTAAGCTAAAAATATGTTCTACAATGAAAGAAACCGAAAATGAAGATGAACATAAAAGAAAATAAAATAAAATAACATACAAGAATTACAGCTCCTGAAACGGTAAGGTTAGCTTAATTCTGAGCCAAAAGCCGCGTTTCCCAAATCCCCAATGGTGTATTTATAAGCGTCAACGATTGGGCCCAGGATTCGTGGCGCATTTGGTGGGTTTGGATTTCTGGGCCCAAGATGTTTTGTATCGCAAGATGGTGGTCATGCTTGCGATATAGCAGCATGTCTTCGTATTGTCTTGCAGCAGCAACATCTTATTGTAATACCCCGTCTTGAGTGTGCACATCAAATCCTTGCAGTTTGTATTTCAATATGAAGCAATCTTATCGCAGGATTGTATCGTATTCTAGCTATGGAACTGTATTGCAAAAGAAGGTCTTCAGGTGTGAAAGTTGTCTTATGTGTGTTTGTATCGCAGCATGAAGCAATTGTATCATAGGATTGTATCGTATCTTGGCTGTGGAACTGTATGCAAGAGAAGGTCTCCAGGTGTGAAAGTTGTCTTTTGTTAGTTTGTATCGCAGAATTGTATCGTATCATGGCTGTGGAACTGTATTGCAAGAGAAGGTCTTTAGGTGTAACTGTGCCTTGTGGCTGTGTTTCAGACGTTAACCTTGAGGTTTGTCTCAATACAAGCATTTCTACGCCTCGCACTTAAGCCGCCTTGAAACATTATTCTGAAACAAGAACGAGTGGCCTCCCTCTTCTCAATAGACTGCCTTGTGGTACAATCTTATGTATTGCAAGACACTTCCTTCTTAGCTGAATTTCACCACCATTAAGGCTGCTGTCATGTTGCGATATGCTTCCTTGTTTCTTGTAGGCTCATTTCATATACAAGAACCATATTGTAATATATTTCTATATTAACTGAATATATTGTTACAACATTAATGCTTCTGCCTTTAGTTCTTTCTCAATACATCTAAAAATTAATCAATTTCATCTGCTATTTATTTCGTATGATAAGTGTGGTTCAGCACAGCCTTCACTGTCCAAAACTGGTTACATCTTCACAGAGTCTTCAAAGATCCGTATGTTGATCCCTATTTGTAATACAGCAATCCGCCGTGTCGATTTAATGATTTTACCTTTCTTTATTGACGCTTTTCCAATAATTCCCGCAAAACCAAGTTGGATTAAGATCATAACTGCATAAAAATTCACATTAATAATTATCTAAAAATACCGTAAAAATGGATGAAAAATTAATAATTTTTTTTTTATCTCATCAAAACTTAAACTAAGGTTTTTCTTGTCCTCGCTGAAAGAAAGGAAATTTATTTTCGTCCTCGCCAATTAATCAACTTCAAGCACATTTTCCGTAGTTTGCTCTAGCATCTTTCCTTATGAACACCTTGGTTTCAATTATTGGTAAGCTGTAAAACTACTCCCGAGCTTGTTTAAATTCAAAACTAGGAAGGTTTTTCATTAAATTCAATCATCAGATAAACAATTTATGTAATCTAAACAGTTCAATTTCTTTCCTGATTAGTGTGTGTGTGTTGGTCTTCCCTTTTTCCATCTCTGTAAACTAGTTGACCATCTGAAACCTTAATCAGTTCATAGTTTCTCTTTTCATTTTCTTAGGGTCTCATAGGCTTGTGAGTCATATCAATCTCAACTAATGTAGGCAAACATACCCTTCTAGATCAGCTAGGTCTTTTAGGCTTATAATTTGAGGCTTGGGTAATTAGTAGGATAAAAGGAATTTTATGGTTCATATTTACCTAAAATTGCTTCTCACACACCTCATATTTGTTGCCTCTTCTCTACATTCTCTTCTTTTCATTTAATTCACCTTCTAAAAACCCCCAAACTTAGTTTGGTATATCTTTTTGCATCATTTCATATTCCTTCAGCTGGAAACCTTCTTTTTCTTCATTTACGGTCAAGGTTTAGGGAAATTGTGTAAGGTTTTGTCCTTTTAAGCTTCTACCTTCCTTACAGAGTTTTGGGTTAGTAGCTCCCATACAAGTTGACATTAGGGTACTAAGTGTGGAAACACCCCTAAGAACTTAATAACTCAAGGAAGGAAGGCTACAAGATAAAACTAATTTCTCCTTGATCATTGTTGTTGTTTCACAGCTTCTTTTATGACTTCCTCATATCACTCAGTTTTTCTCTTCATTTTCCTTATTCTCATATTTCTTGCATGTTCCAAAAAGGGTACTCCCCCAAACTTGTCTATTTTCCAGTGATTGATGTCTATTCTCTTAACAATTTGGGCAATTCAGGGTTCTTTATTGTAAGATGATAATTTAAGGAGGGAAGTTGGCTTTTATTTTTGGGTGATGATGAATTTGGATTTAAAGCTCAAAGTATGAACTATTATGTATGCTCATGCATATGAATAGGGTGAGTTTTGAAAGGCTCAAGCTGCTAAGAAGGGCCTGGATCATTTCCTTCTAGCTATGATGCCTAGGATTTCATCTCAACTGATAATTGTACAAGTTATAGGACCCAAGAAGTCAGAACTGCTAACTGATTTAAG
The DNA here is from genome assembly GCA_016808115.1 of Tetrastigma voinierianum. Classification (NCBI taxonomy): domain Eukaryota; kingdom Viridiplantae; phylum Streptophyta; class Magnoliopsida; order Vitales; family Vitaceae; genus Tetrastigma; species Tetrastigma voinierianum. The sequence continues at coordinate 225,469 of JAEQBH010005489.1, read as the reverse complement.
AAGGTTCAACTAATCCTAGCATAATTTGTCAAGAAGGTTTTGACCATGTGCATATTCTTCAGGATGATCAAAATCAAATATGTTTATAAAAACACAATCACAAATCTAATTAGTTTCATTTTTGTTCAAATCTTACTGTGTTTTGAAAATTTGACAAGGTTCAGTTGTAATTTCATAACTTCCCATTCTCAATTTGGTTGTTCCCTACCCCAAATGCATCTAAGGTTGTTGTTTGGTTCTTATTCTTTTGTTGTGTCAATTAGTCATTTTCAGCTCAATTTATCATTTCAGTTCATTCCAAGAAATCTCTAACACCAGCAAGCTCAGTCATTCATAATCTCAACCCAAATCAACAATGATTATTCAGCACAAGTGCTCAACTTGTCATCTCGCTTATTCAGCAAAACATAAAAATTTCACAATGTAGAAATTGTGAACAATTATTTCAAGCAAACACCAGCACAAAAAGTTGGCATAAGGGAGAAATCACTTAAGATTTTTGAATTGTTTTCTTCAAGGTTTCATTAATATTGAGAAATAGATACAATTGGATGTGAAAGAAGATGAGAAAAAGTAAATTATTTTTTTCTTTTGTAGATTTTGTCTTTTGGATGGGTTTTCTTTAAAGGTTCAGGGTTCTGAAGTTCTTGGTTTTCTGCCAACTTTTTTTCTGCAAGTTCTTTTTTCTTCCTTTCATACTGTGCAACTCCCTCAACTGGATCCATTTCCTTTGGTTGGTCTGCTCCCACTGGCCTAATAGTCTTGTAAGTCTCATCTTGAGGTAGAACTCTACAAGGTGCTAGGGGTTCTGGCTCAACAAGGTTTGGATTAGAGAAAATTTTTGGAACATCAGCAATTTCAAGGCCTGGAGGTACTACTGTGTAGGGTACATAGTCTGATATTCTAATTTGTGGTAAGGGCACCTTCTTTTTATTAGTGACTGCCTTCATTGCCCAATTTAGGATGTTAGCATTTGCCTCCACCAGTTCCTTTTGTCTTTTGCCTATTGACTCAAGCATTGCTCTGTTGTTGACTGCTTCTACATATGTCAAATTCAAGCTATCTCTGTAATGTTGCCAACTGTCCAACCAGATCTTATCTCTAAGAGTGAGTTCTTTCTTTAGGATATTATCCCTAGCTACCATTCCATTCTTTAGGTCCAGATCCCTTTTCTCCAGTTTCTCGTCCCTTTCTTTCAGCTCCTTCTTTATATCAGCGTTTCTCTTTTCTGGTGCTTCGAAGAGAACATACTCTTGTTCCTCTGATTCTTCCCTCAGCACACTTACACATTTGTTCAATTCTTCAGCCTATCTTTTATCCCTCTCTTCTAACTCATTCTTTAATTCCTCATCCCTTTCCCTTATGGTTTGCTCCCAGTATTGGTCCCTTCTACTGAGCTCCTGAGCCATGTATTCATCTCTTATATGTAGTTGTAGCTTCAACTGTCTGTCCCTATCCTGCATTTCTTTCCTCATTAGCTGGAGCATCTCCATCATTTCAGCATTTCCTTGGCCTTGTCTAGAGCTCTCAGCTTGCTCAAGGAAGTCTCTTGTAGTTCCAAGAGACATGTGCTGGGGTGTATGGATGTTTCTAACTTTTTGAGTTCTGCCCCAGGTTAGACTAAAACTTTCAGTCCCTATAAGCTAATGCCAGGATGGAAGTTGATGAATTGGTATTTCTTCCATTGCACTAGTGTACAATGGCATAGATGGTATTTCATTTATGTTTTCATCTTCCAGAATAACTTCTTCTTCTGGAGGCATGTTGATGATTGGGCTGCTGCTCCTACAGGTTTGCTCTATGTCTCTGGAGAGGTATAGCACTTCATTTGCCTCTTCTGTAGGCTCAGTGTTCTGCTCAAGTCTTATTGCTTCTTCTTTTTCCTCCTCCACTGCTGATTTTTCTTTTCTCTTGTTCTTTGGCCCCCTTGTTATGCTAGTCAGTGTTAGAGGAGATACCTTTGGGCAAGACACTTCCCCTTCCCAATAATAAGCGAGTTCACACATATTGCATAATTTGGTGATGGTTGTTAGGTGAGGCATATACCCTCTATATTTTGTGTTGTAATAGTCCAAAATGGACTCTTCAATTATCTTCCCTACATTGATCTTGTACCCCTTCAGTAGAGCATACAAGACAATGGCTTCCTTCCTTCTTACAGTGGTAAAGATGTTTGGATGACAGGAGATTGGAAGCAATGAAGTAGAACCACGCCTTGGCTTCCTCTGTTAGAGAACCTCTGAATATTTCCTTGTGCTGGTCCTTGGAGGTGGAGTCCTATTTGCCCTTCCCATCAGTGAGAAGGTCCATTATCTTTTGATACTTTGGTTCCTTCTTCAGCTTCTTGAACATGTGCCCATCCTTGGTTTTCTTAAGACTGAAGGTTCTGTTAATGGTATCTGTGTCAAAAGAGATCCATTTGCCTCTGACAAACACACTCTTATCTCTCATTTGCACCATGTTTTCATAGAATTCCCTGACCAAGTCTAAGAGGCCATGGTTCTTATGCTCTGCCAGCTTCTGCCATCCCCTTTTTTCTATAACTTCTTAGAAGGGGGAGATGAGTTTACCAAATCCTCTCTTGCAGACGAAACCTCTTTCCTTTAGTTCCTTCTCCAACACAGCTTGAGCTTTTGCTGAGACGAAAGAACTTTCCCTCGTGGATGCTTCTGGGTTGTCTTCTTCTCCCTCAATCCTTCTCTTCATTTTTCCGCTTTCAGTTATTATCCCCGTCTCTTCTTCATCAGGCCTTACGACTAGGACCTGCTCATTCGTCTCCATTGGAGGCTCTAGAGCTAATAACTGTGTAGTCGTTTCCACTAGTGGATCCATGAGATACAACAGTTCTGTCATTTTTGCTTGAGGCTCTAGATCTATCCCCACCTCTAGCTTAGTTTTCTCTTCTACTGTTTCATTGAGGTTAGGGACTAGATGTTGGGGCTCAGACATCATATTCTCTGGTTTTAGGGTTTGAGAAAGTTTGGAAGAAAATGAAAGATGAAAGGTTCGGAGATTTGGAAAAATGAAGTTGGAGGGACAAATAAAAAATTTGGAATTTTTGGAACGTTTGAACTGCTCCTATTTATAGGCTGGATCGTATTGTAGTGAAAAATTGAGCTTTCTAGGGTTCGTATTGCAACACGTTTCCTATAGTGCGATACACATTGCTTCTTTTATGTCAAACAGTGATGTTGCAATACATCTTTTTGCATCGTAAGCTGATTTTAAATGAGTTTGAGACATGTGTCTCCTAGTATACAAATCATATCACAATACACTTGTTCACTAGTTTAAGTGGCATTGTATTGCAATACAAATATATATATACTGCGATACTCTCTGACTGTATTGAAAAAATTTCATCTTGTGATACAAAGTGTGTATTGCAACATGATTGTTCAAACTCTCAGGCCAAAGTGTATCGTGATACAGTCCCCGTGTTGCAATAAAAATCACTGTAATACAGTTTAAAAGCTCATTTTCACTATTTTCAACCTTTTAAACTCTTCAAAATGCACTGTAGTTTATTCCAGTCATTCAAACCCTTCCATTACTACAACAACAATCATCAAATCAATCAACTAACAACACATGCAACCAATCGATTTCACTCTAAAGCAAAGAAATCAAAACTTTTAAACACAAGAATATTCTAAAAATGAAATTACCCTTTAGCTAAATTGAAAAACAAAAATAAAATAAAATAAAAATAAAAATAAAAATAACTTCCTAAGACACTAGAAGCTGAAAATAAGGAAATAAACTCCCCAAAACTTAGGATGTGCAATATCCTTTTAAAACCATATAAGGGAATATGAATACTCCCCCTCGTAGTCATTTTCTACATAATAAGTTTGAGAAAGCCTTAATCCTTCTATCATCCTTCATTTATGCAGCTTCTTTGTTCTGAAATGCAATAAACAACCTAATCAAATAAGGAATTTAAGCTAAATTAAATCAATAGAAATAAAAATTAGTTATTCTAAGCTAATTCTAAACCAGTCAAATCAAACAAAAATAGTAAAAATGAAATAAAATGCTAAAAACAGAATGAAAAACTCATTGGGTTGCCTCCCAAGTAGCTGCTCAGTTTTAAGTCCTTAGCTAGACTTTGCTATTATGCTAATTCTGTTTAGTCAAATTCCTTCATCTTTCTTCATCTGGAATCAGTTTTTGGTTCAGGCCTTCTCCATGATAAGGCTTCAATCTCTTACCATTCACCTTGAATTCACTTCCAGAATTAGTTCTTAATGTCACTGTTTCAAAGGTTGTACATTAAACTATCAAAGGCCTTAATTCCATTTTGATTTTCAAATTTGCCTGAAACAACTTAAACTCGGAATTATGAGCAAGACTAGATTTCGCCTGACTCCTTCGAGGATCCTCTGATCATGCCAATTTTTTTGTTTTATCTTTGTAAATCCTGGCATTATCATAGGCATCATTCCTTAGCTCTTCCAGTTCATTCAATTGGAGTAGTCTCTTCTCCTTAGCAGATTTGAAGTCAAAATTCAACTCCTTGATGGCTCACATAGCCTTGTACTCTAGTTCAAGAGGTAGGTGGCAAGGCTTTCCAAAAACAATACTATATGGGGACATTCCAATGGGAGTTTTGTATGCAGTTCTATAAGCCTATAGTGCATTGCCCAACTTAATGGACCAATCCTTTCTATTTAAACTCATAGTCTTTTCAAGAATCTTCTTTACCTCCTTATTAGAAATTTTATCTTGCCCATTGGTTTGAGGATGATAAGCCAAACTCATCACATGCCTGATTCCGGTACCAATTTGCCTCTGTCCAATGGGTTTCCCGCATCCCTTTCGTACCGGGTACCACTTTGCCGGCTCCATCTAGTATAAGGGAAGCACATGTCTAGTCTCAAATCATGTTCTGTCATTAATTCTATATTTGAATGTAATTGTAACAATAGCTTAATTTTAGCCTTACCATTGACCCAACTTTATGTAATGTAACAAGAGGGGCGACTTAGCCTTACCATTAACATGTTTACTAAATTAGACACTCAATCACTCTGTATATATTTAGAACTTCTATCAATGAAAGGTATCGGAAAATCTATTACTTTACATGGTATCAGAGCCACATATCTCTAACGAGTCACCGATCCAAGTCCCTGCCATGTCTTCCTCCTACGATCAAAATCCAAACTTTAATCTCCACACCTAACCTCCTTCCGTAGCAAATAAATCACTCATTTCACTCAACATTATTGCCCAAATCAATGAAAAGTTAACTCCCACCACCTTTCCTCAATGGTGTGCCCAATTCGGGCACTCCTCATTGGTTACGCCTACTCGACTATGTCCAAAGCACCCTTCCTCTAAAGGCCCCTCTTTCATTGCATCACACCGATGAGTTGCGTTTAAACCCACTCGGGCTTCGCTGTGATAAACTTATCTTGAGTGCTATTTTAGCATCTACATCTCCCTCCATCACCCCCCTTATTGCTACAACACAGACCTCTCATGACGCTTGGACAAAGCTAAAAAATTTATATGCTAGCCGATCTCGAACTCGAGCTATCCAGTTAAAGGAGGAACTCACCTTAATCCAGCGTGGAACTCAGTCAATCACAAAATACCTCCATGTTGTGAAGGCCTTGGCTGATGAGATAGCCTTTATTGATCATCCAATTTCGGATGATGACCTAACTCTTTATGTGTTGAATGGCTTAGGTCCAGATTTTTAGGAGATCGCAGCGCCTATTCGAGTCCGAGAATCATCATTGGCCTTTGAGGAGTTGCACGACCTTCTGGTTGGACATGATGCATATCTGAGGCGCTTGGAAGCCGCAAAATAGCAACTGGTTGTTTCTGCTAACTTCACGAAGACGAAGCATTTTGCACCAGGGGGGAGTCAATTGTGGTCCTTCAAGAATTATGATTCTGCCCGTGGGTCTCTAGGTTCCAACTTAAGAAAAAACTTTAATGGAGCCCAACGTGATGATCGTCGCTCCAATAACATCTTTGGGAGGCCCACTAATCTACAAGCACTAAATAAAATGCCAACTCTATGATCAGTCAGCCACATCACAAGTCTTCATTCCTCAATTCCATTCTCAGAATGTTTCAATAAATTGTGCTACTGCATCTAATGGAAGGGATAAAAATTTGTTACTTGATTCGGCTGCTTCTCATAATATAACGGGTGATCTTTCCAATTTATCTATTCATTCCGAAGATGATGGAACCGACGAAGTAATTCTCGGTGATGGCTCAGGTTTGGAAGTCTCACATATTGGTTCTTTGGCTTTGCACTCTCCTCACCGAACTTTTACATTGCGTGATACTCTTTGTGTTCCAAACCTTTGCAAAAATTTAATTTCCGTTCATCATCTCACCAAACAAAATAATGTCGTTGTTGAATTTCATCCTTTTTATTTTCTTGTGAAGGACAAGATCTCGGGGGTGATTATACTAAAAGGGGCATGTAACAATGGCATCTACACCTTCCCGAAATCAATAGTAGCATCAAAAAAGGTTGCTAATGTGCATGAACGGACTTCTATTGATGGATGGCGTATGGTTTCGCATCCTTCTATTAAAATTGTCCATCATCTTGTTAAAATTTTTTCTTCCTATTTCATCGACTAAAACTCTATTCTCTACTCATGCTATTCATGTTCTATCAATAAGCTCATCAATTAACTCCTTTCGTGTCAATAACTTCCAAAGTCATGAGCCACTTGAAATTATTTACACTGATGTGTGGGGTCCTGCTAGTTATACTGAATTGATGGATCAAGATATTACCTTATTTTTGATCATTATATTAAAATATATAGTGGTTTTATCCAATGGTCACTAAATCGTGTTTAAAATTTTTCCACATTTCAACAGGTTTGTTGAAACCCGCTTTCAAAAATCAATCAAAACACTACTGGCTACAATGGTGGTAGGAGTTTATTGCTTTAAAATCATATCTTCTATCATGGCATAACTCATTACACTATCGCTCCCTCACACACCACAACAAAATGGTGTCTTTGAATGTCGTCATCGTCATCTCGTTGAAATAGGGCTTACACTCCTTCATGATGCCCATCTTGATTTCTCTTATTGGCCTTATGCCTTTCAAACAGCTTCCTACCTCATAAACAGATAGCCCACACCTCTTCTTCAGGAAAAATCACCTTTTGAAGTCCTTTTTGGTCAAACACCAAATTATTTGAAATTAAAAAATTCGTATGCATTCATCCTCTCACACGGCCTTATAACTCAAATAAAATGCAGCCCAACCAGTTTTTCTGCCTTTTTCTCAACTATTCACCAACTCAAAATGCATACAAGTACCTTGACCTCAAACAAAAAATTTCTTCTCCCTAAGACGTGTCGCTTGGATGAAACCCCAAGATTAATCTAGCCTCTTCAACACCTGCCTTCCGTACAACCCAAACCTCCGTGACTCTCCCATTTCTTCCTCTCTTTTTTGGTGCCCACTAGTTCGTAGTGCCATCATCACTGGTGCCCGGCGCACCAGCATCATTGCAACCTTCGGAAGGTTCACCTGTCATTGTCGCGGCCTCCTCAAGTACTTTCGGACCCTCTGGTTCTTTAGTTCATGATTCCTTGCCAGTTATAAATCACCCGCCATCTCATCCGAATCCTCCTTGGATGATACTAGCATCGCTTCCTTAAACTTCCAGAATCCCACTCTCCTATTCCTACTCCGTATACCCATCTTGGCCCATTTTTCTCCTCCATCTTCGGATTTCACAAACCCTCCCCAAACCAATACTCCTCCCCAACGCACTCGTAACATGACCACAAGATCAATGAACCAAATCTTCAAACCCAAATAGATCCATACAGTGTCCAAACACACTACACTAATGTTGAAAACAGGATTATATAAGAGTTTCATAGTCCCGACCATGGTCGCGACTACTCCGAGTCTTGACTGCCATTAGTCTTGTGCCAATTTTGAGTCATAGTCGTGACTATGCCTTGCTGTAATCGCGACTATGACAACAATTTGCATATTTTCTTCATTTCTCCTCCAATTTGCTTGATTCTTATCTCGTTTTCTTCCATTTCTCCCAAGGGATGACCTACACAAAAAAGATAAGCATTTAGAACATTAGAACACTTATTTATAATTAAAAACTACAAAAATAATACCAAAACATAGGGATAAAATGAGTATATTTAATACTCATCAATCTCCTAACTTTATCCTAATATATAATTGCCCTATGATATTTTTTTCTTAAGTTTAATGATTCCTTGGCTAGGTTACAAGCTTGCTCCATAATTGTATGTATAATGGTCATAAGATCGAGATATTGTCATACTTTGTTTAGGAGATCATCTTTTCTCAAAAAAACCTGTGTTTGGTTCTAGTGAAAATGGGAAGATAGGGTAACATCTAAGAAAAATAGAAAGAAAATTTTGAAGAAAATGAAGATAGATTTGAAAGTTAAATCCATTTTATTTATATTTCATAGGTTTTTAATCAACTTTAACCAAGTGATTCAATGATTTCATTCCAATAACCATTCTCAAAAATCTTTAAAAAAAATGTCTACAGTTCATAGCAACTGAACAAAATAAATGGGAGAGATCATTTAATGGAGTTTTAGGGTATAGGCTCCCCTCTACATGAGATTGATTGAATAAAAGAATGATTTGTGGGTGTGCCTATTTTACTGGTTCTCCCTTGTGCTTCATAGGTTTTGGTTAGGAATTTGATAGTCTTGGAACAACTTAAGCTTAGGAATGTGGTTATTTCATATTTGTATATGAGATAATCATTTCATGCTTTATTTTTAGTTTCTTACATAAATGAATTTTCTATGTTGTTGAAATACAATTTGTCACATTAATGATATTGTTTTGCTTTTTAAAAATTGATAGGAAAATGGAATCAAACTTTACTCCAACCTCTAGTCAAGATTCAACATCAAATTCATATTCTATTATAAGCGAGATTGACCCATCATGGGAGCATGTTTCCGAATAAATTTGTTCAATGGAAGGAAAGCTTTCATATGTATGTATTGCAAAAAAAGTTACTAAAGGTAGGGGAATTCATCGAATGAAACAACACCCATCGGAGTAAAGGATATTGACCATGTAGACGGTTCCTCTGATGTTGGGCTTATCGATGGAGGACTCCTACAAGAGAGGTTGTAAAATCCAAAAAAGCAACTTAAGCAGCTTATGAGTTTGAAAATCCATATGGTCCCAATGTGTCGCAATTTGAAGGGGATGAGAAACAAGGTGAAGAAGAGGTCCAACATGCAAGTGCAAAATCCTATAAGACCAAAAATGAGTGGAAAAAGAAAAAAATCAACAATGGATAAGTATTTTGCACCAAGAACTACTCAAGGGGCTCAACCTTCCATTAAGAGTGCATTAGCTAGGAAAGAAGCTATTTGGAGAGAAGATATGGCTATTGAGAGATTTGTTTTATGATGCTTGCATCCCTACTAATGTTGTGAATTCCTTCTACTTCAAACCAATGTTAGATGCTATAGCTGCAATTGGTCCAGGATATAAGGGTCCAAACTATTATCAACTATGACTTAATCTTCTGTAGGATGCCAAAAAGGAAGTTCAATTACTTGTGGATTCTTATCGTGAAGCTTGGGAAAAAGTTGGGTGTATAATAATGGGTGATGGTTGGACAGATAATAGACAGAGAACATTCATCAACTTCATGGTTTATTATCCCTAAGGAATATCATTTGTAAAGTCTGTTGATGCTTCAGATATTGTGAAAGATGCGAACAATCTGTTTCTACTATTTAATGAAATCATTACATGGGTTGGCCCAAGCAATGTGATTCAAATGGTGACTGATAATGTAGCAAATTATGTGGCTATAGGAAGATTGATTTCTCATAAATATAAACACAAAAATTGGTCACCTTGTGCAGCTCATTGCCTTAAATTAATCTTTAAGGATATTTGTAAGTTGGATCATTTTTATGAGCTTGCAAGACGTGTATCAAAGGTGACAATTTTTGTGTATACATGTTGCTTTGTTAAGTTGGCCAAGAAAAAGAGAAGGGTGGACAAAAATTCTCCGACCTGGTGCAACTCGCTTTGCTACTACATTCATTGCATTAAAAGAGCCTTCATGATCACAAACATGATTTGCAAGCTTTGGTGACTAGCAAGTTCATTGCAGACTCTAGATATTCAAAGGATAATAAAAGTAGAGTTGTGGTTTCTATCATCTTAGACCATAAGTTTTGGATTGATTGTTTCATAGTTGTGAAACTCATGGCTCCACTTGTGCGCTTATTGTGTATTGTTGATTGTGATGAAAGGCATTTGATGGGATATGTGTATGAAGGCATGTATAGGGCTCGTTTAGGCATCAAGAAGTTGTTTAATCATAACAAGAGACTATACAAGCCTTATACAAATATCATAAAGCAACGTTGGGATGAACAACTTCGCAAAAGCATTCATTCAGCAGCTTATTAGTTGAATCCATGTTTCCAATATGATCAAGAAAACCTTTGTGACAAGCCTGAAGTCATTGGATGTGTCATGGACATTATTGATCAAACAGTCATCAAAGGCAAAAACAAAGTGATGAATGAGTTAACGTTGTATCGTGATCAATTGGAAAATTTTGGAAGAAAGCTTGCATATTCTTCACATGAAATACTACAACCTGGTAAATGATACTTCATCTATTAACTTATTTTTAAGTAGTTATACTTTAATATATACCAATGTACTTAAAAATATAAATTGTTTTATTTTTAAACTTACCAATGATTTTTTTTTTTTGTCCTTTTTTATGTGTAATGAAAACTAGATGAATGGCACAAGCTACATGGATATAGTACCCTAAATTTACAAAAGTTCGCAATTCAAATATTGAGCCAAACTTCATGATCTTCTAGGTGCGAAAGAAATTGGACTATTTTTTAACGCATACATACCAAACAAAAGAAGAGAAAATTGTAACATCAAAAGCTTAATAATCTTGTAGTGGTTGAAGGTATTTCAAGACTATACTAGCATACCCTTAGACAAATCTAGGATTCAACCCATGAAAAATTGTTCTTGAACAGTATGCAAACTAAGAGTTACGTTACTAGATCCATTCCAAGATTTCCTAAATCTCAGAGAAACCTTTCGTTGCATTGAATTTGGATACTCTTTAACATTATGTTATCTTTAGTTCACAATTATGAAAATTGAAGTTCAAATAGTGGCGGTACCCTTGAGTAATTGGAGTATTTAATTTTAGAATTTTCTTTATGATCTACGTGGGAACGATATATGGACTTAAAAATCCACTTTATTACTTGTTGACATGTGCACTTGTAGAGGAAAAGACCAAATTGAAGTAAAGTTAGTTAAGAGAAGAATATCACTTTGGTCATGAGCAATAAATTTTGGAGCCATTGCCTTGGACTTAACATGAAGTCTTAGGGATAAGCTTATCATAAACTTGCATACTCAAAACACACTCCAACAGAGGCAACGCGTGCACTTACGCACATAGGCATGCACATTTTATATAGCACACATCAAGCCTATCAAGTTTTTGGCACCGTTGTCGGAGATTACTGCTTTTACTAATATTGATACCAAGTGGTCCTTCTTTACTTTGGATATAGTTAGTCTTATTCATATCCATTTTCTCTTTCTCTATTTTTTCTTTAGTTTGTTTTTGTTTTTGTTTTGTAGGATTTAATACACAATGGATCCTTTCATGTAATTAACAACTGAGATAAGTCCACTTCCAAAAGAGAAGATGACAAACTTAGAGGAAACCATGGCTGAATGGAGAAGACCTCAAGCTAAATTTGCAAACTCTTAAGCCTAATTCATGGGTGAGGTGAACCTTCACAAAAGGAGTTAATCTTGGAAAATGAAGTGGATGAACTAGCCATCTCAATGGATGAATTAGCTAAGTCTGGAACTAAGTTATTCATGGAAGAAACAAAAGGCCAATGTTCAATTTCAATGCATTCCACTCAAGATCTTGGAAGAGACAATGACTTCAAAGGCCATTTCTCATACTCAATCTGACGTTAAGATAGAGTGTTAGGTGTGCTTTAGGTTAGCTTTTATTGGTATAAAACATAGCTTACCTCATGATTTTTATGCTAACCTAGCACTCCTATTACTCATTTTCATGTCTAACCCCTATATTTTTGTATTTTGTAGAAACGAAGAAAACGAGACGAAAAGCAAGCAATTGGGGTAATAATTGAGCAAGTTATGCAACAAAGAAGGTGTGGTCGCAACTATGGGAGTTTATGGTTGCGATCATAGATCAATATGAGGAGATTGACGGGCGCCAAAATAGGTGTATAAATTGGTATGAAAATGTAGGCCCGTATGTACAAGTATACGTAGTATAATGGCTAGTCAAGTGTCGTCTCATAAGGAGAAGTGTGTCAATTACTGAATTAACGTTTTAAATATTATTTGGACCTAAAATTATAGTGAATTATGATTAATAAAAAAGAAAAACTAATTCTAAGTTGGTTGTTAGATCAACTTATGAAAAACTAGGGTTTTGCCCTCACCTTCCACTCTCGATAGATTTCAACCTATTCATTCAGTATATTAATAGATTCACCCTGGTAGGTTGATCATGCCTATAATATATTCTCTCTCTCGATATATTTTCATATCTCCAGTAGCGTGCATTGCATCTTTGCCTTAACCCTAGACTCCGAAATGCTTAAATATTTAAACCCTAAATGCCACACTTAGAACTGGGATATCTCTATTCACCTGATCACTCAAGTATCGGGTTTATTCATATCCTGGGGTCATCACTTCGATCTTAGACTCCTAGAAAAAACATGCCAATGTTGGCCAAACACTACCATGTAAATAAGGTATAGAAATAGAGCAAGTCGAGATGAAATCAATATATATATATTGAATGAAAACTAAATTAACCATTAATCCATTCCAACGTAGCAAGGATACGACAAAACCCTAGAAATAAAACTAAAACATAGTGGTGTTTAGTACAACCATAAGATTTAGAATCATTAAATGTTTAGAGAAGGAAGTAGAGGAAACTAAGGATGCCTTAATCCAAGCGCCCCGCCGTCACCTTCCTCCAATCCTTAACTTCGTGTTCCGAACCCTTGTCTCCACCCTTTCACGAACTCCCCAGTCTTCTATTCATATGCTTCCCTCTAGTTCTACTAAGAGTAGCACGTAATGGGCTAGGCTTTCTTCGATCAGCCGTAGTGGGCAGTGCTGCCCGCTATAGCGGGGTCTTCTTCCTATTGTAGCATGTATCCCTTATATGTAAAAAATATCCCCCTTTGGACGTTGCAGGGGTAGGTTGCCCATTGGAGCAGGTAGATCCTTCGCTGTAGCAGGCTGTTGTGATAGAAAATTCCTTCCTGTAGTGGTCTTTTCTCTTATTTGCTTCATATAGCGTGCCTACACAAAACACACGAAATATACTCAGAACATACTTGAAAACAGTGCTAAAAGTTTCTAAATGCAGGGAGCACATATGCAATTCACAGTACTTTAAAGCTCTCATCACTCCCCCCAACTTAGACTTTTTCTTGTCCTTAAGTAAGAGAATACATGTGTGGGAATTACATCATTTGGCCAGACATTATGCAAATCAATGATTAGAACACTAATCCCACTCCCAGTCTGTATTACATCTTAGTAAGTCTTTTATTTCAATAGATTTTTATTGTTTTCATTTTGTTATTTCAGTTTATGCATTTCAATTTTAGTTTAATTTCCATCTTTAGAAACATAGAAGTTCAAATTGTGATGACCTTGAGTCGTAAGGTAGTTGATCTATAGATTTTCTTATCAATCCTTGTGGGAGCGATAACTTGGACTTAATTGTCCACTTTATTACTTGTAAGACTTGTGCACTTACAACAATTTAATTTAGATCAATCTGCATTTTCATCATAGAGAAGAAAACCAACACGTAAATGCCTCAGCTTCCCAAAACAATGATAATTTTCTGGGCAAAGACTGCCGCTGGCCTTTTTCAAGAATAATACTAAGAAGAAAAACAACAGAGAATTTATGGCTATATGAAATCGAGTCAATCAAGTTTTCGGTGCCGTTGTCGAGGATTGATGCAAGAAGTTTATAGATCAATATTCCAACAAAAAAGGGAATTTCTAATTTGAGCATTAACAATTTTCTTTTCTTAGACTGACATTTTATTTTCTGAATTTTGTATACTTTAGTTTTTCTCTTTATTGTATTTCATAGGTGCTAAGCATGCATGAGTAGGAAAATTACAGAGCGCCTATCTCACTTGAGAGAAAATGTGTTTCTCCCTACACAACCCTTGACCAAAGCATGTACTCCCCAATATCCCCAACTACACCGAGAGAAAAGCCTGCCACATAGGTCCGTAATCAAATCTAGCAACCTTCTTCTGAAGAAGAATTGATTGATGCCTTATGGAATGAGGTGAAGAAGGACATAAGAGAATGTAACATCATGCTTTTAAGAATTAAGGAGGAAAATTTAGACCCAGCTGTAGTTGAAGAGAAAAAGAATGAATGTGCTAATGAGGTAGAGCTAACACTGGAAAAGAGGAAAAGTGAAGAGCAACATATGCAGACCAAATTTAAAAATGTTTTGGTTGGGATTGACAAGTTTAATTTCCCCATAGATCTTGTAACTTTGGGTAGGGAAGAGGACAATCAAGCCTTATCTAAAGGAAGACCTTCCAATGCCCTTAGTCAAGCATGGATTGATACAGAATATGGGGAGATGACCTTACTAGTGGGTAAGGAAAAAGTGAAATTTAATCTCCACCAGAGCATACAACTAACTGTTGAAGAAAGGAGCAGCTACAGGGGGATAGAGAGTTCATTGCTGCACTTGAGAAGTGCAGCACTTCAAAATCCTTCTAAGTCTTCTCAAGGATCTAAATTAAATACCAACTCTTTCCCCATCAAAGAGTTGGGTTTGGATCCCTTATTGACTATTCCTAAGATGGAGGAACTCATCCTAATGAAGGATGAGGATGGAGAAGGAGCATTGGCCACAAAAGATGAAGGGCCAAAGCAAAGATCTAGTACTTTTCCAATGAGTCTAGCTAGACTCTAAAAAAGGAGCAGCTGCTTGGGAGGCAACCTAAGATTGAAGAGAATAAGGATTTTCATTATTTTTTTTTTATTTGTTTTAGTTTATTTTCAGTTTTTAATTAGTATGCATCTTTGTTTTTAGTGTACATGTTAGTTTTTGTTTATGTTTTTTAGGGTGTTGAGGCTGAATCTATTGAAGATTTCATCAAGACTAAACTCCAACCCAAACTCAAAGTGCAGAATTGACTATCCATGGGAGTTTTCTATTCTTAATTTACTTATTTCAGGATGATGCATGCTTTAAGTTTGGGGAAGTTATTTTTTCTATATAGGTTCAGAAACTTCAGTCACCCGGTTTTTACTGTTTTAGTGTTTTTAGTGTTTCTCCTTTAATAAATAAAATTCCTAGTCGATGAAGTGGGCAAATTGAGGTAAAAAGGATTGTAAGTTGTGATGTCAATAATGATTAGACTGGAAATTTTAGAATTAGGAAGTTTTACACAATTGATGCAGTTGATAAAGCTGACAATTCTAAATTGTTTGAACATTTCAGTTCTAAGGAACCTTGAAAACATACACTTGGTCACTAGTACCTTAAAACTGATTATGCTTGGGTTAGGAACATCTTATGAGATCCAACATAGATTAGTCTCCAAAGGTCCTAGAACTTGTTAGATTATTATTCAAGGAAAAATCCTAGGCATCACAACCAACAGGAAATGATTTAGGCCATCCTTGAACAATTTGAGCCTTTCAAACCTACCCTTGAGATATGCATAAGCATATACCTTAGTACCCAATTTGAGCCGACTGCCAATTTCATCCTAAACCAAAGTAAAAGCCATAACCATCCCTTACTTATGATCTTCCAATAAAGAACCCTTAGGTTGCCCAAATTGCAATATGAGTTGTAGGAAAAGGATAATGGGACAAGTTTAGGGGAGATTTTTTATTTTATTTATTTATTTTGGAAGTGAAAAAGAAAGAAGAAAATTATGGGGTGGAAAAGGATGATCAATAGAGATGAAAAATGAAATAAAGATGCACTAGAAAATGTGCACAATAGGAAATGAGAAGCTGTAAAAACATAGAAGTTTAATGGGAAAATGAACCTTGAACATGAAATGAAAAGAAAAAAGCTTCTAATTTAAAGTACAGATTCAAACTTTAAGAGTGGCCAAAAGAAAGCCACAATGGAGAGTATGCAATAAGATGCACCAAAACAAGTTTGGGGAGTGCTTGAAAGTTGATCTTTGAGAGTAAACAAAGGATGAGAAGTGTGGAACTTAATGTTGAAGTAGTGTGGGCACTCGGTAAACTCAACTTAAATGACCAATTATCTACCCACTGCCTAAGCCATACATTACAAGCCTTAAAGACTTGTTTGATCCTGAAGGTAGTGTTATGCCTACATTAGTGGAGAATGATATGACCAACAAGCCTATGGGACCTAAGTCAAGCTTAGAAGACTTCCATTCTTCATTACTGCATCTCACAAGACTAAATAATCTGCAAATTTGTTAAGAGGGAAGACCAACACACACCCACTTACAACTCAAGGACCAAGAACTGCATTGTTTACCTTTTATGAATTATCAATTAGATTAAGTAGAATTAATTGTAATTCTTCTTAGTTCCAAGACGAAAGTTTATTTTGTTGTTTATATCACAATAAACAATATATGGAATTCAAGTGTTGAATAGTGCTGAAATTGAAAATGAGCAGAAAAATAGCCTTAAAGTTAAATTATTTGAGGACAAACAATGATTATTTTCTTTGCTTGAGGACAAGAAAAACTTTAAGTTTGGGGGAATTTGATGAGTCCTAAACTCATCTATTTTTAGTCCATTTTTCTTGAATTTTTTTAGAAGTTTATGATTCATTTTAATGCAGAATTATGGAATAATCACCAACTTTGTGTTTTACAGGTTTTGAATGTAAAAGAAACAAGTCTAGTAAGAAAAGCAGCAAAAAATTGGCTAAGGCAGAAATGTTGTGACATAATCTCATAATGTCACAACAGAAGCTCAAGGCAACCAACAGGGTAGTGTCGCAACAAGCAGTGATATGTCACAACAAAGACAAATCTGAACTCAAGTTGGAAGTTTAAAGACTGTCTCGATATTTCAAAACTTTGTTGCAACATAATATGAGAAGGATTGATTGAGAAATGTTTCAACAAAGAAATGAATGTTGCGACATAATGAAAATTAGAAGACAGAACTATTTCGCGACAATGGATTTTTATGTCGTGACATTGCCTAAGAAGTTCTTGAAGAAATGCCAGAATTATGTCGTGATATAAAAAGCATTGTTGTGACAAGAATGGAAGATAGAAGGCAAGAAGTATGTCACGACATTCTTTTGCTTTTTCGTGACAAAGAACAAGGCAAATGGCAGAAAAGTTTTGTCAAGTCATTATAAACTCTGTTGCAACATACAGTTCAGAGGGTAGCATCGCAAGGTAAGAAAGCTATGCTGTGATAGCAGAAGTTTTATGTCGCGATAATCACATCATAATATTAAGATGGAACTCTGTCGAGACAGAAATTTATTGTCGCGACAAAGGCTGAGAAGAACTATAGGAAGAATGTCACGACATAGAAATTTATTGTCGTGACACAATGAAGAGCGGCAAGGAAAAACATTTGTCGCAACCAAGGTTTTTATGTCACGACATACCATCCAAGTATTAACACTGCAAGGCATGAAATAAATTCCAAGACAGAAGACACTTATGTTATGACAATTATAAGACGAATTAGTTGAGCTGTGTCGCGACATTTTCAAAGTATGTCATGACATAATTCAAGAAAAAGGCACAATACATTGTCACGACATAACATTGCAAGCCACAACAAAGTTGGAGGACAAATATAGCTACAATGTCGTGACATAATTTTTCTATGTCGCGACAAATTCGTCAACTGGGCTAGTTTTGGGAATCCATAACTTCAACCTGGAATTTCGACCCAGCATTTAATGAGCCTATAAATAGAGATATTTAGGGCAAAACGGAAGGAGGATGGGGAAAAAGTTGAGAACGACTAAGGAGCTGCCATTATGAGGTTATAGTAGCAGTTAGATTTATTTTTCATTTTTATTTTCCTTTTCTTTTGATTTTTCTTTTATCTTCCTTTTTTTAGAACCGAAATAAGGGATCTGAGTTTTAATCTTGAGCTGAGATTAATGAATATTTTGTTCCATTTTATGTCTGAATTTCAAGGTTCTCTGGAATTTATTTTTGGAATCCTTCTTCTTCAATTTTTGTTTACAACTTCAATGAATTTGTCTGATCAACTAGTCATTGTTGTTTGTGAACTAGTTATGGAAGGCTAAGCTCTTGCTGGGAAGGGATTTGGTGTTCTGGTCATGGTTTGTAGTATTTAATTGATTGTTTTGGGTCTTGAAAACTCAACATTTAATTGGTAAGAACATGTAGGTGAATCTAGTTTCTGATATCAAGGTATTATACCCAGAATAGAGTTGTATCTGTGTTCTGATTTCCAGGAGGCCCTCTGAGTGACACAGTGATGGAGATTCCTGAGAGCACATGAGAAGTGACTTATGGTATACTGGGCCGATATATTTAGAACTAATAAACTCTAAGTCACTCCGATAAATCACAGTGATTGCTCTAACCTCGCATTCAAGGTCTCTTCGGGTGACAGAAGTGTGTTCCCGAGGCATAAGGGTTGTCTACTGAGTTATCGATTTAATGTTTAGAGGTGTCGTCTCAATTCGGCTACATAATCTCTATCCCGTGTTAGCTAAGATTCTAATTAAGGAGAGGGAGAATTCTGCATAACTTGTAGATTATGGTATCGATTAAATTGAAGGAGGCTTGTGTTATCCTGTCTATAGGGGCAAGTGTAAACATGACCTATTCTATATATACCAAATTTCTGTAATTGCTGCCTAGAACTATTCAGTCCCCTACAGTGGTTCCAAAAACTTGTTGTTTAACTAAAAATTATAAGAAATTTTTTTTGATATGTATGTATTGATGCAAATTTATATTAGGTCTAATTATCTACAAGTGCATAGGTCATACAAGTAATAAAAGGGGATTTAAGTCCAAATATCATTCCCATAAGGATTGATGAGTGATCTAAAGATCAATTACCCCTACTACTCAAGATTCTTACTATTTGAACTCAAAAGTACAAGATTGATTTTGTTTAAACTAAAGAAAGAATGACTATGAATTTGGCAACTATAATAAAAATTCAAAATAAATTGGAATTGAGAGTTCAACGAGTAAAGTTAACACTAGGAAATAGATCAATGTATAATTATCAATTTTTGTATCATTCTATAGCATAATTCAGCCATCAGTTTGAAATCTGTACTTGTCAAAGATGCAAGGTAGTATAGTTTAGATTCCTCCATACACTATACATTTCACTAATTAGAGAACCATATTCCTTCCATACACATGGATCTAATCAATTACTTGTAGGATATAATCTTCTTTCTAAGAATTAGGTATTTTTCCTTTCCAGTACTTCACACCCTCGTCTTGTGGACCTAAGAATTTTCGCTCTCAGGACAGGACACGTGTTTCTTCTCCACTCTAATTGGTATCTCATCCTTTGAATTTGAGTAAACTCTTTATTTCCTTGATTAGATCTATGCTAACACAGGATCAAGATCATTCCATCAAATAGAGGAGAAAACTCTAATCAATTATACTGATACATCAACCAACTAATCATCACACCATGAGTAAATTAGTTATCTATCATAGTAATATTTCAGAGTTCATTAGTTTCATAATATTAGTATAGCATACCCCTAAGTAACTGCTCTATACTCTCAGGAATTTCCATCTCTGTGTCACTCAGAGGACCTCCCAGAAATCAGAGCTAGATA
The DNA here is from genome assembly GCA_016808115.1 of Tetrastigma voinierianum. Taxonomy (NCBI): domain Eukaryota; kingdom Viridiplantae; phylum Streptophyta; class Magnoliopsida; order Vitales; family Vitaceae; genus Tetrastigma; species Tetrastigma voinierianum. The sequence continues at coordinate 205,549 of JAEQBH010005489.1, read as the reverse complement.
CAACCCTCTTTTGGGTACAAGCTACTAATATTAAGAACAATTAATTTCAAGAACAACATCAATTAGATAAATTCAAGATTTCTAACTATGACATTCTTTTAATTTGTGCATAAAATTATAACTAACACCAGTCCATTCCTAGAGGGAGCTTAGTCTTTCAATATTAGATTGTGAATAACAGTGACTAACTGATCAACAAAATTCACTAAAATTGCAAACTAACTGAAATAAATGAACTCAAAAAATTTCCAAATTCCATTGAAGTCAGATAGTAATGAAAACAAAATTTTTACAATGAACCTAGCTCAAAACTTCAACTCAGATCGATGCTCAAATCCAAAGAAAATACTAACTAAAATGTAAGCGGAAACTAAATCTACGCAAAAGAAATAAAAGAAAAATCAAAATAATAAAAAGAAAAATAATATACAAAGGAGACTCAATAATTCAAATATTCCGTGTTGTGAGAAAGGTGCACAATGCCCTATGTGTTTCTATTTATAGATTTTCAAATGATGGGCCGTAATTCGAGCCTGAAGTTGTGGATCCCTAAAACTGGCCTAAGTGACATCGTTGTCGCGAAATTGTAGCTATGTTTGTCCTCCAACTTTGTTGTGGCTTGTAGTGTTATGTCGCGACAGTGTTCTGTGCCTTTTTTTTTTTTAATTACGTCGTGACATATTTTGAAAATGTCGCGACAGAGCTTAGCTGAATTTGTATTGTAATTATTGCAACACAAGTGTCTTTTGTTGTGACATTTCTTTCATGCCTTGTAGTGTTAATACTTGAATGGTATGTCGCGACATAAAAAGCTTTGTCACGACAAAGTTTCCTTCTTGCGCTTTTCATTGTATCGCAACATAAATTTCTGTGTCGCGACAAAGTTTCTCAGCCTTTTGCTTTGTTTTATGTCGCGACATAAGTTTGAATGTTGCGACATAAGTTAACTCTTTTGCTCTAACTGTGTCATGATAATCTTCGAAAATGTCGCAACACTCTACAGTTCTCTTTTAGGCGCTTCTCTTCAATTAATGTCACGACATAGCTTCCGATTGTCGTGACAAATATCTTTGCCTTCAGCTCTTCATTATGTCACGACATTAATTTCTATGTTGCGACATTATTTTTGTAGTTCTTCTCAACCTTTGCCGTGACAATAAAATTCTATGTCGTGACAAGTTCCTGCTCAGCACTATGTTGTGGTTGTCGCGACATAGCCTTCTTGCCTTGCGATGCTGACTTCTAAAATTTATGTCGCAACATACTTTGAAAATGTCGTGACATATTTCCTTCCTTGATCTTGTCATTCTCTGAAAAGTTTGTCACAACATAAAAACTTTTGTCGCAACCAACTTGGCATGACTTGTCTCTTTAATCTACCATTTTCTGTCGCGACATAGTTTTGTTGTGTCGCGACATTCTTTCTTCCCTCTTCAGTTCTTTATGTCACGACACAGGTTTGAATGTCTTGACAAAACTATACTGCTATTTTCTTTGATCAATGTCTCGACAGAGCAAAAGAATGTCACGATATTCTTCTTCAAGAACTTCTCAGGCAATGTCGTGACATAAAAATCCATGGTCGCACATAGTTCTGTCTTTTAATCTTCATTATGTCGCGACATTCTAAGATTATGTCTCGACATTCTAAGATTATGTCGAGACATTCTAAGATTATGTTGCAACATTTCTGCCTTAGCCAATTTTTTTGCTACTTTTCTTGTTGGATTTGTTTATTTTACATTCAAAACCTACAAAACACAAAGTTAGTGATTATTCCATAATTCTACATTAAAATGAATCATAAACTGTTGAAAAAATGCAAGAAAATGGACTAAAAATATATGAGTTTAGGACTCATCAAATTCCCCAAACTTAAAGTTTTGCTTGTCCCCAAGCAAAGAAAAGAAAATTTTGTTTGTCCTTAAACAATTCAGCTTTTATTTTTAAGGACATTTTTCTGTTCCACACTAGACATCTTTTCCCTTGAATCCTTAATTTAGCTCAAAAATGGGTTATTTGTAAAATTATTTTTGAACAAGTTTCCAATCCAGAACAAGGAAGATTTTCAAGTAAAGTCTACTTAAATAAACAAATACCTTATAAAGGTAAATCTAATATTTAACCCTGATTTGTGAGTGTGTGATGGTCTTCTCTTCTTTTCATCTTGGCAAATTACTTAATCTTCTGGGACACTACTTAGATAATAAACTTCTCCTTTATTCTTCTAAGTCTCATATGCTTGTTTGTCATATTAATCTCCACTAATGCAAGGTGCACGACTCCAATATCAATTACTAGCCTTTTGAAGCCTCAGAATGTGTGGCTTGGGTAATTAGTATGCAGATAAATGGACAATCTAGCCTAAGTTTACCTGCATTCCACTTACAACTCAAATATTCAGCTTTCATTCTTCATCCTTTACTTTCTGAATTCGATGCTCAATCCTTCAACAACCCTTAAACTGCTTCGTGCATCATTCTTTATACTCTCTATTGTGATTTTTTTTTTTACCACCTTCAGACTATAAATTCAGTTCCTCAAATTAGAAGCCTTTCTACTTTTCATTTTCTATCAAGGCTTATGGAACAGTGCAATGTTTTGTCTTTTTAAGCTTTCTACCACCCTTAGAGAACTTTGGGTTAGCAACTCCCATACTAGTTGGAATTAGGGTATTAGGTGTTGAAACACCCCTAAGAACTTAATTGTTCAAGGGAGGAAGGCTACAAGACAAAACTCATTCCACCTAGATACTTTGTGATTCGCATGTAGCCCGTAGCGTATTTTAAATCAACAAAATTTATAACCTAATACCTTATACTACCGTAGCATTGCTACTATAGTATAGCGGCTCTAGGATCGTCCACAGGGATGGGTTTTCTTCGTAGAAATGACTAATACTGAGGTTTAATCATGATTGCAATTTGGATACAAGCTGATAAAAGAATGGGTTTTGATATTAAATTATACAAAATGAAGTAAAAATATGAAAGAATTCTCTTTGAAGCACAGTCTGGATCAATCTTAGGGTAAATGGAGGGTTCTAGGGTTTTTTTCCTCATCAGATAGTAATAGTTTATTGACCGGATCCTGCTCACCATGAAACTTAACCTCAATAACTTATCCTTTGAAATGGAATTCACTGGTCCATTAATGCTTCCCACGCTTAAAACTCGTCTCCTCGACTCCACCCTTCCTAGCGGCGAATAAATGATAACTAATGAACATCACCGATCTGGCAACAATACATCCAAATGAGCCCAAAATATGAAATACTAACCATTCAAGGTGATCAAGGTTGAAACCTAGGAGCTGAGGGAAGAACATCAATGAAAGTAAATACCTACTTTGAAAACATGAGAACCCTTACTTTACCACAGGCTCCCTTGCCCAGTGCCTTCTACTTCAAGGAATGAGGGGTTTTAGCCGCTCATCCTCTGAGAGCGCATCCCCATAGTGTGTTTAGCTAGTGAGAAAAGAAAAGAAAATGAGAGAAAATGAAAGAAAACGGGAGCTTGTTCAACAAGCTTCCTAAAAATTCAATAGAAAATAATATATCAAAAACTAACTATCTTTACAAAGTGTTCTTGGGGTATTATATACCACCAAAAGAATACAAATTACCAAATTGACAAAAGCAAGAAACTATTATATAGGGACAATTTGGGGTGAAAATGTAAAAGATAGATAAAAAGTTAAGAAAGGATGGCAGAGTGCGAAATTTCATAGGGTTGCAAAATTCTCTAACCTCAGAAATTTGCTTTTTTTCGTCAAGGCTCGCCTTTCCGGTTCTATGGTAGCCTGAGTTCCACCTCGATTTCTTCTCATGCCTGAGCTGCATCCCTATCTCAATATCTGTCTATAGCTTGGAAAACCAAAACGATTATAAAATTTGATCAAGCATTGCTAGGTCCTTCACGTACAATCCAGTCAATTTGCTGATTACTACGCAAAGGCCAAAATTCGTAGAGTGTTAAGAGTATGGAACAACACTATTTGGGTAGTAATCACTTTGTATTTTCACAGCTTATTTTCTTCATTCTTTTTCCTTTTTTCTCATCTCCATTGGTTTTCCTTTCCTATCCTTTATTCTTATCATCCTTTACATTTCAAAATAATAATCCTTTAAACTTGTCCTTTGCTACTATTGATGTACTTGTCATGCAATTTGGGCAAACAAGGGTTCTTTACTATAGGATTAGATTTAAGGAAGGATTTAGGCTTTTCATTTGCTAGTTGATGATGAAATTAGCTTTTGGCTCTAATAAGGAACTAAGGTATATGCATATGCATATTATAAGGGTAAGCTTTGAAAGGTTCAAACTTCCAAGAATGGTCATAATACTCCTTATTATGTATTACCTAGATTTCTGACTGACTAATAATCTAATAAGTTCTATATGATTTGGGGAGATTAAACTGATGGATCTCGTATGTCCCTAATCTAAATTACCAAATTGCTTTCTCAAAGTTACTTTTTTAAACTGATAAAAGTATTTGTTTTTGATTCCTATAATGAATTAAAACTATTTACAAAAACATAATTATAAGTCTTATTTGTTCCATCATTTGTTTAAATTTTCCTAAGTCTTGAAGTTCAACTTATTTAGTGATAACATTACAACTTTCTGTTTCAATTCATCTCATCCTACCCCAATTTCATCTATCAATTTCTTGTTTGGTTTTTGGACATGTTTCTATGCTAATTCACAACTCAAGAGCTTATGGTAATCAAGCCATTCAATTCATAAAAATTTATCATAGCACAAGAAACTCAATTCACTCATCATTCAAATTCCACCAAACAATTCACAGCTCTCATCAGTAAATAAACTCAGGAAAACTGGTTTCTTCATTATTCAACAAAGCTATAGGAACTAAAAAGTCATCATTCTTTATTTTTTTTAAGATCAAGTAATGAAAAAGGAAATAGACACAAGAAAAATGCAAGAGAAATATGGACACAAATTCTTGTAATTGATTTCCTTTTTTCTTCATTTATGTTTTTATGTACTAAGGGTTAAATTACAAAGACAGATGAAGGAAAAGAAAACAAGGCAGGTTATTTCTTTTTCCTATCATACTTAAGGGGAAGGTTTATATTTACTGGATCAATTCTATAACCAACAGAGGAGGAAGAGAATTCAGGGATTTGGACTGGTGGTCATCTAGCCATGCTACCTTCCTCTTTGTTAAAGGCAAACCACTCCATTGAGAGAGCCACTTGCTTAATAAGATCATCTTGTCTCTGCCCAATGGAATTTAGGACTCCCTCAAATTCACCCTAGGCAGAGTACATTTTGATCAAATTATTATTGATCATGTCTAAGCTCTTTGTCCATAATTTTTCCCTGTAGTTGAGGGTTGTTTCCATCTCCTTATCTCTCTTTTCTATGAGGAGTTTGATTTCCTTATGATGTTCCTTATATAAGTATCCAAAGGCATCTGCCTTTTGCAACATATTTTGCTCCATTGCATCCTCTCTCTCTTTCATTATCTTCAATAGCTCCTTGTCTCTTTTCAATTGGTCTGAAATGAAGGTTTCTTCCCTTGCCTTAAGTTCTCCCTTCAATTCTTTTTCTCTTATGTCTATCTTATCCCTCAACTCTTTATCTCTTTGTTTGAGTGCATTCTCCAAATTTTGATCTCTTCTTTTGAACTCTGCATCCATGTACTCATCTCTCAGTTACAGTTGGACTTTTAGTTGTCTGTCCCTTTTCAGCATCTCTTGCCTCATGAGTCTCAACATCTCCATCAATTCTGCATTTGCTTTGTTGCCCTGAGTTCTTAATTGGCTCTTGATGGATTTCTTTTACATATGGAGATACATTCCAAATGGGGCTCAAGTTCCCTTGCCTCTCTTTCTGCTCTTGAGCTAGGCTTTCCAACTGTGCTTACTCATTTTCTCTGTCATCCACTTCTTCTTCTTCAGTTTCTACTTCTGTCTCCTTGCCTCTGTACTTTGGCCCCTTGGTTATTCCAGTCAATGTTAGAGGAGAAGCTCTGGGACATGTTTCTTCCTCTTCCTAAGTTTATTTCACACCTCCTAAGATGCAGAGTCTAGTGATTGTTTCTGGGTGTGGGATCAGACCCTTGTATTTGCTTCTATAGTAACTCATAATGGAGTTTTCAATTATCTTACCCACATTGATTTTGTACCCCTTCAGCAAGGCATACAGGAGTATTGCCTCATTCTTTCTCACTGTATTGAGATGTTTGGATGGCAACAGAACTGAATTGACAAAGAAAAACCATACCTTAGCCTCCTCTGTCAAAGAGCCTCTAACAATGGATTCATATGGGGTTTTCCTTGTTGCCTTCCATTTTCCTTTTCCGTTTGTTAGCAAGTTTACAATTTTTTGATACTTTGGCTCCTCTAACAGTTTCTTGAACTTGGGCCCATCTTTTTACTCCTTCAGATTAAATGTTTCATTTATCTTTTCTTTGCTGAATGGTATCAATCTCCTCTGACATATACAGTCTTCCCTCTCACTCCCATCATGTTCACATAAAATTCCTTGACCAATGCCACAAAACCAGGTGCTTTTTTCTCGCCAACTAAATGCCACCCTCTCTTCTCAATCATTTCAACAAAGGATGAGATGAGATTGTTGAACCCTCTTTCGAAAATGAAAACCATATCCTTTAGATTCTTCTCCCATAAGACAAGGGCACTATCTGAAATGAACTCGCTCACTTCCTCTTCTTTCCCTTGCTTTGTTTCTTTAGCATTCCTCTTTCTTTTTCTTCCTGCATCAAGTGATTGCTTAGTATCTGTTATTGCTTCGGGTCTATTTTCCTGAACAACTTCTTATTGAAGCTCCAAATTGGCTTCCTCCTCATTATCAACGTATTCTTCCATCATCTTGTTCAGGTTCAGAATCACATTCTGGGGTTCCAACATGGTTGAAGGTTGATATGGGATTTAGGTATTTTTGAGTAAAGATGAGAGACAAATTTGGAGACACTATTTGATGGTTTATGAGAAAGTGGCTTTTCAACTTTGAGATTCTCTATTTATGAGCTAAATGATTTGTTGTGCCTTTTTAAATTGCCGCGACAAACACTAGCTTAGGGTTTATTTTTTTGAACATTTGTTGCGACATAGGGTATTATGTCGCGACATAATTTTCTGCAATGCAAAAAAGGCTAGGGAAATCCTTGTCGCGACAAAGAGAAATAATGTGGTGACAAAAAGAAATAATGTCGAGACAAAGCAACAATAATGTCGCGACATAAAGAAATAATGTCACGACAATACAGTGCATTATCTTCAAAATAGTAATTTTAACATTTTCAACCAATTATCAGTATTCAATACATTCATACCACTCAAATTATACTTGTGAACATGTCTAACAATAAAGACCTCAATTCATGTATAGTAATTTTCATTTGCCATTCAGCTCAATTCAATCATGATGATAATTAAAATATTAGGAATGAGCCTGAAACCTACTTTTCATTTCGCTACATAAAATACATTCCCCAAACTTCAATTGCTCGTATCCTTAAAGAACAAGTTAGGAAAAAACAGACTTCCTTTGTAGCACTTTACGCATAATGAGTTTGAGACAGGAATCTTTCCAATTAAAATCCATCTCTAATTTCAACTTCATTGTCCTGAAAAAAGTCAACAAAAGAAACTTAACTAATTATAAATTCAAAATAAAATTCAAAAGCTATTCTACTAAATTATCTAAACTAATTAAAACATAATGAATTAAACAAAATCAAACTATCAAACAAATAAAAAAATTTCTTGGGTTGCCTCCCAAGTAATTGCTCATGTTTTATGTCCTTAGCTAAACATTTGCTACAAAATGTTTTCCTTTCAGCAAAATTCTTCCATCTCTTCTTAATCTGGAGATAACCTTCATTTATGTTCCCTTCGAGATAATGCTTTAATCTCTGACCATTCACCTTAAACTCATTTCCAGAATTAGATTTTAGTGTTATTGCTCCAAATGGTGTACTTGCAACTACTGTGTAAGGACCACTCCATCTTGACTTTAGTTTTTGTGGAAATAGCTTGAGCTTGGAATTTTTCAGTAAGACTAGCTCTCCTACTTTGAACTCTCTCCTCAGAATTTTCTAATCATGCCACTTCTTTGTCTTATCCTTGTAGATTCTGGCATTACCATAAGCTTCATTTCTCAACTCTTCCTGTTCATTCATTTGGAGTAATATCTTCTCTTTGGTAGCTTGGAAATCACAGTTTAGTTTCTTGATAGCCCACATAGCTTTATATTCAAGTTCAAGAGGGAGATGACAAGGCTTCCCAAATACAATCCTGTATGGGGACATTCCAATAGGAGTTTTGTAAGCATTTCTATAAGCCCACAATGCATCATTTAGCTTTATAAACCAGTCTTTTCTGCTTGAGTTCACTGTTCTCTTTAGATTATTCTTTATCTCCCTATTGGAAATCTCAACTTGCTCATTTGACTGAGGGTGATAAGCTAATCCCATTACATGTCTGAGTCCATGTGACACCCCAAACCTTGGGGGTCCCATTGACCAATCGTCAACCTGGGGAATACTTGTGGGTATCGCATATCTTGATACCACACTATTGTGTCTCATTCATCGAGGCTCATTTATGAGTAAAAGTAGCCCCACCGGGCCCTTTCAACCATACTCAGAATATTACCCAAGACTATGTCTGGTCATAAGAGTTGTCTCTTACTCTTATACAAAATCATATATTAAAACTATTTTGTTCTAATATATTTTGAAAAATGAATATCAAGGCCACATGTCGACCTTCTTTACAATTACAGCCTCAGATGAGAGCCGTCCACCGGTCTCTATCCTACACCTGAAATGTTTTTCCCATAAAGGATGATCCATGCCCAATAGAGATAACTCCTACAGAGGCTACTCCCCACCTAAGTGCACATGTAATGGTCGCACACTCACCACATTCATTCCATGTAAAATGTAATTTCTACCATGGAATCCTACATGTCATGAAATGAGATGTGACTCAATCATGTACCATGCCCCGAGTCCTCACCGACTCCCTCCACACAATGCATAGGCCAATGTGTGATAAACCATCATTGATGTTCTCATCCAATGATCATTTTCCAAAACAAATTCTTTTGTTTGCAAACTAAAACTTGATGGATGTGTACCTCCGACTGATCATTTATTAACAAAACATGTGTCTTTTGTGGGTAAGAGAATTTTTTGGGTCTCACCACAGGATTCATAAGCCGTCCTACACTTTCACGGACTTTCACCGTTGGACACATATGTATAACCAAAAATACCGGGTCTTTCACCTAAGGGGGTATCTATCCCTATTTTCTACTACCTGACACAAGTTTTTTCATTTTATAAAACCGTGTGACTCTGTTGCACATCGGCCAATTGTATCGAGCCCACCCATCAAACACTAAGTGAGGTGTTTGATCATAACATTCTACTCACACCCATTCAATGCGATGTCCCCCATATATGCAATGTATCGCCATTTCCTATTCCATACATATATGATGAATTCTATATGGACAATTTTATCAAACATGCATATCACCAATGCATCTTGGGAAATTATATCAAACATGCATATAATTTCCCTACATTAACTCATTCATGTCAATGTATCACACAAGCATATATCAACATCACATACAAATCATTACTTAGTCAAGTAATGAAGCACTTTATCCTCTAAGCTAAATTACGACATAACATGTCCACAAAATAGCCTCTGACATGCCGTATAATGGCGTATCTACCGCATAAAATTCATCACATATCAATATATTAATACACATATCAACATTTCATCAAACAAGCATGTCATGCAATGCAATTAGTAAACTTGGTGTTATGATCAAAATTTCAGCAATGATGTGAGCACGAAATTCTAATCAATGGCATATGGATAGATAGACTTCAGAGGCCTTTCATAGAGTCGAGCGAGCCGCGGAGTTGAATGAAGATATGAGAATTAAGTCAGAGTTGGAGTACACCAGGAGCCACACTATTGCGCCAATCTATGCAATAGCGTGCCCAAGGGCTGTAGGAGCATTGTGGAAACTTCCGTAAATGCAATTTTTGAACCCAAATTCTCTTCGAAAGCAACCATTTAAACTAGCTACAAACCCGTCCCATGCCATTAACATGGCACAACAAGGTTCCAAAATCAGCCTAAAACAATAGCCCAAAGGCTAGAAATAAATAAAAGTAGCAAGAATCACTACCTCTTAAAGCGAAGCCCCTCGTCGCATCTCTGGACTTTACTTCTTGGTCCAACAAGTATCGACCATTGGAACACTAATGAACCGAGGAAGAAACTGGCGACCTCCTTCTTCTTTCTCTCTTTCTTTTCTTTCTTTTCTCCTTTCCCTTTCCATTTTCCTTTCCTGCTCCCCCTTCCTTCTTCTACGAACACATCCCATTTGTACATAATTTCACATTTCATGCAAGTTGACACATGGTAAGCCATGTGAGTAACACATGGTAGGCCATGGGTGTGACATATGGTAAGCCATGTGTCTTGTAAAGACATGCATTTTGACAAATGGCTTTCCATGTGTCACACCCATGGCTTTCCATGTGTCACTCACATGGCTTTCCATGTGTCACCCGACACCCGATGCCTCGAAAAACGTGAAATTCTAAATATCTCGAAATTTAACGAAATTCGCTCGGGCAACTAAATTTCGCAAGACAAACCCAACGCTGACGTCTGTTTTGTCATTCGAGATCTATAAAAATTCTAGGTTTTCAACCTATATGTATCGACAAATCACTGTTTTGCCTTATTTTTAGAAATTTTCAAAATTTTCTTAAGTTTTACATTCCATATCTGCTCATGAGTTTTGCAAACACCTTGTTTGAAAAATGGCTTCCCTCATCACTAATGATTGTTCTGGGTGCTCCAAATCTACTCAAAATATTTTTTTGAATGAACCCTACCACTGTGCTGGCATCATTGCTGGGACAAGCTATTGCTTCTTTGGTTAGATAATCCACAGTTCGGAGAATGTATAGAATTCCAAATGAGTATGGGAAAGGTCCTATGATCCCTTCCATGAAATCTACACCACGAGTTCATACAGGGCATCTCATTTCTTATTCTTATGTTGCTCATTCTTTGACATTTATCACAATGTTTCACCCATTCAAAATAGTCTCTGAGTAGAGTGGGCCAATAAAAACCTGATTGGAGAATTTTATGGGCAGTTCTATCTCGTGTAAAGTGTCCCCCATATGGTGATGCATGACATTTATCAAGAATTTTGCCTTGTTATGTTTAAGCGCGCTCTCACGATAATCTATATCTTTCTTCTTTGAAAAATAATTAGGTCATCCCATATGTAAATACGCTGCTCCGATTCTCAACTTTCTTTTCTACTAGTAGCTGAACTCAGGTGGCATAATTCCATAGGCTAAGTAATTTACAATATCAACATATCAGTGTACTTGGACTGATAACTGAAAAAGTCGCTCATCGGGAAATTTTTTTGTTATTTCAACTCCGTTTTCCTCTTCAGTATGCTTTTCTAATCTAGATAAGTGATCAACTATCACATTGTCACTACCCTTCTTGTATTTGATTTATAGATCAAACTCTTGTAGCAGTAATACCCATTGATCAGTCTTAGTTTTGCATCTTCTTTGCCATCAGATATTTAATTGTTGCATGATCAATGTGTATTATAACATGGGACCCCAATATGTAAGGCCTGAATTTTTCACAAGCAAACATCATTGCATCTCAGCTACGTAGTGAAATAGTTCTCTTGTGCCTCATTGAAGGTTTTGTTGGCATAGTATATGGCCTAAATATATTTTCAGTTCTTTGTCCTAATACTGCTCCCATTGCATAGTCACTAGCATCACACATGATTTAAAACTCTTTATTCCAGTCAAGTGTTGCCATGATAGGAGTTCTAACCAATCTGGACTTAATTTCTTCAAATGCAGATCTACATGATTCATCAAAATCAAATTTTGCATCCTTTTACAACAACCTGCATAATGGTCTTGAGATTTTGAGAAAGTCCGCATAAATCTCACCATCAAAATCTCTTACTTTATGTACTAGAAAACCTAATCCTTTTCTTTGTTGTAGGTGTAGAGTGTTTTTATGACAGAAACCTTTGCTTGGTCTACTTCTAACCCAACTGCAGAAATCTTGTGCCTTAAGACAATACCCTTTGTTACCATGAAATGGCATTTTTCCCAATTCAAAGTTAAATTCTTGTCTTGGCACCTCTGAAGTACTGTTTCCAAATTTTCTCAGCATTTCTCAAAAATGGATCCATATACTGAGAAGTCATCCATGAAGATTTCCATAGCCTCTTCCACCAAATCCAAGAACATAGACATCATACACCTTTGGTAAAAACGTTATAATCGGAAAATGGCATCCTTCTAAAAGCAAAGGTGTCATAAGGACATGTAAATGTAGTCTTCTTCTGGTCCTCAAGGGATATGACAATCTGGTTATATCCAGAATATCCATCAAGAAAATAGAAATGGGGGGTGTCTTACTAACCTATCCAGCATTTTATCAATAAAGGGTAAAGGATAATGATCCTTTCTGGTTGCAGTATTCAATTTTCTATAGTCAATACACACCCTCCATCCTGTCATAGTTCTTGTAGGAATCAATTCATTATTCTCATTTTTTATTACAATAAATCCATCCTTCTTGGGAACCACATGAACTGGGCTCACTCAAGCGCTATCTGAGATTGCATATATAAAGCCTCCATTCATCCATTTCAATACTTCTTTTATTGACTTCTTTAAATTCTTTGGATTAGTCTTCTTTGATGTTCAATGAGTCTTTGCATTTTCCTCGAAAGGAAGGATTATATGCATGCAAATAGAAGAATAAATTCCTTCAAATCTTCTCACCCGACGAAATTGCTTCTTTGTGTTTTGAGAGTCTTGACCGGTTTACGTTCTTGGCTTCTGATTCACTGCGGTGATATAATCATAGGTTTTGCTTTATCTGGTCCTAAGAAAGCATACTTCAAGTTTCTGGGTAATTCCTTCAAGTTTAACCCTTATGAACTTGTTTATATTTCTTTTGCCTTCTCTTCATTGCTTCTTGATTTTTCTATACTATTCTCATTCAAACTTAAGCCTGTCTCTTTTAAATCACATTTGGAAGTCGAAATTACAATGTCGAGATCCTCGAATATTGGAGATTCATCATTTTTACATTGATTGAATTATGAAAATTACATCCAAAAATCAATTCAGGACTGATAGGAACTATTTTTTCTACAATCTTATAATATATACTTTCACATTGAGACTGTTTCAGGCTTTTGTTCAGAGATTGAAATTATCACTTCTTCTCAACCTGAGAGTGAGTTCTCGCTTTCTTCCAGTGCTCGAGCAGGCTCCGAGTGATTAGGAAGGTCTTGCGGTAGTGGAACTTATGTATCTTCCTCCATATCCATAACTACAAAGTTTGCAGGGAAAATAAATTTTCCCACCTTGATGAGTACATCTTCAAGGATTCCCTCCGATTGTGTGATAGTCCTATTTTCCATTTGTAGGGTCATATTTGTGGGAGTAAACTCCGCCAAACTCAGTCTCTTCACTACTGACAGTGACATCAAGTTGATGGTTTCCCTTGAATCACACAAAGCCTTTTTAGTTCCAATTGTGTAGAGTTGGTGAAATTTTGCCAGATCCTGCATCTTCACTGAGAAGGCTCCTACGGATCAGCACCATTGCGAGTGGGCATCAAATTAACATCCTTTTCAGTGAAACCTCATCTTTACTGAGTGTCTTGAAACTTATGATAGTTAGGCATATGAGCTAATGCCTCAGAAAAAGGTATATTAATCTCTATTTTTCTTGAACATATCCAAGAATCTAGAGAACTGTTCCTCCATTTTTGCTTTCTGAAGTCTTTGAGGGAATGGAACATTGGCATGTAAGCTTGCATTTCCTTTTTCTTTTTTAGTCTTCTTTTCTCCACCTACTGCTTAGTCTGCACCACCTTTTTCTTAGGCTCTTCAGCCAATTCTGAACTGCTCAACTAGTCCTCTATTCCAATTTATTCTTGCTATTTTTTTTAGTCTTTTTCTTCTCTTATTCTTTTTGCTCTCAGCTCTGCCATCTCAGGCTAACCACCATCTCAGTCCTTAGGATTCTTCTTTTAGCCATCACTTGGAGAGGCTTATCCTTAGACGGGTTCTTAGCCCTATTACTAGAGACCCAGCTTCACCCTGCTTGTGTCTCCAGTTTTAGAGAGGCATTAGTGTTGTGGAAACACATTGTGTTTACGCAAACATTTATTGTTTGAAATAACTCAGCTTGTGAAATTGCCTGTGAATGTGGCGGCCTCTTATTCTCTCCTATGAATGTCAACATTTGATCTTCAAAGGATTGAGATCTCCTTTGTATTGGATTTTCTGCTGTTTGACTCTCTTGTTGCTGCTATCCTTGGAACCCATGTGAAGCATAATGTTGTTGAAAATTCTGCACTGGTCTTAGACCTTGCTGTGTAGCCTCCGTATGAGAATTCTCGCATGGTTCCTTAGTGTGGTGTGTAATGAGTTGTGGACAGAGTTTTGGCTTGAGTTAACCTGTTTGCCATTGGCAGAAGCCTCCTCAACCTGATAGGGTTCTCATGGGCTGATCCACCGTGGCGCTATTCTTGCTCATTTCCTTCCTGGTTCCCTCGCCATGTGCTAAATGCATTCTTCTTTATTGGCTTCCCAGTTTGTTCATCAATGCAACAAGTTTGGCTTCGATGGCAGTCATCCTATTCAACTCTATCACCTTACTTCTTTCCGAGTCATTTCTACGTCCACGAAGTCTCAGATGGGCTCTATAGTTGCTTTTCTGGAAATCTTTCAATCCAGATTTGTCTTCACCTCTTGACACTCTTCGCCTCTTGAATGCTTTGCATAAATTATACCTTTGGAGGTGTAGTTCATAGAGTGGTAAAAGATGTCCATCTGGGTGGTCAAATCTATTCCATTTATTGGGCATCTTTTCAACAATCTCTTATATCTCTCCCTTGCATTATAGAGACTTTCATCCTCTCCTTGTTTAAACACTATGATTTCCCCTCCCATTTCTAAAGTGAGGGTAGGGGGGAAGAATCTGCTTATGTAAGCCTCCACCAACTCTTCCCAATTGTTCACTAATCCACATGGCAGTGATTCAAACCAAGTGGCTACCACATACCTTAATGAAAAAGGGAAGAGTTGCAACTTGATCACCTCAGGTCTCACCCCATTCAGCTTTACTGTATTTGCCATCCTAAAAAATCTTCCCATATTCTCATTAGGGTCTTCACTAGGATGTCCAGTATATTGATGTTGCTGCACTAATGTGATCAAAGCTGGCTTTAACTCAAAATTTTTGGCCTCTATAGTAGGTTGTCTCACAGCAGAATATTCATCTCTAATGATTGACCTCCAAAAATCCTCCATAGTCCTTTTCCTCCGAGGCCTCTTTGCTGTTGCTTCTACCTTAGTGTTTTGTTGTACCTCTCTCTGTTCTTCCATAACTACTGATTAAGTACTTCGAACTTTCTTTAGATTTCTCGTGTGTTCTCAATTACGTGATAAGCGGCAATTCTTGTTTGGTTTTTTATGCATGTAGATCTTTAGAAATGGAATCACTAAGATTAAATAAATCGGTGGGTAACGACTATATCATTTATAAGCTCATAAGACATTTTCAATAGCTTACTCGATTCTATGATTAAAACTATATATATATATATATATATATATATATATATATATATATATATATATATATATATATATATAACCTTATATATACCTATATATATATATATATATATATAAATTTTTTTGATAAAATAGAGAAAAATATCCAAATTAGAAATTCTCTATTTGGTTGGAATATTGATATTTAAATTCTCATTTAAATCCTTGGCAACGGCACCATAAACTTGTAAACATTACCTATTATATATATACCAAATTTCTATCATTAGTGGCCAAGACAAATTAGAGAGGGAGAAAGAGAGGAACGTATGTTTTGAAAAGGAAAAATGTTTTGCAATTTAAAAGGAAAACATAGCATTTTATGAGAAGCAAGTTTTAGTTGTCTTGAAATATACTTTGATTCACTCCTAAAAGGCATATCTAATATGAAAGTTTCAAAATTGCATAAAAACTAATTTTTACTACTTTTATTTTTTTACTATAAACACAGTTCTAAGGGTACTTTATCTTCTAACCCTTGTTAATATTGTGACGCCCCAAAACCTGGGGGTCCCATTGACAACCCGATCAACCCACTAAAATTCTGTGGATTTGGGTAACTTAGGCCTATCTTATGTCCCATTTATGAAATTATATTTTCACAAAAATCGAAAGACAAAGTCTCCTTTGTTAGGGAGCTCTATCAAACATAGAACCATAATATAACAATATAATCATAACCAAATCGGGATCTCAATAGAAATTAGTAATGACCACATGGATCCATCTGTCCATATCCCCGATACACATCCCTTCTTGGGACCCATTCATTTCACATTTAAATCTAAAATATAAAATAAAACCTTAATTACGGGCCTTAGAGTCCGATCACTGACCCTCTTACCATAATTACATACCGACTATTTGAATGATAGCCCCGAAAAGAATTTAGTACAATTCTTTTATACCAGTGCACACCAGGTAATATCAAGGCCACACATCGGCCTCCGCCATTAATCTGAAGCGCCGATGAGCGTCGTCTCCACAATACACTCCACTGTACTGAAGGCGGTCCCAGCGGCGGGGTGAGCAATTGCCCGATGAAATTATCCTACAGGGTTACTCCGCTAAATGCACATGTAATACTTTTACATACATCATTCCGCATTCCATATAGAAATACGATACCATGGAATATTTCGTGTCATGAATGAGATGAGACTCTTACATTACCCGTCACGAGGTCTGACGAAACTTCCTCATACCTGAGATGCCAAGTGTGAAAACCAGGTCATTGGTGTTTCACCCAATGACTTAACTAATTGAACAACCTTCCAATATTCATTTTAATTTATCAAATCCCGTGTGTTTTTGTGGGTAGCGAATTTCCGGAGTCTCACCACTAGCTTTGCACGCCGTCCAACACTTTCATGAACTTTCTTTGTTGGATACATATGTCTAACAAAGAATAAAATTTGGGTCTTTCACCCTTGGGGGAGATCTACCTCATCTTCGCCATGACACATGTAAATACTTTCATTAAATGCTATGTTTCAAGAAATGTTACTAAGGGTTAGTTTTTTAAAATTCGAGCAAAGATCCGGTTTTGGAAATGACTATATGTCATTTACTTACTAATGCGAGAAATTACTCGAGGACACCTTTGTAAGTCTATCATACCCCAAACTAGTGGCGAAACTACAAGGTCTTCTTTTTACATTTATTTTGAATTACTTTTAGTTAACATAGTGACAATGGCCCATTTGTTTTTGTACAAATCAGAAATCGAACAAAAGCCTCGCCATTTTGAACCATTATGCAGTGTTGTAAGATGAAAACCCATCCCAGTGTTCGATCCTAGAGCCACTATCTTTGCGGTAGTCATCTTCTGGCCGTATCGATGTTAAATTATAAATTTTGTTGATTCAAACACACTGTTTGTGCATGCGAATCAAATGGCGTGGATTGTGGGGATTGTCTTAGAACTACAGATGATGAGTTGATGGGTACTTGTAATCCACATTATAAGTATTGGTGACCTTTTAAACCTTTTTGAAGTTCATTGTTTAGAATTTCAAGTTTTTACTCAGCAGTCACTGCTGAGCTGTTTTATTTTATATAACAGTCATTTTATTTTTCAGCTAACACTGATCTTTTTGGCAAGCCCTGTTGTTGCTCTTTGTTTTGTCTCTTTTTGTGTCACAGGTATTTATGCATCAACGGGATAGAATTTATATCGGAGTAGATTGCAAAGTTAGTACACCCGATTGAACAAGGTTGTGAAGTCGATTATCTGATGAGCAAATGGATCCTCCACGAAGCAGCGAGAAGTCGTGAGTGCTCCATTGAATCCTACGGCATATAAGTCAATGAGAGACCACATACACCCTCCCCAGAGTGAAGTGCGACTTCACGCATCGAGACCACTGTAGCGATGATGTGGCGGTGAGACCTATCTAGTACCTGCTTCCCCACTTTTCATGGAATGGAGAATGAAAATCCATATACGCATATCAGGAGTTGAGGAAGTTTGCATTACTTTTTAAAGAGGTGTCGACATGGACTGTGAGAAAGTGAAGGCATTCCCTTCTTTCTTAAAAGACAAGGAAGATTTGGCTCGATTCAACGAGGGGCGAGAACAATTAAATTGGGCTGATCTTCAAATTTGCGAATTTTTGAAGAGAATTTCGGTACAACGAGACCAACGGTTGAAGAGAGGCAAATCTACACTTACGACTTCACGATGTGAAGTTTTATCGGTGTTGGGAGAGATTCATGGAGACTATCGGTGCATGTCCACACCATGGGTTTTGATACATGGATGCTTGTGAATCCTTCTATGATGGTATGTCTCAGCGAAGTAAACGACCTATTTGGAAACCATGTGTGGAGGAGACTTTCTAAGCAAGGACGCAGATGAAGCCATGGACTTTTTGAGCTTGTATGGCAGAAACCTCAGGCATGGATGAACTGAATCGAGGCGAAAGAATGAAGGGCCTTGACCCACGAATGGGAGGAATTTATGCACTTTCCGAAGAAACGGAGATGAAAGCAAAACTGACCACTTTGACCCGAAGGTTGGAGGAGCTTGAAATGAGAAATCAGCATGAAGTGCAAGCAGTGAATGAATTGCCTGCATCTTAACTAACTTGCTATAATTGTCAGTCAAGTAGCCATCTTGGGGAGCATTGTCCTGTAGTTCCTTTAGTGAGGGACTTAATGCAAGAGCATGCCCATTTCTTGGGCCAAAATAAGCCACCTACAAATTCTCCTTATGGCAACACCTATAACCCCAATTGGAGGAATCATCCAAACCTATCATGGAAGCGAAACCTCTTGCGTATGCTCCCGAGGGCACATCGTGATTTAAGCTCCCACTTGACACAACAACAGTAGCCTCCACCTTAACCTCACATTGAAGCGAAGCGATTACGAATTTAAGCGAGTAGTGGGTACCTTTGTGGAAGAACAAAAGGTGTTGAATGTTCAAACTAGTCGAGAAAATTGAAATAGTAGAGCTCGCTCGACATGAATTAGACGGCATGCGTCCCGGAGTTTCAAAGTTCCATTTCGAAAGGTTGTCTAACCCGGCGGCCCGAAGTCACTGAAAAGGAAATTCCTTCTGAGCCACGACAAATCCACTGAAGGAATGCATGAGATAGGCTCACCAGGTGATCCCGATAAATTGATGAAGTCAAGCGTTAGTGACTTTGAAAGTGGTAGAGCGAGATGTTGATCGAGCCGACAGCTCTGCGTGGATTGAACCACGGAAGAAACGACGCGGTAGGGAAGAGGTGAAAAACAGTGTACAACCTCCTTTCCCACAGGCACTTCAAAAAAGGAAAAATTCAATTAACCAAACTGAAATTTTAGAGGTACTACGGAAAGTGAAGGTTAACATTCCTCTTCTTGATATGATCAAGCAAGTCCCCACGTATGTAAAATTTTTAAAGGACTTATGCACGGTGAAAAGAGGCTTTAATGTGAATAAAGGCCTTTTTGGCCAAGCAGTAGAGTGCTATCATTGAGTGAAGACTCACGTGAAGTATAAAGACCCGGGATGTCTTAAAATCTCGATTACTATCGGGGGCACTTGTGTAGAAAAACCTTTACTAGACTTGGGGAGCTAGTGTGAACCTCTTTGCCATATTCCATGTCTGAAGCAACTTGGTTTGGGAGAAGCGAAGCCCTTATCCTGCTTGTCTCGCCGATAGATTACATTAAAATACCAAAGGGGACCATTGAGGATGTTCTAATACAAGTGGACAAATTCTACTACCCAGTGGATTTTGTTGTACTTGAAATAGAGCCGGTTGTAGTGGGGGCCAACCATGTACCCATCATATTGAGAAGGCCATTCTTGGCTTAAGCAGATGCCATTATAAATTTCGAGAAATGGGGTTATCTGACTCACCTTTAGGAACATGACTTTAGAACTCAATATCTTCCACTTGAGTAAAGACATATCTGACCCGATGGAGGATATTTGTGTGAAGAAATCTGCGTAAATAGATACAATTCTTAAAACGAATGGCGTGAAAAGTGCAAGATGTGCTAACTCAGGAGTTATTTGAGTGCCTTGAAGAAGCAGCGGGAACCTCGATGCATGAGCTTCTAGCTGCGAAGTCTTGGAGAAAAAGGTGGAAATTCTACCTTTCTTGGCCGGAGAAGAGGAAAAGGAACCTCAGCGGTGGATCTGAGCCCTTTGCTGTGGAGGTGAATATGCATTTTGGAAGAAAACGGCGAGTGTCAATTGTAATATAAATCAGCTGCGACCACTCCTGGGAGACAAATACAGCGCACCTCCCTCGAGATGAACAAAGCGAAGCTTTGGGGTGGAAGATTTCCGATTTAAAGGCATCTGACCCAACAATCTACACCAATCATTTATTTAGAAGGGTAGGCGTTGGCGACCCTGAAAGGGAGATTGAATCCTCACGTACGAGGAGGTAGTTCGTGATCACGAGGATTCTTTGCCAATGGTATCATTTACCCGATATCTGATAGCACTTGGGTAGTACGACCCAGTGGTGCGAAAAGTCGGGGTGACCCTTTGTAAAAAATGAAAAGGAGGTGAGGATATTAATGCAGCCTTACCCTTTGGTTGGAGGGTATGCATAGATTACAGGGAGGCTTTCAATGCGAGTAATAAGAAAAGATCACTTTCCAGCGCCCTTCATTGATGACTTCTTGAGAGTCTACAGGCACGGATTACATTACTTGCAGGATGGGTATTCGAGGGTACTTTCAGATAGTGATTTGCACCCGGAAGATCAAGAAAAGACCACATTTAGTTGTCCATTTGGAGCGTATGCTGCAGTGCCCTTTGAACTGCAACGCCCTGCCACCTTCGGATGTGTATGCTTAGTATATTATTGATATGGTGGAGCACAGAGTCTCATGGATGACATCAACGTAATGCGGAGGTGATTTTTGAAGAATGTCCTAACGAACCTTGAAGGCACATCTGTGAAGGTGCATTGAAAAGAACACAGTGCTTAAGCTGGGAGAAATGCCATTTTATGGTAGACGAGGGGATTGTGCTAAGGCATGTCATTTCAATGATGGAATAAAGAAGTTAATAAGGCGAAAAATTAGACTTATTTCCAAAGCGCCTTCTCAATAAAATGAAAAAATAGTTAGGAAATTCCTTGTGCATACGGGGTTTTGGGAGATTTATCGAGGACTTTTCGAAGATTAGTAAGCCTTTTATAATTTGCTTGAGAAAGATGCTAAATTTTCTTGGGAAAAGAGATTGTCGAAGAGCTTTGAAGAGGCGAGGTCCGTTGACCCACACACGATAGTGCAGACTTGATTGGCGGTTTCCTTTTGAGGTGATGTGTGATGCAAAGTGAGTCTTCTTTATTGGAGGCCGAGTTCTTGGACAAAGAAGGTGGAAAACCTTATGTAGTCTATTATGCCGAAGCAAAACCTTGAATGAAGCACAAAGGAACTATCTTCTTAGAGAGAAAGGAATTATTGGCGTTGTTCTACATGCCTTGAAGCCAATTTCGAGCATACTTGGTTGGGTCACGATATAGTCATTTTCTGAGGATCATTAAAGCACAGAATATCTCCTAACTTAAGCAAATGCCAAGGCGAAGACTTATCAGATGGGTTCTTATGCTTGAGGGTACAGTTGCAAATTAAGGATAAAAAGGGGGTAGAGAGAATGTTGTGGCGAGACCATCTTTGAGATTAACCATAGCCCATTAACACTCATAGCCCCACGTCGATATTGGGATTTCTGAAGAATATCTAATGCGGTTGGAGAAATGCTCCTGGTATGCTCACATTGCCAATTTCTAACAACGGGAGAAATTCCGGCTAATAGGAAGCAGATAGGAGTATTTCTTAGCGAAGATCCGTTCCTATTGGGAAGAACCTTTCTTGTTTAAATACGTGCGAGATAAGATAATTAGGAAGTGTGTGCACGAAGAAGAACAACGGGGAATTCTAAGTCAACACCGTGAGAATGCATGGTGGTCCTTTGCTTCCCGAGAGAGCCGGCCAATGAAGGTCTTTGCGGTCGGGTTTCCTCTTGGCCTTCTCTTTTAAATAAGCTCGCGATGTCTTGGAGTATGTGATAGATGCAGGCTCGGGAAGTGTCTCGCCCAGAGCATATGATGCCTTTAAGCCCGATTTAGTAGTCGAGCTATTTGATGTTTGGGGCATCGATTTCATCAGGACCTTTTCTATGTCTTATGGGCATGCATACATATTGTGGTGGGAGTAGACTATGTATCTAAATGGGTTGAGGCAATCCCACCAAAACCCGATGACCACGGGGTGGTGCTCAAATTCTTGAAGGCAAACATCTTTTCCAAGTTTGGGGTACCAAAAGCCATTATTAGTGATGAGGGTTCACACTTTTGTAACAAGTCCTTCGAAAACCTCATGGCTAAATATGGTGTACAACACAATTAGCTACCCTTACTAAATCCTCGAAGCGAGTGGTGATGGAGCTTGCGACGGGGGAGATAAAGACTATTCTAATGAAGGTGTGGTGAACAAGAAAAGATTGGTCCCTGGAATTGTTTGATTCACTTTGTGGACCCTCTGAGACGACTTTCAAAGCGATTCTTGGAATGTCCTTTATCGTTTGGTCTGTAAGCGAGGCATGCCATCTTCAGGTGGAAATCAGTGCGAAGCATTGTAGGCAATCAGCCCGAACATGGATTTAAGTAGTAGAGACTCGAGATTCCTTGATCTCAATGAGTTGGAGGAACTACGAAATGATGCCTACTTGAACTCGAAGATTGCAAAGGAAAGATCGAAAAAAAATGGCATGATCAAATGATATCTTGCAAGAATTTCAAAAAGGGGGACCAAGTCCTCTGTATGACTCGAACTCGAACTTACGGGCAAGCTTAAATCTAGATGGATTGGACCATTCATCATTCATGAGAACACGATAAACTGGTAGATTTGCTTTCGGCCCGAGGATAATAGAGTGTTGAGTCGATGGGCAAGAGTGAAGCCTTATAGCTGCACAACACATTACAAAGCGGAGAGATTCTCCTCCTTGATCCTCTATAATGACAGTCGGCCGTTGAGTTGGTTTGGTCTCAGCGCTGGGGGCCAATATGACTAAAAATTTTAGTTTCTTATTGGTGAGATTTTTAGTTTATTTTATTTTTAGTTTTTTTTTATTATTTATTTTAGTTTTAATTAAAACCTTTTTTTATTAGAATGTTCGAGTTTATATTTTAGTTTATTTTATTCATTTTTTTATTTTAATTATTTTATTTTTGTTTCCCATTTGCGGGGGCCTGAGGTGCAGGGTTTAAATTTCGCTATAATAGCGAAATTTTGGCCCCTGCGACCTTTCAGCCTTGAGCTCCATTAAAGCACCCAGCTACCACCCAGCCCCCTCCTCATTTTCACTCATTTGCACACAGGCTCCCTAATCCTCTTCCTCCTCCCAGTCCCTCACCAGGAGCACCTTGCGTTTTCTCACTTCGCACCCAGACCGTACCCGGCTGCTCGCGGGCAAGCCGATCCTTCTGCAGCGCCTCTCCATTTGCCCATCCCCAAGCCACCTCGCTGCCCCTCGGCTCGCCTGCTGCGGCTCATTCGCAGACCTCACACCGTCCATGCACTTCTCCACGGGCGGCTGCCACACCGCTCCACGGCAGGCCACAGACGGTCGCCAGGCGCTGCTTCACCGGAGCGTCCCACGACGTAAAGCCTGCTTTGCACAGGTCGTGCTCCTCGTAGTGGTTGCCGGATTCGGTCTGGAATCCGATCCCCGAGCTAGTCTCTGATCATGGTTACACGTGAGCCATCGTCTGAGCGGGAGTCGGACTCGTACCCCTGCGAGAGATAGCGAGCACGTCGAGTACGCGGCGGGCCATTCTCGGCTCGGGATCTGAGGGCACCTCACGCATTGATTCACGATGAAGAATTTGTGATTGAGTCGACCACTGTTGCTATTCGAGAAGAACTGGGGTTACGAGCCCCCGACGACGTCTGAGACCTAGAGTGGGACCTCGCCCCCTTCTCTATGCATGCGACCACCACCGGAGGTGCCAGCCTTCAAGCGGGCGACATCTGGCCGGGGAGTCTTGAGTTTAGGCGAGCCTTCGCCTCCTGGTGATCGGAGTTCATCGCCACAGGTTATCCACGTATTCGGGGATCACGCGTTCGTGTTTAGGCGTGATCAGATCCTGGGGCGTGGTGTACCGTTGCCGAGAGTTTCCACGGGAATCATACTATGATATGCCAGCATTGGTAGCGGACCCTCTATTCAGAGATTCGATGCGATTGGTCGGGAGGGTACTCATTCTTTTGTCGTTCATGACTCAGGCGGTTTTTCTATCCACAGGGTGAGTGCTAGAGTTTTATGATACTATGACATCCGGGAAGGCGTTCGGTCGGATGTAGATCCCAGGTTCGTATCGATGGCCCGTCTAGAGTTCTGCTGAAGCGGTGATATCCTTCTTTGCTTTAGGCACTGCCCGGTAGTTACGGCTAACTCCGCAGTATAGGCGTGGCCTCGGCCATCGCCTAGAGAGATGGTTCGCTCTCGGGATACCTGATCGGATCTGTTCTTTTCACCCAAGCGGCTTCCCGCTGGATGCTCTTCACGGACCACATGCGCCCCGGTCAATCTGTTCCCAGCTGCGGCTTTATTTACGGTGGAGGGCTATTCTCGGGCCACCAGCTCTTTGGATGTCAGGGTTAGTTACGACCGTAGGAGCTTATCATGACCTCTTTACTACATTTCGAGGAGAAGGTGCAAGTAGGACTGGCTCGGGCGAGCTATTCCCCAGTGATGTCGGGGTTTCTATCTTTAGGTCTTAGAGCATGGGGTTCCCAGGAGCCACGTATGGCGTGGGCGTTGTCCTCGGATCTTATCCGAGTGAGCGGACCACATGCAATGCCACTCTCATTTCTTCTACACCGCGGGAGGAGGTGAGGTGGATTTTGCGGAGGGGATCTACGGAGGTGAGCGGCCCGGTTCCGGTGGTGGAGTGGGACTTAGGTTAAGTTCATCCTTCATTTCCACCTCCTAATGCCCCAGCTCCTCCTGAGACTGCTGACCCATCCTCCACATCTCAGGAGCCACCAGATCACATCCCTGGTACTTCCAGGGATTTCTTGGCTGTTTTGGATGCGGTCCGCGGCGTGACGGCCGGATGGCCGGCCAGAGGTCACTCGTGAGCCAGTCATACTTCTTCGAGTGAGGCCACCTCGCTCTCTCACCAGTTATAGTGATCGAGCCTATACAACCCACTACTCATGACCGGTCGGTGTTTCCGATTGACAGCTCGTTGGATGTACCAAGTGGCGCCCGCGGCGGCCGAGATCACGGCATTTTACACCACGCGCAGTGAGTGAGTGCACTTCCCTTCTCTAACTTTCCTATCCGCAACGTGAACACGTTTATGCTTTTGGTTGGGGGAGAGTTAGCGTCGGAAGTGGCATTTATCTTATTGTTTTTGTTTTATACTTGTTGTTTTAGTTTTATAAGCTGCCTACTTGTCTTATATGGGTACATTTTTGTATACATATGTATTAGTGATAGTGGCGGTTATTTATAGTGTTCAGCTATGATAAGCTTGTACTAGCCCTTTTGGTTACATCAAAAGCTTTATAGCAGTCTATGATAAGCTTGTACTAGCCCTTTTGGTTATATCAAAAGCTTTATAGCGGTATTTGCATTGTCTATTTTTGTGCCTATTATTTATTTATTTATTTATTTTTCTTTATTAACTTTTGTATATGCATAATGTTTAGCCTTGCAGTGTGTTGAACTTAAGCCTTTCCTAATGGTGTCAACGTTAGAAGAGCCCTATGCCGAGTTGAGTGGATGACTAGTTAACTTCTTGTTGTATTTGGCTTGTCTCTTCCACAGCGCTTACCACACTGCGAGGTACGTTAGATCTCGATGATAGGCTAAAAATGACACAACCCTACGATTGCAAATCTAACCTAGTGTTGTTTACTCCCTTGAATAGATTATGGACCCCATGCATAGAAGGCAATGTGTCTTCGAAAAAAAAAAGAGAAAAGAAAAGTGAAAGAAAAGAAAATAATAGGAATTTCATTGTTTGCCTTTGAAACAGAAACACAGTTCGAGGGTATATGGCAACCTTTAAAGCTAGATGCCTAAACCTTCTTTGGTTGGGAATTCGCAGACTTAAGTGGTCGCTACGGGTGGATGAATGGAGTTTAGCTAGTTAGCCAGGTCTTCGGAGGCTCGAAATCATTCGGAGTCCGGGGTGAAACCTTTAAGAGTTTGTGGTTGAAAGATCCTCATGGCTTGATGCCCTAAACCTTCAACGAGGTTGGGAGTCGGTGATTAATCCACAGTTACAGGACTTTGGTGAAGTCGAGACCCTCGACATTGCACCTGCAGCGCCAAAAAGAATTGTGTAATAAGGGGCGAGGAGTCTGATCTATTTGGGTTGTTAGCACAAGGTTATGGCACTAGCACGGTTGGGAGAGAATGTCTGATTTCATAGTTTATGATTGAGGACCTGATCAAACAAAGCGTAGCTTTTTGTGAAGAGCACGGGGTTCCGTGCCTCGAGGAGAGAGCTTGTTGGTCAGTTAGCGCGATATAGTTTTCATTCTTTCGAGATGGGTATTAGTTCAGGTTTTCGTGATTCTCATCGCAGGCTATGCATTACTGTTACAAACCTTTTTGACCTCACATATTTTGTTCTCTGCTTGTTATTTATTTCTGGCATTGCTACGGGACTACTTGATATTGTGGGTTGGGGGACCAGTTAGTGCCCGAAGTCTTTATTTTGAGCCTTTATTTAAGATAATTTTGAGTGCTTTTTTTGTGTACTAATCATATTAATTAAGCGATTGACACGTGTGGGTCCTTTGGTACTAATGATTGTATTTAAATTTGTTGTGGTAGCTTTGCGGAGTTTCATAAACCTCATCACCATATCAAGCTAAGCATATCGAGTTGAGGTGATCTACCGCCCAGGTTCTACGATTTATATTCAATTGTCATTTGGGTATGAAGAAATTGAAGATGAAATAAGCTGGATGCAGGTTGGATGATGCAGGATGCAAGCAGGAGAAGATATGAAATTTTGCTATTATAGCGAAATTTTCGCTATGTAGTGTAATTTCGCTACATAGCGAAATTTCGCTATAATAGCGAAATTTTAGCTATTATAGCGAAATTTTCGCTATGTAGTGTAATTTCTCTATATAGCGAAATTTCGTTATAATAGCGAAAAATTCGCTATATAGCGAAATTTTTTGCTATAGCGAAATTGTTCTGCTTCATGTTTTGGCTTCAAACGACCCTGGATTTTTGTTTTCCATTTCTCTTGTAATGATACTGTTGGGTTAGATTAGGTTTTTCACCTTTTTGTAAATTTATGTAGCCCATCTTACTCTGACATTTCTAACCTAACTGTTCTAAGGCATTTTCATTGACCCTTTGTTCTCGACTCTCGATTTCTCTCTTCTCTCTCCTCTTTCTCTCATTTTTCATTTTGCAAACACCCTTTGGGGATGAAAACTCAAAGGGATGTTTAGCTAAGGCCTCAGGCCTTGAAGAGGAGGGTTCTTAGGTTGGTTGATGTGGTTCTTGGTGTTCCTCACGTTTTCAAGGCCCAGTCACTGCGTATTTATGTTGAAGCTTCTAAAACTAGCTTTATAGCTATTTGATGTATTTTCCTTGGTGTGATACTTGCATACTTTTGGGTTCGGTGTATTCTTAATGGTAGATACACTAACATCCATTAAGATATCATTTAGAGCCATCGGGTAGGTTAAATCTTGGATTTCATTCTTGGGAACATTAAATGCTCATTAAATGCTATGTTTCAAGATAAATGTTACTGAGGGTTAGTTTTAAAGTCAAGCAAAAGAATCAGGTTTTAGGAAATGACTATATGTCATTTTACTTACCAATCACGAAAATTGCAGGATTCCTTTGCAGCTATCATACCAAACTAGTGGCCCGAAACTTCAAAGTCCTTCTTTACATTTATTTCGAATTACTTTTAGTTAGCACTAGTGACAACAACCCTTTGTTTTGTACAAATAAAATCAAGCAAAGCCTCACCATTTTGAACCCTTTAAATCATTTTATGCAAAGGCAAAACCCATCGGTGTTCGATCCTAGAGCCACTATCTTTGCGATGTCTCGTATACGGTAGTATGCGATGGTGGTATAAATTTGATTCAAAGCACTCTTTGTGCATGCGAATCGGGGAGTTCCACGATGTGTTTCACAGGGAATTATCGGGTGCCACACCTGAGAAAGAGTGGGATCTATACATTAGTGATACGAGGAGCGACTCCTATTTCGGCGCACCCTAGCATGTGCCTTCAAGCGTTGAAAGAGTTGAAGACTCAACTATAGGAGTTATTGGATAAGGGTTTCATCCGACCTAGTGTCTCACCTTGGGGTGCACCAGTTTTATTTGTTAAGAAGAAAGATGGCACTCTTCGGATGTGTATTAACTACCGACAAATAAATAAAGTGACAATTAAGAATAAGTATCCGTTGCCAAGAATAGAGGATTTATTTGATCAGTTGAAACGAGCAAGTGTCTTTTCAAAGATAGACTTGTGATCGGGATATTATCAACTCCGGGTAAAAGAGGTTGATGTCCCGAAAACATCTTTCAGAACCTGTTATGGCCATTATGAGTTTTTAGTAATGCCATTTGGGTTGACCAATGCTCCAGATGCATTTATGGACTTGATGAATAGGGTTTTCCATCCCTATTTGGATCAATTTGTTGTGGTATTTTGATGACATCTGGTGTATTCTAAGGATGCACAGGAACATGTGAACACCATTTGAGGATAGTATTGCAAATTCTGAGAGAGAATAAATTGTCTGCAAAGTTAAGCAAATGTGATTTTTTTCTTAAGGAGGTGTCATACCTAGGTCATATTTATATGCGGAAGGTTTTAGAGTGGACCCAGTTAAAATTGAAGCAGTCATGAATTGGAAACCTCCTCGAAATGTAACCGAGGTGAGAAGTTTCTTGGGCTTAGAAGGTTATTATCGGAGATTTGTACAAGGATTTTCAGTTATAGTATCCTCACTTACAAGATTACTCCGAAAATGAGTGAAGTTTGAGTGGGATGATAAGTGCCAATCCAACTTTGAAGGTTTGAGAAGAAATCTTGGTTGAAACACTTAGTGTTTTATTCGACACCGCCAGTGGGATTATACATACAAGGATGCTTAAAGGATGCCTGGAACAGATGTGTTGATCAGGGATGGGAAAGTGATGGCTTATGCTTTGACGAGTTGAAGCTTAAGCGTAGGCAAGCTATCCACCATGATTAGGTCGCGGCGGTAGTGTTCGCTTTGAAAATTTGGCGATACATTTATATGGAGAAAAATGTAGAATTTTCACTAATCATAAGAGTCTGAAATATTTGCTAACTCAAAATTATCTGAACTTTAGATAACGTCGGTGGTTAGAATTGTTTAAGGATTATGACTACATAATTGACTACCACTTGGGAAAAGCAAATGTAGTGGCGGATGCCTTAAGTAGGAAAATGATTTCTGCTTTGACTTTGAAAGATTATGATTGGAGACTTGCACCTGATGGAGCTTTGTTGGCTCAATTGAGAGTTATACCGGATTTGAAGCAAATGATAGTAAGAAATGCTCGAGGAAAGATGATGCCAGGATTCTGAGAGATAGTGCGGGTTAATTCGATCTTGGAGACAAGGCCGATTATGCCATAGATGAAAGTGGAGGTTTGTTGTCTGAAGCGGATGTGAGCCAGAATGTTATGGATTTGAGAAAGAAGATATTATATGAAAGCCACAACAATGTTTTCACCATGCACCCTGGAGGTAATAAGATGTACTAGGATATGAAACAATATTATTGGTAGCGAGGGATGAAAAAGGACATTTTTGAGTACATGTCTAATTGTATGACGTGTCAGTAAGTAAAGGCTGAACACCAAGTACCATCCGACTTATTGAATCCCCTTCCAATTCCCTAATGGAAGTGGGATAACATTACTATGGATTTTGTATCCAGTTTTCCCCTCAACCAAAGGAAACATGATGCAATTTGGGTAATTGTGGACAGATTGACCAAGTTTGCTCACTTCCTATCGGTCTGACTTGACCACTGCATGGATCATCTAACGGAACTTTATGTGAGTGAAATTCTCAGATTGCATGGGATTCCCATATCGATAGTGTTCGACCGTGATCCACAGTTTACGTCAAGGTTCTGGAAGGAATTACAATAAGCTTTTGGTACGAGATTGAATTTTAGCACTGCTTTCCATCCACAAACAGATGGATAGTGTGAAAGAGTGATTCAGGTGTTGGAAGATATGCTTCGGGGCTATGTATTAGATTTTCCGGGAGTTGGGATAGGTATATTCCACTCATGGAATTTACTTTATAGCAATAGTTATCTGATCCGATATTGGTATGGCCATTATGAAGCTGTATGGAAGAAGATGTAGAACTCCTACGTGTTGAATGAGTTAGGAAGCGTAAGATTATTGGTCTGATTTAGTAAAAAGACACGGAAAAGTTCGGATTATTCGAGTAGAGGTTAAGTTTGAGTGATGAACCATACTTATGCTAATTTGAAGAGAAATGATATAGAGTATGAGTTGGGACAAAGTGTTTTTAAAAAGTATCTCGTGGGAAAGATATAAAGCTTTGGAAGAAAAGGAAGCAGGAGTCAGATTCATTGGCCCTTATGAGATTTTAGAAAAGAGTTGGACTAATATTGTATCGTTTAGCTCCCTGCAGATTAGCCAAATTACATGACTCTATTCCATGGCCAATACGTCTTCGGAGAATTATGAATTACAACACATATGCATAATGCCCCAGTTCAAGATATACAAGTCTGAAGATTCCCGATTTATTGAAGCGAAGCTATTCTAGATCGTGAAATAAGACGAGTTCTGCAGACAAGCAAGTCCCTGCGGTAAAGGTGCTATGGTAACATCACGGTATGGAAGAAGCGACATAGAACCAAAATCACAATGAGAATACGATTACCTCGGCTCTTCGATTAAAGTGTCTCGAGGCGAAAGTTTATTTTAAGCGGGAGAATTGTAACACCTCGAAATATACCCTGGTTGTTTTCAACGTGCTTAGGGTATTTTGTAGGTATAATTTGAATTTTTTGTAATTTAAATGAATGTGAAATCACAGAAGCAGAAAATAGAAATTGAGGAGTAAATTTATGGTTGTCAAGCGGGACATAAAAGTCATAAGATAAGAAGATGAGATGCTTTCAGTGGAAATATGAATGACTTGATTTGTAAATAGAAGGAAAGATGAGGACAGTGTAATGAAAGGAAAAGTAGATTAAATAGGGATGAACTGAATTGGTCTCATTTTGGGAAAGCAAAAAAACGTGAAGAAGAAGAGAGGAGAAGAGAAGAAGTAGAGGAAGAAGAAGAAGAAGAAGAAGAAGAAAGGTATGGAAACTATTTTTGTATGGATTTGTATGGATGGCTATGATTTTGTAGGGACAAGTATGGATTTTTGGACCTTTGTATGGTTATTAGTTTGTTCCATTTCTAGGGTTTAGTTAGGAATTAATCCTAACCTTAGATTTGTTGAAAGTTGGGTTGGTAAAACCCTAGTTTGTATAAGATAAGAATGGAATCCTCCCTTTGAGTATGGATTTTTGGTTTATGATGTATGGATACCTATTTGGGTGTTAAGAAGTTAACCTAACTTACAAGTATTTGAGTTTGGGTTTGGAAAAACCCTAATTAATCTCTATGTTTGGTTTTGGTTAGGTTAGAACACATTTGGGAGTTGTTTGGTGATATTTTAGGATTATTTTAGGGTTTTAAGTTTAATAATTTATGGGAAAAAATGGATGAAATCGAAGCCAAAAATGTGGGCCAATTCAGGGAGGTCCTCATTAGCGTGGGATCCCCTTTATGGCAAATGGAGTCCACGTAGCATGGCATGTCCACTTGCAGTGGGCGTAGCTAAGAGGGCTTGAATGAGCCTCAGATGCATACAGCGTGGCGATCTTCTGTATGAATTGCCTAAGTAGCGATCTTCATCTTCCCCATGGCATATTTCGCATTCTGTATAAAATTTTGTGTTTTGTTTTCATTTTGTTTTTCCGTTGTTCCAAGGACTTGTCTATTGAATTTAATAAGGAGTCCTTATAAGTGTAACAGAGGGTCACATTCATGTTTGTGGAGTAAAGGAAATATTAGACCCAGTACCTCGCCCAGCCTCGTAGCTAGAGTTCGATCTTGGAGCAAACTTAATACCCCTATGATAAGTAGTAAGTTCTGGCGAGCACTATGGGTATAGGAATTTGCTAAGACCGGATATGGAATGACCGCGACACCTGCATTGCATTGGGCGGACGCATTATAGTACTTTGGTACTCACGATTAGTGCGACGACACTCTAATGCTCCGGCATATTTGGCGCTGGCCCTCTGATTAGTGTGACACTCTGTTAGTGCTTGACACTCATAACGTATTCTGACACCGATCTTGTCATAGTACCTTGATACTTATTATGTTGTGTCCTACTCATTTCTAATTACTGGTCTAGGTAGTCAAACAGTTATATGATAAGAGTCTGAATAACGAATAAGAGTAAAGTAATGTACATCGTTCTGCTCTGTAGTACCTACGGGTACCTCTGTACAAGTATAAGTTAATGAGTACCTATAGGTACCTCAGATGCAGTATAAATATAACTCCTATGGGAGATACGAACAAGTATAAAACCTATTGCTATAAGTACAAGTATGTGTATAAGTTTGTTATATGGAATCATGAATAAATTATGATATACGCTCACGTATATGTATTCTTGTTATATACTTGCAAATGAGTATTAGTGCATGTGTATGCGTATAAAGTCATATGTTTCCCACTAAGCATTAAACATACGAGAGGTTTTAATTCATGTAGGTGTTTATAGAGGGGAGGGCGTCCGCGATCTTATCTTTGTTGGGCCAACAAACTAGTGGAGTACATCCTTTGCCAGGTTTGCGCTACGATTATGTAAATGTAAATGTACGAGTTTTTGTATACGTATATATAAATAGGACTCGAAATTTGTATGTAATGTCCTTTGTAAACACCCACTAAGTGGTAGTTTTATTTTATATGTTATATCGATATTTTGATTCAGTTAGAAAACTTGGGCCTGATGTGAAAGAAACAAGTAAAGTCGATGAAGTTTAGCCCGGTGTCACTTTAAAGCGGGGTTAGGGAGTGTGGTATGTAACAGACTCTCAGCAAATGAAGACTATATAGACCAGGCTGGATTTCTTGGATAAATGTGGCAGTGTGTCATTTTTGATTGTTGGATTAAGGATCTTGGGTTACGTATTCGTCTGGGTACAATCATGGCACAGGACTTACCTTTTCAGTTGTTAGCTTTTTGAGCCACATTACCTCACGAGGTATCTACTCATATTTAGAATCATTCTGCTTACTTGTGAAGCCCGTATATCGGTTCGTTGTTGGCATCACATGTCAGTTCATTCTCTCGAAGGATTTTAGTCATACACTAATGGTTTGATTACAGGATTGATTGTCATGAGGATTGACATACCCTTTTCCTTTTGAAGGATTGTTGATTGAGACCAACCTGGGTTCCCGAGCTTGGATTCGGATCGAAGGTAGACTTGTTAGAGGATCATATTCACACAGTCAGTTAGAGTAGATACTAGATCCGCCAAGAGAATATGGAGCCTCGATGCGCTCCTTGTTGACCGGTTATTTGAGATTACCAATACCTGGCATCTCTCGGTTACCTGTGGGATAGGACAAAGTTGATGGGCGCCCGAGGCCTAACCACGGCTGCCCGGGTGGGGGAGCACCCCGCGACTCTCTTGCCTCCACCACCACCACCACCATCATACTGTAGGACTATACAGTTCCACCACCACCACCTATTCAATCAACCCCACGGGGCTGGAGCATTTGTACTGCACGGTCAGACTGAGACCACGCCACATTTTGTAGTGGCCCCTGCACAGATTATTGATGACACCCAGGCCCGTATTGATAGGATTGAGTAGAGGATCAAGTCTCTGCATGTTTATGATGGAGTTATAAGTTGGGACAGATATGATGACCTTCTAGTGGTAACCTTGCCAATTGAGTTCCTCATGCTGAACATTGAGAGATACACGAGTATAGGGTGCCCCCATATTCACTTGCAGTTATACAACGTTGTTATGAGTGGGTATAGACTGGATGAGGCACAAATGATTATGTTATTCCTTTTATCACTGAGTGGTGCCACTCAGCGTTGGTTTGCCTCATTGGACCCTTCGAGATGTAGGACATGGGCTGATTTGGGACAGGATTTTATCAGACAATATTATTTTATTACTGTAGTGGACGTCTCCCGTTGAGAGTTGGAGGCCCTCAGGCAGAGGTCGGATGAGTCAGTCACTTCATTTATCTCCCGATGGAGGGAGAAGATAGCACAGATTATAGATAGACCCTCAGAGCACAATCAAATCAACATGATTATGCCCAACCTTCAGCCTCGATTTGCTAGGCACATCTGGAGCTTTCACGAACGGACTTTGGATCATTGGATTCGGGCCCTCCTATGGCATTGAGGAAGGCATGGCTAATTGGATTATGGGCGAGACTCTTCACTCTCTAGATTCAAAGGGAAGGCGGGGTCAGGCCCTAGATCATCGGACTCTTGGTGTTATTGGTACTGTCGAGCCCACGGAGTTTCACTTAGACCACCACTTGAACTCATAGGCAGTCTTGCATATGCCTTGTCGTATGATCTCTGAGAATCGGTCTGGACCAATTGCTCCCATTAGGCTAGTATGGCCTACTTATCTACATCCGCCACCACATTTGATGTGCTACACACAAGTACCTCGGGAGGCCGCTTAGTAATTTCATCGGCGAGTATAGAGCATCGCCTCCGTGGAAGCCGGCTAGGCCGGTTTACCGCGACTCGGGATGCTAGTGATCAGAGCCTTCGGAGGACTGGTTGGGGGGGTTAATTTGCACGCTACCACCTGGACCACCACTCGACCTACCACACGGTTCGACGGTCTTCTTGTGTATCATTAGAGAGGAAGTGGTCGCAGTACAAGCGATTGTGCAACATTGAGGCACGCTATTCAAGACTTGATTGATCAAGGTTTGGTTGATTTAAAGTGCCTGTTTGTGACCTCTGAGACCCGCTACCCACTCACTTGACACTAGGCGTACCCTCCGCCCCCAGAGGGTGTACATTTGAATGAGCATTCAGGAGATGAGATATTCATGATGGGATGGGATGGAGAGGCTCCTCAGCCAATCAATTTATATGCAGACTCAGACTTTATTGGATACACCTAGGGTCAGCAGGTCTCCAAACCATTTAGATTGATTCTAGATGATGTTCCCCGACATACAACAGTATCACCAGTATACTTGCAGCATGTTTCAGCCATGACACCCTTCATTCTGTTCTCGGAGAAGTATGGACTAGTACATAGAGATGTTTAGTTTTATTCTGAGGTGGGAAGGTAGCTAAACCCCCACTGTTTGATAGACCTTTTTGCGTAGATGTTAGAATGGATTCGGAGGAAGATTATGAGTTGCCCAGACCATTTTTTTCAGGCCCGCATTTCCATTTGGAGCTTATTGGCCTCATCCAGCACACATAGAGATGCGTTGATCAGGCTCTTAGTCAGATTGGGTTGACCTTTGCTACCACCCACACGAAGGACTTATCCACTTCGACGGTGGACCAGGACTCATCCATAGTGTTTTTCGACAATGATTTATCACGGGGATCAAGCCATCAAGCCCCTTATTCATTGATGTGCTTGGTTTAGGTCGTAGGGTCTTGATCAGTCTGTTGGACAACGGTTTTATACGAACGTTTGTCAAATTAGTTCTTGCCATTGCTTTTGGGATTTTTCTGTCCGATTTTAAGTCATCCACACAAATCGTCAGAGCTTATGACGGAACTTAGAGGATAGTTATGGGCACACTCAGCACAAATGTCATGATCGGTCCGGCCAGATACTGCATACTCTTTTAGGTTTTGAGGATCACAGTGTCGCTAACACACTTCTTGGTAGCCTTGGTTCGCTGAAATTTGGTGTTGTCTGATCTTCCCTTCATCGAGAAGGTGAGTTCCGCCATGAAGCATTATCACGATACAATGTCGATAGAGATGTTATTGCTTCTCGACCCGAAAGTACCTGAATCAGCCACGATGAGGATGACTACATTTGACCGGGTTGCACTTTGGCCGAAGTTCGGGTTGTTAACTGGGGATGGCTAGCAGGGGACATAGTTCCCATGTCATTCGACCGGTACAATAGCCGCTTTGGTGTAGCATGATAAGGTATATCTTATATACTAGTTTGGGATTAGTGCATGCTTGATAAGGGCCACCCGAGTTTACTATCCGCGGTTGATCAGATACATACCTTATGGGTTGGGTTACATCCCCGATAGATACGCGACACGACGCATTTAATAGAGAGGTGAGCTCGCATGTTTGGCATTCCATTTGATTATCCCACTTGCCCATTACACTTTTCGGTTGGTGATTATTTTACGGAGATCGGTATGCACCGTAGAGGGGGAGTTGACCATGATTCAAGGATGGTTGAGATTCAGGGCATTCATCAGGCCCTAGGATAGATGTGTTTGAGTTCTGAGATATCGGTACTTGAGGCCATGATAGTTGCACCATCAGCAGGATCGAGCTAGTGTGTTTTCCGTATTGCTCTGAGGAGATCCTTGACTGCCATTTACTATGGATTTGAGAGATAGTCTCGATGGTGTGATTATGCCTAATACTTATATGGGCTTTATGTGGACACTTGATCAGCCCAGTCGTATTCTAGAAGCTGACCAGCGTGATACATTAACGACACCATTTAGAGTTCCTATGATTGATTCGTGTTGTGACACTTTATAGCTTGCATTAACATAGTGGACATGATTAGGCCCAGGTATTCGAATGCGACCCACCTAGGCCATACATTTTTTAACATGTTTGGGATTTCTATGCTAGAGATAAATGATGATAATGGAATTGTTGCTACTGATATTATTCATAATCCTGTTTCTGTTGAGGAAGCGTTTGACTCTATGGACCCACCTCTTTCTTTTGACATTATGTCCGGGTTTGTGCTCGCTTTATTGATATTTAGGTAGTAATAATGACACTTGGAGTATTTCAGTATTTGCACAGTGTCCTGACATTTTCCTTTGATTACACCACCAGCACCCACAACACATATATATGATGTTGATGATGTGGGAGACACAAATTACCCACTAGGTGGCCAGTCAGAGTGTGATTCTGATATAGAGGATAGGAAAGTTACACCCATTACTAGTAGCATAGAGTTGATAGATTTTGGGACACCAGATCAGCCCAGGGAGATTAGGATTGACTCTTCCCTATCTCCTGATGAGAGGAGTAGATTGATTGACCTGCTCAAGTCATACTTAGATGTATTTGCATGGTCGTATGAGGACATCTTTAGGACCTTGACCGCTGTAGTGCGGCTGGCATCTTTGCCCGTTTCTACCCACGTGCTGAGCTACTTAAAGCGAAGTGAAGACTACACCCTCGTGGGTTTGCGGGTTAAGGGAAGATATTCGAAGCAACAGTCTTTGGCCTTGCTCCCGGTGGATTGAGTATTAGGTGGTGGCTATTGTTGTCTTTGTTCTAAAAAATGATGACAAGGTTAGAGTTTGTGTAGACTTTCATGATCTGAACAAAGTCAGCCCAAAGGATGATTTTCCCCTCCTGCACATTGATATGTTGATTGACAGCACTGCAGGACGTTCGATGTTGTCTTTCATGGATGGATTTTACAGCCTTATGCTCCAGTTATATGATGACTCTGAAGGACCGGGAAGACTTCTTTTGTGCGAGTGGGGTACTTACTGCTACTGGGTTATGCCATTTGGGTTGAAGAATGCGAAGCCACTTTATCGGCTACTTTCTTATACGTTTCCATGACATGATGCATAAAGATGTCGAGGTATGTTGTGACATCATAGTGAAGTCTGAGATAGGAGGCGGATCATGCGACCTTACGGAGGAGTTCTTTGAGAGGGTCCAGACGATTAGAGAATTTGAGGTTGAACCACAAAGTACATTTGGGGTAACTTCTAGGAAATTCTTTGGGACATATTGTTAGTGGCGAGTATAGAGGTTGATCTGAAAATATCAGCCGTACGGCATACTATGCGCGAGAATTTGAGAGAGAAATTAGAGGCTTTCTAGGCCGTCACGATTATGTCGGTAGGTTTACTAAAGCCCGATAGACATATGTGATCTTTATCGCCTACCATTTTGAAAGAACCAGCCTACAGTTTGAAATGATTATTGCCAGCGTGCTTTTGAGAAGATTAAGGAGTGTCTCCTTTCTTCTCCAATATTAATGCCTTCTATACCAGGGCACCATTTGCTTTTGTATTTGTCAATTTCAGACATGGCCTTAGGATGCATGCTAGCTCAGCTCGATGATTCAGGAAAGGAGCGAGCCATCATTATT
The DNA here is from genome assembly GCA_016808115.1 of Tetrastigma voinierianum. Classification (NCBI taxonomy): domain Eukaryota; kingdom Viridiplantae; phylum Streptophyta; class Magnoliopsida; order Vitales; family Vitaceae; genus Tetrastigma; species Tetrastigma voinierianum. Next base: position 166,891 of record JAEQBH010005489.1, on the reverse strand, counting down.
TGAGTAAGAGGATGCTAGAATAGGAGTGCAAATACATTATGATTGAGCGCCTCTGTTTGGCATTCTAGTTTAGACCCTTTGGGGCCCGAGGACATTTATGTGTGAGTATTCCACACTTTTGGTCTCACAGTTGGATGGTTGGGAGCCATACGTTTGATAAACTACAATTACGGCCAGGTAGGCTCAGCGAGATTGATGAGTACTATTGTGAGTTTGATGTCGGTATCCGTAGAAATTAGTAAAAGGGAAGTGTTATTCTGAGGATCATCTGGCTTCCTTTACTACGTATCTAGATGTGAGACTATTGACGTGGTTCTTGATGAGTAGTTTGTTTTACGCGATGACGCCAGCGAGATGGTGGTTGTGCTGATGGTCTTTGCCAATCGATCGGGGTTTGGCATTGGTATCTGATATCACCTCGAGGTATTCCCATATCAGTCCGATTAACATTCTTTGATCATCATCGGTTGACAAATAATATAGTTAGTATGGGAAGCATTCTGAGGCCTAGAGGCGCATGATCTTAGAGTTGGACAATTAAAGATCAAGAGATTCCAACGCAGTTATTAACAAACTCTAGGTGTTGGGGACTCAGCAGATGAGGAAAGTGAAGCCTACCGCGCACTGGATTTGTTGGTTGATAGGTTTGATGAGTTTAGGATATATACATACGCCCCAATTAGAATGGAGTTTGCGATCACGTAAGCACTTTGGCTTCTATAATTGAGATTCTGCGGAATTATTTGTGCGACCATTATCGGTCGAGTGGTAATACCAAATGATGTTTAATTAGAGATATTAAGGATCGAGATGAGCTACCATCGTACCACGATATTTATCAGTTTCTATCATGCAACGCTTACCTAAAGTCAGCCTCGGTCAAGGATAAGAGAGCATTGAGACATTTGGCCTCCAGATTTGTTGTTTGTGGGATGCGCGGAGATCACTGATGGCATGTTGTTGTGTGTCACAGATCGTGCCTCATAAGTTGAGTGATGAGAGGTTCATGCAGTCCCATGACCCACATGGGAGGTCTGTGATAATGCGTAAAATCATGAAGGCGGCTGCATTGACCATGGGGTGTTGCCGGTTTGTCTGAATGTCAGGGAAGTGTCGGATGCACGGAGACTTGGCCCAAATGTTACCTTCGGAGTTACATTGACTCCGCATCCCTTGGCCATTTCGATTATGGATAGTATGTGTGGGAAGATCTACTTGATCTTTAGTGGGCATGAGTATATTTTAGTCGCCATTGACTATTTCACTAAGTAGGTGGAAGCTGCTTCCTATGCTAGATTGACAGCGGTCAGGGTGGCCAAATTCATCTGATCACACATTATCTACCGATATGGGGTCCCTCACAAGCTGATTTCTAATAAAGGGGTGCATTTCAGGGGCGAGGTGGACACGTTGACTCAGGAGTATGGCATTCAACATCATAGATCAGTTCACAAGCATTGTTGCCACACATGTAATTAACGCGCTTAAGGCCTAATAAGAATATCAGAGAATTTTCTTGAAAAGATTTGGGAGACTTCTAGATTGGTCGCAGAAGCCCTTCGCATTGTGGGCTTATTGTACATCTTTGAAATTCTCTTACTAGAGACACCAGATTCTAGTATGGTACTTGAGGTAGTGCTACCACCAAGATCATGGGATCTTCGTGAGAGTGGCACCAGAGTAGCAGATACTGAGGCCTAGGACCTAGTCCTCATGACTGCCTTAGCCTTTTGGATGAGAGGAGATTGAGGGCAGCAGATCATGTTCAGATCAATAAGAGGAAAATGACCCCTGCATTCAGAAAAATGGTCAAGCCCAGGAAGTTTTAGAAAGGCGACCTAGTCTTGAAAGTCCTTTGTGTAGATCAGATTGCAACCCTAGAGGCAAGTTTATAATCGACTCTAGTTGTGGGTCATATGTTATTCAGAGATTTGATCGCCCAAGAGGGAGCATCTCGATCGATAGACCAGACTAAATATTCACTGAGCTGTAAATAACGTGGACCACCAAGAAGTTTTGCGTTTGAGATCATGGTCGAGGATAGGTGGCCATTACTTCGAGTAGCAATATTTCCATTACACAATTCAGTACATTGATATATCCCCATTGCTAGTCTTTGAGCCTCACGCTGGCTATTATGGCCTTTTCATATAGCTCAGACACCTTTCACCTGCCAGGACCCGCCCCTGCGCTCAGATATTAATTGGACCCGTGAGCATTGTGTCATTCTTCATTTGTTCTTCTTGCATCATTACATGTTTCTTTTCTTTCTCCATTTGCATCTTCCATTTGCAGCCTTCGCCTTTGTTTCTACCATCTTCTGCTTCTTTTCACTTTTATTTTCCCTCGTAGATGATGACACGCCATGTCCCTGTAGGTTAGGGCTGGCTTCACACCTTCGCTCCATCCTTAAGGTTTGATCTAGAGTCTTAGTTTGAGGGGACCATTTGGGTTTGGGATTTGAGGTTAATTGGTGTTAGGTATCGTGCCATGTGCCACCCATCTTACTACTTATTGGTTGTTTCGCGAAAAAAAAAAAAAAAAAGGAAAAAAAGAATGAAGAAAAAGAAAGGTGAAGCTGGCGCCATTCCGATTCACTTCACGTATTTGGGATTAGCATGGTTTTCCTTGGCGTACTGCGGGCTTGATCATCAAAGGCCATTTTGGGATTATGATTTATTTTTCTTTTCAAGGCGCGAAAGTATCAGGACATCCTTTCTCCACTACGGATCTGTGAGACACATCGGGAGTGAGGTTCGCTCTTCGCATCGTCCCCCGGGTCGTTATCCATATCACCTGTTCCCATCTTATGGGTGACTGCCTCATTTGGTATCCCATCCTCAGGTGAGTGGTTCGTCATCATCACACATTGCCACTCAGATCCCACCTTGCTTCCCTACTTTCTACATCCCTTTTCATTTTCTTCTATCCTCATCATTGTCAGTCGCTTTCCATGAAACGACGTGTCTTTTGGTGAAGGTTACCCACCTTTTCTATACTGTTCACTTATATGTTGTCTGAGTTGTTGGTCACATGATTCTCCAACATTTGGCATCAAGACACTGGGTTCGTGAATATCTATCGTATTTCCGGGCCTTGTTTCCCATCATTTCATTCACCTTTCACCCTGGCCTACATTACGGTCCGAGTCGTGCAGGGGAAGGGAGACCACCCTGGCGCCATGAGATTCTTTGTTTAATGCATTTTTATATGGACAGGTTCCGTCTACTGATTGAGTACGGAATGTCGACAGGTCTTTATTCATGGGGAATATCGAGGGTCACATATTGCCTTTCCATTCAGTTGCTTACCTTAGGTCCATGATCAGATACAGATGATACAGAGAGTTGAGACCGTTGATGGCGCCTAGCTGGGATGCTTGACACGCTCACATCGGGCATACCCCATCCTTTCAGCGTGCCTGACTTGGCTCTTACACAGTACACAAAAGTAGCTCTTTCTTCGCCAAAGACGTTTTAGCATCGAGTTCAGTAAGCCCGATATTTAGCTTGGTTTCTTCCATACACAAAGCTACTGAGTTGACCAGGATCGATTCACAAGATTCATTGCCTAGCAGGGGTTTGTACATCGCATTCCCCCATTCATTAACCTATTTGCTCGCTGTAGACGCATCGGGATTTCGCTATGTATTTTTGTTTCTACGAGGTGTTTGAGCTTCGTATGTACATACAAGGGCATACCCTCTATTAGTTGTTGGTGGATATTGGATGTTATGGATTAGTGAGGAGGGCTTTTCCTCAGGAATGAATGTTTTTAATATTTAAAGCTTTGTGACTTTGACTTTATGTGCAATGGTGGGTTTCTGACATGGTATTGATGCCGTAAACTATGGCATAGCCCTTTCTTTGCGCCTTTGGACATGTTCGATCCCTTCATTTTGTTTCGGGTCTCTCCGCATCGCTACCGATTCGATCCATTCATTTGCTTCTCGTGCCCGCATCACACCATTCGATCCCCTTCCATTTTATTTCGTCTCAACACTTCTGATTCGGTCCCTTCGTTTTCTGCCCTCCTAAGATCGCGTTCTGATTCAACTCCTTCATTTGTTTCGTTCCTCCCGCATCGCGCCTCGATTCGATCCCTTCGTTTTTTTTCAGGTTCTCCGGCATTGTGCCCGAATTCAATCCCTTCCTTTTGTTTCAGGTTCTCTGGCATCGTGCCCGGATTCGATCCCTTCGTTTTGTTTCGGGTTCTCTGGCATCGCTTCCGGATTCTATCCTTTCATTTTGTTTCGGGTTCTCCGGCATCGTGCCCGGATTCGATCCCTTCCTTTTGTTTCGAGTTCTCTGGCTTCGCACCCGGATTCGATCCCTTCGTTATGTTTTGAGTTCTTCGGCATCGCGCTCGGATTCGATCCCTTCGCGAGCTGGTTCTTCGAAGATCGCTACTACCGGATTCGATCCTCCACCGAGCCTCGTGTTCTTCTAAGATTGCCTTATCTTCGACCTCTGCTTTCGTTGTTTCGTCTTCCAAAGATCTGCTCTGATTCCCCATCCCTTCGCTTTGTTTCGTTCTCCCAAGATTGTGCTCGGATTCGATCCCTTCCTTTTGTCTTGGGTTCTTCTCGTGCTTAGACTTTCGTTATCTTTTCCGGCATCGTGACCGGATTTTCCTCATCTTCCTTGGCATAATGTCCGAGCATCGCTTATCTTTTCTGGCATCGTGTCCGACTTTCATTATCTTTTTCGGCATCGTGACTGGATTTTCCTCATCCTCGGCATCGTGTCCGAGCATCGCTTATCTTTTTCGGCATCTCATTCGGATTTCTCCTATCTTCACTGGCATTGTGTCCGGATCACTCATCTTCCCAGGCATCGTGCTTGGGTCTCTTTTAGTCGTTCAATCATGGTGACTCAGTTCGGTTAGCCTCTGGTACTGGGTAAGGGGACAAAATTGTTGATCATCTAGGTTCTTCACTAGAGTTCATTTCACTCTTGCATCGCTAGAAGACTCCACGATTCACTCATATTCATTCAACTCTTACCAAGAGGCACACGGTAGACCTCAATTTTGTCCCTCTCAACACTTGCATTTTATCCTATTAAAGGCTACACTCACCCATTGTTTTCATATAAAGAACATTATGTCCCTCAGTTTAGTTCGGTGGTCTCCGAGTCAGTGGCCTTATAAGGTGGTCCATTGAGTGCGTATGTAGTTCACTTCAGAGTGTCATCGTGGCTTCTTTTTTTAGTTATTAGCATCATTCCATAGGAAGCAAGTAAGGCCCCCTGAGGTTTCAACTCAATCTGAGTTTATTGGAGTATGTTGAATTCAGAGCACTTGGGCTTGTTTTGATCATATCTCCCTCATCCAAACTCGCCTGCTGAAATATGCACATTTCTTTGTTGATTCCCTACTCATAGAAGAATTCTCTGAAAAAATTTGAGAATTTTTATCAACTGGATCAACTGTTGTGGGAACCAGCTCATCCAATTAATGGATTGGGCCAGTTCATTATTCGAGTGTTAAATTTGTTTCTTGACTATATTTACTTCTCATCTGAATTCAAAATCATGCAATATTTATTTTTTGGATTCTACTTGAACATTCTGTCAAATTTTTCAAATTTTTTCTCAACTGCCTCGACTGTTGGGGAACCCAGTCTCACTAGATCATTATGCCAAATTAAAGTGGAACACCGATTTTGGTGATTTGTGAGCCCAAATTCTGGGTTCTGGCCCATAATCTCAGATCAGTCCTGGTGTGATATTGTGCGGCCCAGCTAGGCAAGGATCAAAATATCGTAAACACGGATATCGGGTAATTGATTTTACGGAAATATCTGGAAATATCGAAATATCTAAGAAATATCTGATATTTTTACAAAATATCTGCTATTAAATTCTTTTCATATTTTAATTATATAGATTATGAGTATATTGCATTCTTATCTTAATTAAGGTAGATTAAAATCAAATGATTAGTAATTACAATTAAATATGTTGGTATTTAATATATTATTCGATATTATTATGTTAAAGAGATATTATTTATTTGTTTTTGTTATTATTATAAATATTATGTAGATAATGAGGAGATTCAAAATATTATATAGTATAATTTTAATTTAAATGATGTTATTTTATTTCCTTTTCCTGTTCAAATTAAATATTTGATTTAAAATATTATAAGTTATAATGTAAAATAAAATAAAATAAAAATATTATAAAGAGATTATGAACAAATAAATAATAAGAGAATATAAAAATTATTATATATAATATGCAATCAATGGTTGGTATTGAGGGTGCCACTTCGTGCATTTTGGGTGGGTTCGAAACCTGTCAGAAACAATTTTTTCATATTTTTGGAGCCGTGAAAAAATCAAAAAATATCAGAAAAACGTTTTTATTTGCAAACTCCGCTGATTTAAAAATCGGTTTGATCGAAAACGCGATTTTTCGCCGATTTTTTATTTCGATTTTTCCATCCCAATGATCTTTTCCAGTTAATCTGACTAAATCCGCTTCTCCGAAAATCGCCAAATCAGGCATATTTTTTGTCCATGGTCAGGGGCCATTTTGGTCGCTTTCAACCCACTCTCGAAATCCATTTGGACTTTAGTGGTTAAGCAAAGGGATAAATGGCCAACTTCTTCGTAAATTCCTCGTGAATAGAGGTGAGTGCTTTGGAGCCGGGAAGTCCGAACATCGTGAGCCCCCGGGACTGAAGGTAAAAAGCCTGGAGCAAGCCTTGAGGTTTATGAAGGAAAAAGAGAAGCAAAAAACATGAAAAGGTGGAAAAGTGAGAGGAAAGAAAAGGGGAGGGAGAGGAGGAGGAAAAATAGGAAAAAAAGACGAGGGATTCTCCAAACTAAGGGGTGTTTTCTCTCTCTACTCAAGGGGGATTTCTAAAGTTTTGAGGGAGTGGATACCAGGTTTTTATAGGTAGAAAAAGAAGACAAAGGAGAGCAGCCGTGGAACTTGCCAGCATGAACGCTGTGTGCTTCCTCCTCCGCTTTCATGCTTTGCCTCATTTCTTTGATGTTTGCAAGATAGTTTTAGGGCACTAGTCATTATTTGGATCGGTTCTCAGTCATTCGGAATTGGAATTGTACTCCGTTTATTTTTTTGAATTCCTGACTCTTTAAGGAGGATTTTGAAAAATTTGGAGAACTTCTCTCAATCGGCTGGACTGGTTGGGAAACCAGATCAATCGGTTCATTAAGTTCTGTTTTTCGAAACAGCAGTTAGAGTACTAGCCATTGTTTGGACCGGTTCTCAGCCATTTGGAGTTGGAATTGTACTCTATTTATTTTTTTTAGATTCCTGACTATTTGAGGAGGATTGTTACAAATTTTTAGAACTGTTCTCAACTAGATGAACCAGTTGGGAAATCGGATCAGCCGGTTCATTAAGTTCTATTTTTCGGAATAGTAGTTAGGGTATTAGGCATTGTTTGGATAGGTTCTCAGCCATTTGGAGTCGGAATTGTAATTCATTTATTTTGTTGGATTCATGACTCTTTGAGGAGGATTTTGAAAAAATTTGAGATTGGTCTCAACTAGATGAACCAGATGAGAAATCGGATCAACCTGCTTCAAGAAGTCTCTGCTCTATTTTCTAAATAGAAGTTAGGAACTGCATGGCTCAGTTGTTCAACACATCTTGCTAGAATTGTACGTTGTTTTTTTTTTTTTTTTGGCTTCCTTACTCTGTGAAGAATGTTTTGACAAATTTTCAAAATTTTTCTCAACTAGCTCGATCGGTTGGGGAATTGGATCAACTAGTTTGTCGATATTTTTAGAAGTAGACTGATTTCAATTTAATTGGAGCCCATGACCTTTGTAAGTCAAACCCATTCACTCCAGATCAGTGTAGGGCTATGTTTAGGGTCTAAAATGGGATTTAGTCTTGGTTGATGTGGTTCCATTTTGGATTCGTAAGAATTAGGGTCTATGGTCACAGAAGTTAGTTAAGCAATTAGTAATCTAGTGTTTTGTCGAGCCCGATTCTCGGAAAGTTTTGATTACATGTTTGTATACCGCACAAGTGTTGTAGCATCAATGAAGTGCTTCTAGAAAATGGTTTCTCCTGGCTTCTTTGCTTTTGATATTTAATTTTGAGAGATTGTTGTATGCCTAAAGTGTGCGACTAACCTTCCTACGCGCTGGCTGTGGCTAGGACCATGCAGTATTCGCTTTAAAGTCAGACCCCACATAGATGCTTGGTGTTTGAGTGTCATGCACGATTTTTATGTTTGTTGGCAAACCTTTGATGTAGCACGTGGCCAGGGACCACAGGTACGCGCCATTTGCTCTTTTGGTTGAGTGTTCTTAAGGATGATAGATACCAATTAGGTGGGTAAATCCACTGTATGTTTAGCCTGAGGTTATATGATCTTTGGACCCATATGCTCCCACATACCAATTCACTGTCAGTAGGACCGAATTTCGCCAAGAGGGACAAGCCTCTCTCACAAGAGGTACCTACCGAGCAGGTAACCTGATCCCCGGGACCTGTAAACTAGTTTTCGCGGACCGCTTCCCCGGGACAGTCAATGAGGGAGGATTTTTTTTCTTACTTGATTTTCCCTATAATAAATAAAAATAAAAAGTAAGTGGTGACTCCAAACACAACCTTTCCATACTGGGGACGAATTTTTCAAAGCTCGAAAATAAACTCACTTTTTTCTATTAATAACGAGTCGCGTCGGCCCGTGGATCGGGTAGGGTCTACAATAGTGTATTTAGAGTTCAAGGTTGATGAATAGTTGAAGAAAGAGAAATGTAGTCCCTGGCATGACCAAGAAGTAGTTTTGTAAAACCCGAGAAAAATCGAATTTTTCTGAAAAATGGCAAAACGGTAAATTGCCAAAATAGTACAAGTTGAAATCCTGGAAATTTTCTAGATCTCCAATGACAAAACGGAACTCACTATTGGATTTTTCTCGTGAAATCTAATTACCTAGAAAATTTTTGTCAAATTCATTGACAATAATTTTACGCTTTTTCGGGAATAAAACCAATGACTCCTGTGCATGATAGATTGTTTGCTGAAAATCAGTTGGGAAATCTGAGTCAAGTTCATGGGATAGAATTTGAACTTGAATGGAGATGAAATAAATCGCTTCGGACCAGAATCGGACATGAATGAGGGTGGACACGTGGCACGACGTGGGTCACACATCCAACTTAAACTTAAGTTTAGACAAAAGGGGAATTAGGGCAAAAAGAGCCCATTTTCCTGGTTGAAAGAGAGAGAGAGGAAAGGAGAGGAAGAGGAGAGCCAAAAGCTTCCTCCCAAGATCTACAAAGTTTCATTGGTCAGTTTTCGTCGGGCCAAGAACGAAAGTTCATTGCATCGACGAGGGGTATGTGAGGGTACTTGAAAAAAGGGATTTCGCCGAAGATCCAAGAAGGGAGATTTCGAGAAATCGAAGTTGTCGGGTTTAGGAGGCTTCCTAATCATGTATCACGCTCCTAGAGGTAAGGGATTCTTCCTACCATGGCTTACTTTCCATCTTTGGGCCAGGAAAAAAGGGTTTTTCGTTAAGGGCTTGTTTGGCGAAGAAAAAAAATGGATTTTCGCCTAGGCAAAGGGATGGCTAAGCGAAGATTTGTTCTTTGCCTAGGTGAAGGAATGGCTCACCTAGGAGAAGGGGTCCGCCTAGGTGTGGGCATGTAAGCATAGGCAAGCCCGACGATTGGAAATTTGGGGTCTCTTGTTCGCCTAGGTGAAGGAAGGCATCGCTTCAAAGGAGTCGAGGACTATCAATTTAGACTACGGCTTGTCTAGGATCGATCCGTCCCGCCAGGATTGTTGTGGTTTGCTTCGGGGCCATTGTGTGACTTGTTTAAGTGTTTCATTGCTTAGCTAAGAGTGACATGTTTGGATGTCAATGTGTGTGCTCTAACATGTTGACATGTGATGAGTTTATATGTACAAATGGCCATGACATGGCTTGACTGTGAGTGTGCCACTACTTGACAATGTAGTAACCTATTTGGATGGCAATATGAGTACTCCAACGTATTGACATGTGATGAATCGTTGTGTAATGGCCATTACATGGCTTGCTTGTGTGTTTGTCATTGCTTGACTGGGTAGAAATGTTATTGGCATGTCAATGTGAATATCGATATATGTCAGATGATATATTGACATGAATGAAATAATGTATAGAAGTCATATGGTGTGGTGTGGATTGTCCATGACACCTTAAGTGGTGTGGATTGTGTTGTCCATGTAGCATTCATTATGCATGAGACATGATATAACATGCAATGGCATATTGCATTGCATATGCAGGGGGACATCAGACAGCCTGGTGTGAGTGCATGGTTGTAATCGATAACGCACAAAAGCCATCAGTGGGCTCACAAATACAACGTCTAACAATGTTGTATGGTTGGAATAAAAATAGTAGCAGGCCATGTGTCGGGTATCAAGAAGAAGGGATAGATCCTCAAAAAGGAAAAGACCCACCAATTATGGCTTCGACATAGTCCCCAACGATGAAAGCACTACAAAGTGTCTAGGCTTCATGGTTTACTGGGACACAAAAAATCTACTACCCATAAAAAGGCGCATGGTTTTGAATATAAAATTATCATTGTGATGTATCATCCAAAAAGCTTTTGGTTTATAAACAAATGAAATGGGTTTAAATGATCATTGGATGTCATCCAGACGATCATGACACACATGCTAAGGTGACAAGCAGGAGAGAGCTCCACCACAATATAGTGCTGCTTATTGAGTCTCATCTCATTCCATGGCATGCATGTAGGGATCCCCATATAGAATTGGCATGTTCTTGTTGGAACGTGAATGTGAAATTATTTAACATTACATACAGGCACTTGTTAAGCAAAAGAGCCCTCATAGGAGGTACTCTACTCGGGCGTGGTTCACTCTCACTGGACAACCCTTTCATGCGTGGACCATAATCAGTTGTAAGACTGTTTCAAAACTGTAATACATGATTTATATGCTGAATATATACATATGTGGCCTTGATAAACCTTTTTGTAAAAAGTGCTTGGGACAAACTAGTTCTAGCATGTATTTTTGTATAAAAGAATTGTAATTAAATTCTTTTAGACTATTGCTAATATAGTCTGGTATGTAATAATGGTAAGAAGGTCATGATTAGACTCTTACGGACTGTATTTAAGTGTCTCATTCTCATATTTTTAGCTTAAATATGGAACAATGGGTCCCTGCAATATTGAGGTTGGCAACCCCATGTCCATGAGTAATCGTGCATGTCCAAAGATCAAGACTTAGTGCTCAATGTCAATCATGCACTCGTAGTCGACTGGCTGAATAACGGACCCCGGTTTCGTGTCATAGCTTGCACTTACATAGGTATACGAACACTTCCAAGGCTTGATGAATATGGGTCACCAGGCCATTATATTTACTGAGTTCCTCAAGTCATAGTTTGTACATCAGAACATAGGTATGATTACCAGTAGATGACGGGTACGGGTTTAATTATCAGCATTCATTGTGTGCATTTCATGTTTTTGAGTCAGTCAAAGTGCATTATTTGAAGTGATGTATGTTGTGTGAATTATACATATGGTAAAAAAAAATGCATTACAGGAAAAGAGGAACACTAGGCTAGAAAACATAACCTAGGGGTTCGACAAGACGAATGATGTTCTGGATACAGAGAGGTCTATTGTGTAGTGTTAAAAGGTACCACTAGCTAGATAAGAAAAAGAATCTTAATTTACTATATGACATGTGTAGATGGCAAGTGGAGGAAAAGGACGTAGAGGTGGTGGATAGGGCATTAGTGCTGCGACTGCTACCATTGCGCAGAAAGAGTGCTTCAGATACCACCATCGTACAATTCTACAGCAAAATGTGGGCAAGGGAGGACCGAGTAACCTCCAAAGGTTTAAGGCACATCATCCTCCAACCTTCAAGGGAGGAGGGAAACCGATGGAAGCTGATCATTGGTTCCAGCAAGTTGGCAAGATTTTGGAGGCTATAGAGATCACCCCACACAATGAATAAGGCTAGTCGCATTCCGCTTAGAGGGTAACTCGGCAATATGGGATTGGCCAAAGCCTCGAACTGAAGGCAAATGACATAGGAAGAGTTTTTGTGAGCTCTTTCATAAGTAAATATTTCCCTGCAAGATCTGCAATGATGCAAAAGCTAGGGAGTTTCTAGAGTTGAAACAAAGAAGGATGATGGTGCTCAAATACATGGCTAAGTTCACTGAATTAGCACCTTTCATGAATTATTATGTTGCCACGGACATGGCCAAAGTGAGGAAATTTAAGCATGGTTTGAAATGATCCATCTGGGGTAAAATTATGGGACTCCTCCTACATGATATGGACTTGATGGTCAGGACAGCTATGACCATAGAGAGAGAAGTGGATGACGATGAAGCATCCGGGATGTGGGTACTAGTGTTAAGAGGAAGGAGAGTCAACTCTCTTCTTCTAGCTCGGGAAAGAAGCAAAGTACTTTTGCTCTGCGAGGGTTTCAGAGACAAGGCCGCGACTACCAGGGCCAAGGCCAAGATCAATCATCCCAAGATGGGAGACACTTCAGGGATCCTAACCAGCCAAGGCAAAGAGTGTGTGTTTCCTAGTACACCAAATGACATTACTGAGAAGTGATCGCCTAAGAGGCAAGGATCATGGGGAGTTATGGACACTACAGCCGGCTTCTGGGCATGCAGACGCAGTTTGTTCCTCCCTACCCCCACCATGGGCCAAGGAAGACAAGATCAGTCCTGGTTGTGTCAGAGGTTATCTCCATCACGAGACAGCCACACGGGCTGTGGCATGGCCGAGGTCAAGGACTGCTCACAAAGTTAGGACTCAGTGACCAGCCTGCCTATGCCATCATACACCTCCTGCATTGAACTTGCAGACTGGGCCGGTTATTCAGTAGTACTTTTCTACTCTTTCGCTTATGGGCAAGAGTATTGTTTGATTCTGGTGCATTTCATCTATTCATTGCTACATCATGTGTGAAAGATTTGGGCTTAGAGGTTGAAACATTGGAACAATCGTTGCATGTGAGTTCTCCTCTAGGAACTAGGGTGAGGGTTGATCAAATATGTCGGGATTGTTGATTAGTACCCAAAAAATGCTATTTTGAGTCCTATTTAAGATAGGTTTTGAGTGCTTTTTGCGTACTAATCATATTAATTAAGCCGATTGACATGTGCGGTGTCCGAATAGTACTACCGATTTCGAGGCGGTTGTTTTTTGGTAGTTTTGTGGCTCTTAAACTTCCACCACTGCTTATCAAGCTTGGCAAACGAAATTGTGCCGATTTATGCCGAGTTCAGATGAATTATCATCGCATTTCCATCAAGCCTGACAAGAAATAGCAGGTCAAGATAAGAAATGCAGTCGGAGGGATGCAGAGGGCGCACATATGGGGTGATCACAATTTCGTCATGGCATAGCGAAGAATCATAATAAATTACAGCCAAATTTTCGCTATGATAGCCAATTTCGCTTATGATAGCGATTTCTTTTCGCTATGATAGCTAATTTTCGCTATCATAGAAAAATGCAAACTGCAGCGAAATTTTCAATTATCGTTATAGGCAATTTCCGCCATGATACGAAAAATCACCGTGCATAGCGGTACCGCTTCCGCTTTTGTGATCCAAACGACCCATTGTTTAATTCTCTTTTGCCTCACAATGTAACTGGTACACGGTTAGTTTGGTATTTTCATGTTTGTGGGGCTATAGGTTTCACATATGGTAGAAGATTTTGCAAACTCTAAACAATTCAATTCATTTAACTTCAGACATAAACATGCTTTTCTTGGCTCCCATTTTCTTCTCTCCTCTATTTCATTTTCTAGGCTGCTGCACCCTTTGAGGATGACACCCCAAAGGATGTTTGGCTAGTTTCCCAAACCCTGAAGATAGGTCGTTAGGCTTATTGATGCTGGTTTGCGTGTGCTTCTTCGTTTTCATGAAGCAGTGCATCGCGCATTTGTGTTTCAAACTTTCTAAACTGTGGTGTCAAAACAAGTATCACTGCATTTTCTTTGGTCAATACTTGGCATGCTTTAGGGGTTCAATGTATTCTAGATATACCACATCCATTAGATGTCATTTAACAGCCACCAGGTTAAATGTCGTATTTTCAACCGCCTAACATTAAATGCTCAAGAATGTTTGTCTAAATAGGAATTATTAAGGGTTGGTTTTTAAAGTTAAACAAAGAAAACGCTTTGGAAATGACCATATGTCATCTTCTCTCCCTAATGCGAGGAAATAACCCGAGGACACTTCTTCATTAAACCCCATCATAAACTAGTGACCTAAACCAAGGTTGTGCCTTCTTACATCTTATTTTAAACTGCTCTCAGTTAACTTAGTGACAACAACAACCACACTTTTTAATGCAAAATCCGAAAATCCAAATTAAAGCCTCTACCCATTTTAATCATGATAAGTCATTTGTAGGACGAAAACCTTATTCTAATTCGACCTTAGAGAACTGGAGTGATCAAGTAAAGAGTTTGGCCGTTAGCAGGAGCAACTTAGGCATAAATTTCCCTGCTGATTCCCGCGTATACCTATCGTGGTACCTAATCAAATGGCGTCGTTGTCGGGATGGTGCCAAACTACAGATGATGAGTTGATATGTACTTGTAATCTACATTACAAGTGTTAGTGACCTTTAAACCTTTAAATTTCATTGTTTAGAATATCGTTTTTTATCGTAGTCTCTGGGCCAAGCGCTTTTATCATTATAGTCATTTTATTATTCGCTAACACTAATCTTTTAGCAAGCTTTGTAGTTGCAAGTTCCTTGCTTGTCTCTTTGTGTCATTGTGTGTTTATGCATCACAGTATAGATATATTATGTAGATCAAAAGAATTATGCACCAATTGAGCAAAGTTGTGAAGTCAAGCAGCACAGCCGAGCAACCTGATCCCCACCTGAGAACGGCAAAGTCAGCAAGGAGCTCCAATGAATCCAATAGCATACAGGTCAATGAGGGACCATATACACCCTCCTAGAGTTAGTGCACCATCCTGCATCATACCACCGCTGGATGATGCAGCAAAGAGACTCCATCTCTGTGCCCCTACTCCCAACTTTTCATGAGATGGAAAATGAAAATCCATACATACATCCGATTGGAGAAGTATGCATAACTTTAAGGAGGGTGCAACCG
Source organism: Tetrastigma voinierianum (assembly GCA_016808115.1). Classification (NCBI taxonomy): domain Eukaryota; kingdom Viridiplantae; phylum Streptophyta; class Magnoliopsida; order Vitales; family Vitaceae; genus Tetrastigma; species Tetrastigma voinierianum. The sequence continues at coordinate 151,742 of JAEQBH010005489.1, read as the reverse complement.
ATATGGATTGTTGGGAAGTTGAAGGCATTCCCATTAACCTCAAAGACAAAGCCAAATATGGCTTAAATCATTGAGACCAAGAACCATTAGAAGCTTCTGCGCATTGCAAGTAGAGTTTTTAAAAAACCTCAAAAGGCTCACAAGACCAATAATTAAGAGGCAAATCTACATGTTCATAATTTCATGACAATGAAAGGTTCTACCAGTGTTGGGAGAGGTTCATGGAGAGACCATCAGCGTGTCCACATCATGGTTTCGAGCACTTGGATGCTTCTGTGAATCACTTCTATGGTGTGGTATGTCTCTAGCCATGAAGCAAACTATTGGGAAACAATGTGTGGAGGGACTTTCTTAGCACCCAGATGAAGCCATGGACTTTTTAATTACGTATTGAAACTTCCATGATGGGATGAGCCAAACCCATGGGAGGGAGAAAAAGAGGCCTTCACCACCAAAGGAGGCATTTATGCACTTTCCGAAGACACCTAGATGAAAGCAAACTAACCACTTTAACTCAAGGTCAGAGGAGCTTGAAAATGAGAAATCAAGATGAAGTGCAAGCAAAGGAATGAATTGCCCGCATCTCACCTGCGCACTGCTTTTTCTTGTCGCCAAATAGCCACCCCGGGAGTACTGGCTGCCAGCCCCGCAAGGAATTATCAAGAGCATGCCCATGTCTTTGGGCCAAATAAGCCACCACAAATGCTCCTATGGCGCCACCTATAACCCCAATTGGAGGAATCATCCGAACCTATCATGGAAGCTAAAACCCCCTGCATATGCCCCCCCAGAGCACAAAGAAGATTTGGCTCCACCCTCGACAACAAAGAAGAAGGAAGAACCTCCACCTTCTTCTCCTGTTGAGCAAGCCATCTTGAATTTGAGCAAGGTGGTGGGAAATTTTGTAGAGGAGCAGAAAGCCATCAATGTCCAAACCAATCAGAAAATTGAGGCAGTCGAGAGCTCACTCAACAAGAAATTGGACATGATACATTCTGAGATTTCCAAGTTGTCTAACCAGCAGCAGGGTCCTGAAAAAGGGAAATTTCCTTCCCAGACACAGCAAAACCCTAGGGGAATGCATGAAATAGGCTCAGCCAGTGATCCAAATGCAAGAATTGATGAAGTCAAAGCAGTAGTGACTTTGAGAAGTGGTAAGGAACGAAGACCAGCTAGCCCCAAAGACTAACCAAGATGTACCCCACGCGGCGGATCCACTGTAGGAAGAACAACCAAATGCCATGGAAGAGGTGAAGCCCAGCCCCCTCCTCTCCGCTAGGCACTTCAAAAGGAAAAATTCAACTAAACTGAAATTTTAGAGGTACTACGACAAGTGAAGGTTAACATTCCTCTTCTTGACATGATTAAGCAAGTCCCCACGTATGAAATTTTTTTGAAAGACTTATGTACGGTAAAAAGAGGCTTCAATGTGAATAAAAAGGCCTTTTTGACTGAGCAAGTGAGTGCTATCATTGAGTGCAAGACTCCTTGATTAGTACCCAAAAAGTGCTATTTTGAGCCCTATATCAGATAGGTTTTGAGTGCTTTTACACTAACTGCGTCAATAATGCCAATTAGTTCAGGTCTTGTATCACTCTAGCCGCTAGAGGTTATTCGTTGTTTTGCAGGTTTTTGTGCACCTTGAGAGTTCAATATCGAGATATGTGCTGAATCATGAAGATTGAAACCTAATGATGTTCCTCTCAAACATACCAAAATTCAATGAAGAAATGAAGGCAAAGTGACATGAAAATGGATGCAAGGGAGGAGCAGAGAGGTAATGCAAAGGAATATGTACTGCTATGATCGTTAAAATCATTGGATTGCAAAATCATAGCGAAAATTTAATCCTAGCTTAAATTGAGAAATTTCACTAGGCTTCAAATTTCGCTAATCATCAAGGTTTCTAGTTAAAATATACGCCGCTATATTCCTAAGAAATTTTGTTAGGTTAGCGGTTTCGCTTAGCTAGCGAACAGGAGAAGGGCATACCGAAATTCTCTCGATTTCCTCACTATCTCTCGTACTCGCTAGCTGGGCTAATTTTCGCTTAGCATAAATTTTCGCTACCTAGCGAAATTGTCTCCGCCTAGCGAAATCAGCTTGTCATCTTTGTAGTAATTAATGCAAACCGACCATTTTGGTGTATTACTTTGTCCCTTATGAGCCAAAATGTTAGGCTTTCTGTAGTTTTCTACACATCAGGGTTATTCATATAAACCCCATAGTTTTTTGTGTAACCCTACAACTGGGGAGCACACACTTGAAGTAATTTGGCATTTTGAATAAAAGCCCGCAAATTTTCATTTAGGTTTGGCTTTCTCTTCTCTCATCTTTCCCTTATTTTCTAGGGTTGCCAAACACCCCTCTCGAGGATGACAACTCAAGAGATGCTTGATAAGCCCCTTTCTTTGGGAAGAGCAAGGTAGCTAGCTTGGTCGTGTTGGCAAACAGGTTGTCCTCATGTGTTAAATGCTAATGTGCATCAGACATTTATGGCCCTCCCATCTTCAAACTAGGTTGAATATCATTTAGTTTAATTTGGCCAATACTTACCATGTTTTAGGATACACAAAGCAGTACTTTCATTGCTGTATGCACCTGTTGTTCTTTACGGCCTTTACGAGCCAATCAAAATGATGTCAATGCTAGGCGCTCAAACCCGAAAAGGAGCCGTAGATGCATGTTACCTGTGTTGACTCAAATAGAGTGATTCTAGGTTAGTTTGGTTAGTTAAACAAAGATCCTAGCTATGGCTCGACTATAGGCTGCTTGGTTTCATAATGCAAGGATAAAACCCGAGGACACTTGCTTCGCCTCTATGTTATCAAGGTTGCTGACCTAAATCTTCAAAGTTACCTTTCACACTCCAATTTCAGTTTTTTTATTGATCAGCAAATAAACAACTCACCCGTTTTTGAAACAACCAAAATCCAAACTAAAGCCCTCACTGCTTTCAACACTCATGCAACATTCATAGGATGAAAACCCATCCCGTGTTCGAATTTATAGACCAATTATGTCGCAGTGAAATGACTACATAGTGCAGTAGAGGAATATAGGAACAAATTTTGTTGATTCTGCTCACCCAATGTGGCAATCTAATCACCTCAGGAAGTATACATGACCCGTAGATCCTACAATCTCGCCACATTAAAGTAGTATGAAAAGCACCTGACTCGAGAGCTAGTGTGAACCCATCGCTTATATTCCACATGCAAATTTTAGTTCGGGAGAACTCAAGCCCACTTCCACCACACTGTCTCTAGCCGATAGGTCTATTAAAATACCAAAGGGGGACCATTGACATTCTAATACAAGTGGAAAATTCCTACTATCCAAAGTGGGATTTTGGTCGACTCTGACAAAGCCACTGCAAAGTGGGGACCAACGACCCATCATATTGGGAAGGCCATTCTTGGCTACTTCGAATGCCATTATAAATTGCCGAAATGGGGTTATGCAACTCACTTTTGGGAATATGACTTTAGAACTCAATATCTTCCATTTGAGTAAAAGGCATATGCAACCAATGGAAGACAACTGTGAAGAAGTCTGCATAATAGATACAATTCTTGAAGAATAGGCTAATGAGTAGCAAGTGCAAGATGTGTTAACCCAAGAGTTATCTGAGTGCCTTGTAGAGCAACAGGAACCTCAATGCATGAGCCTAGTGCAGGGGTACTGGAGAAAGAAAATAGAAATTCTACCTTTGTTGACTGGTGAAGAGAAAAAGGAACCTCAGTCATTGAGCTCAAACCCCACAGCTGAATTAAAATATGCATTTCCGGAAGAAAACAAGCAGCAGGCATCGTCACCGCCGACCACTTCACAAGGCAGAGAGCAACCTCACGCACTCTCCTCGTAAAATGAACAAGCAAGTCTGGGGTGGAAAATTTCGACGAAAAGGCATCAAAATTTTAAATAACCACCCACCACATTTATTTAGAAGAAGAATCTAAGGCTATTAGGCAGCCACAGAGGAGGTTGAATCCTCACATGCAAGAGGTGGTTCGCATTGAAGTCCCGGTTGTCGCAGCTCTAAGATCATTTACCCCATATCTCGATAGCACTGGTAAGCCCAACCCGTGGTGCCCAAAGAAGTAAGGAGTGACCACCGTAAAATGAAAAGGGCGCGAGGGAATTGTCTACCCGACTACCACCGCCAGCGCGGTATGCATGATTGCGCGAGGCTCAATGGCAACAAGAAAAGATCACTTCCACCTTCATTGATCGCCTTCTTGAGAGTATTTTTGACACCCCATTCTCATTGCTTTTGGATGGGTATTCGGGGTACTTTTAGATAGAGATTACACCAAAAGATCAGCACTGTTCCTTACTTGTCCATTTGGAACTTATGCTTACTGCGGAGGATGCCGCCTTTGGCCTTGGTACGCCACCTTCCGTAGAGATAGGCGCTTAGTATGTTCAAATGATATGGTGGAGCACATAATGGAAGTTTGCATGGATGACATCACCGTATACGGAGGTGATTTTGAAAGATATCCTGTATAATCCTTCTGAAGCTATCCTCTGAAGGTCATTGTGAAAGAATACGGTGTAGCTGAATCTGCTTTATGGTGAACGAGGTTGTCTTTGGGGCATGTTATTTCGGCGGGGAATAGAAGTTGTGAGCCAAAAATTGAACTATTTCCAAAGCTGCGAGTCCCCAGCAAATGTAAACAGTTAGGCGATTCCTTGGCCATGCGAGGGGCTTTTTGGGGATTCATCGAGGATTTTTCGAGTTTGCTAAGCCCTTTATAATTCTTCCCAGAAGATCTTAAATTGCGGGGAAAAAGCGTAGGAAACTTTGGCGAAGTCCCATTTGACCCTTGCACCCGATAGTACGAGCCTTGATTGGCAGTTGCCTTTTGAGGTGATGTGTGATGTAAGTGATCTTGCTATTGGAGTAGTACTTGGCAAAGAGAAGATGGAAAACCTCATGATCTGTGTCTGAAGCATTTTGAATGAAGCACAAAGGAACCCTCTTACTATAGAGAAAGAATTGTTGGCGATAGTCTACGCCTTAGAGTAATTCGAACATACTTGGTAGAGTCAGTCATAGTCATTTTACAGATCATTAAGCTTTGAAATATCTCTGACCAAGCAAAATATAAGAGGCCAGAACTTATCAGTGATTCCTTGCTTGAGAATTTAACTTGCAAATTAAGGATAAAGGGGGTAGAATGTTGTGGCGAGACCATCTTTCTAGATTAACAATAGCCGGCCTCATAAGCGCCTTGATAGTGTTCTGAAAGTCTTTAATGCGGTTGGAAAAAAGCTCCACAGTATTCTCCACATTGCGATTTTCACTGCATAATGGGAGAAATTCCATCGATTGGAAAAGAACAAGATGAAGTATTTCTTAGCGAAGGTCCATTCCTCATTATTGGGAGAAGAGCCTTCTTGTTCAAATACGTAGGACCGGATAATTAGAAAGTGTGTGCACGAAGAAAAACGACGAGATTAGCCCACTTTACCATGAGAGTGCACATGGTGGTCACTTTGCTTCGAAGGCAATGATAGAAGGTGTTGTAGTCTGGGACATTTCTCTGTATCTTTTTAGAAGCACACCAAGTGTGTAAGTGTGTAATAGATGCCCAGAAAGAAGGGAAGTGTCTCGCCCAGTCATATGATGCCCCAGGAACCAGGGTTAGTGGTCGAGACTATTTGATGTTTGGGGCATCGATTTCGTAGGACCTTTCACTACGTCTCATGGGCATGCATGCATATTGGTGGGAATTAGACTACTGTCTAAATGGGTTGAGGCAATCCACCGCAAAATAATGACCACAGGTGGTGCTCAAATTCTTGAAAGCAAACATCTTTTTCCAGGTTCGAGTGCAAAGCCATTATTAGTGAGTTCACATTTTAACAAACCTTTACGAAAACCTCATGGATGATATGGTATTAAATCTGAGTGGCTACCCCTTACCATCCTCAAGCAGTGGTCAAGTAGAACTGCCAGCGGGTGAATTAAGACCATTCTAATGAGGTGGTGAGACAACGAGAAAATATTGGTCCCTCAGGCGCGATTCATTTCTGAAGCAACTTTAACGATTCAGGAATGTCCCTTATCGGTTGGTCTATGGCAAGGCATATCATCTTTCTAGTGTAAATCGAGTATAAGCATGATGGGCAATCAAGCTGAGCATGGATTTAAGTAGTAGAATAAAGATTCATGATCTTAATGAGTTGGAGGAAATCACAGCAAATGATACTTTCTTGAACTTTCGAAGATTGCAAAGGAAATATCAAAAAAAATGGCATGATCAAATGATATACTTGCAAGATTTGCTGAGGGATAGTCTCTGTGATTCAACTCATCTATTTAAGACAGAAAGCTCAGTCTGATGGGTGGACCCATTCAATAGTTTATAACTTTTCTAATGGTTGAAACTGCTCGATCGAATATTAATAGGGGTGATCAGGTTAATGGGCAGAGTGAAACACATGTTGTGCGATGGCCCATGATCGGGAGAAATTCTCATGGATCCTCAACGAGATCAGGCTACACATTTAGGAGTGGCTCTGGGTGTCTCGAAGCCAGTAATTTAATTCTTAGTCTTGTTTAAGTTTCTGTTTTGTTAAAAATCTTGTGGTAATCTGATTGAGTGGCATGTTTTGCTTTGTGTTGGTAGCCAATCAACGCTCAAACCATTTCGGCCCGTGACACCTCATTTGCCCGGTGAGGATAGTGTCTTCCTCCTGCCCATGATTGAGGAAGTACTACCAAATCCTCTATTTCTTACCTTATCTTGGAGACGGTTTGTGTTAGAAAGTAATGTTTGCTTCTCTTTTCATCTCTTTTTGGCCCTTTATTTGTGTGATTTTGTCTTATGACTTAAATATTAGGCTTTTCTTCTTTATCATAAATGCAAGAATAGTTCCATATAGTTAAGTTTTGGTTGGACGATTCCAGAAAGCATTGACCTTGTCCACAACGCTGAGCTAAATCACATAGTGCACTGGATTTTTCATCGATCGGTTGAAAATTTTCTTCTCTCTACTTTGCAAAGCCCAGGCCTTAAATTCATTGTGACCCATAATAGGTTTATGTTACCCACAAATGAAGACCAGTCAGAATCTTCCGAATGAAGAAAAGAAAAGAAAGAAAGAAGAAAAAAGAAGATAGGCAATGACACTTTATCTTGACACGTTCAGTCAAGGGGTATATAGCGAAAGCCTTTAAAGCTGGTGCCCTAAACCTTCAACATTGGGGTCACCAGGCTTTGTGTTAGCTACGGGTGGATGGGTGGGTTTAGTAAATTGTAGGAGCTGGTCTAAGAATCAATTGAGTCAGGGTGACTTGAAGAGTTTGTGGTCGGCGGATCCTTTTGACTTGTGCCTAAACCTTGGTGGTTGGGAGTCATGGTGGACCAAATGCATGACTTTGGTGAAGTGTTATTGAGGTTTTGCTGTACACTACAATACGGTCGATGCTAGAAATAAGAGTGTAACTAAATCTATTTAGGTTGGTCATCAGTTTAAGGTCCTGGCAGTAGCTTGGTTGGGGGGAGGGAATAGCTTTGCAACTTATTAGTTCAAACTGGTTACCCTAAAACACTTAGATTTTGGTGGAAGTTCAGGTTGACTTCCTTGGAATTGATGATGCCCTGAAACTTGTACCTATATGGCTATTGTTCTCTCATGATGGTTTATGCAGTCACAAATTTTCATGCGAAGGTAAGCCTCACTTGTACACTTTTGAGCAGTCTCTTTTTCTGAAAGCATAGCACGCATACCACTTTATTATTTTAGCATTGCTAAAGGGGTAACAATGTGTCGGTTAGAAGTGTGATTAGTATTTTTGAAAGTGCTATTTTAGTCCTATTTAAGATAGGTTTGAGTGCTTTTTGCGTACTAATCATATTAATTAAGCCGATTGACATGCGGTCAGATTAGTACTCACGATTTTGTTTCGAGGTTGTTTAGGTAGTTTTTGCAGGTTTATTAAACTACCATCATATCAACCTTTCGAATTGTGCTGATTTATCAGGGATTAGTATAAATTCTCATCGATTTCATCAAGCCTGTGATGAAGAAATAGCAAGTTGGAAGATGAGAAATGCAGGCTGGAGGATGCAGAGGGCAGCATAGAAGATTGGCAATTTCACTATGGCATAGCAAAATTTTCGCAATGATAGCGAAAATTTCGCAATGATAGTGAAATTTTCGCAATCATAGCGAAATTTTCGCTATAGCGAAATTTTCGCTATGATAGTAATAATTAAGCTATCATAAGCGAAAAATTGCAACCATAAGCGAGGTACTCACAGTTTTCATTATAGCGAATTTTAAGCTATGATAACAAATTTTAGCTATCATAGCGAATTTTATATCATAGCGAAAATCATTGACGCATAAATGAATTCTACTTCTGTTTTTGTGATCAAAGCGACTCTAGTTTTGTTTTTTTTTTTTAATTCCTCTTTTGCCCCTGATGTAATCATATTATTTTAGGTTAGTTTGGTATTTTTCGCATGTTTGTGCGAAGCTATATAAGCCATGTAATGGACATTTATAACCTAACTATTCAATTCACGCGACTTGCATACATTTGTTTTGTTCCCATTTTCTCTCCTTTCTCTCCTCTTTCTCTCATTTTTTCTAATTTGTGAGCACACCCCTTTGAGGATGACAACTCCAAGGATGTTGTTTAAGCCTCAAACAACAAAGGAGTTGCTAGGATGGTTGATGTTGGTTTTTGGTGTACTATTTTCATGACAGTCACTGCGTCTTGTGTTTCAAACTTTCTAAACTAGGTTTAAATCTTTGTTAATGTATTTTCTTTGGTCGATACTTGGCTTGCTTTAGGGTTCGGTGTATTCTTAATGGTAGATGCGACACATCCGTCAGATGTCATTCACGAACCCTTTGAAAGTAGGTTAAATCTTTGTATTTTCAATTCTTTGGAACATTAAATGCTCGATAAAAATGCTGTGGATTGAATAAGAATGTTTTTAAGGGTATGTTTTAAAGTTAAACAAAGAACTAGGTTTTGAAATGGTATATGTCATTTTCCTAATCTGCGAAATAACAGAGGACACCTCTACAGCCCCATCATACCAAACTAGTGACTTAAACCTTCAGGTTTTCTTTTACATCTTATTTTTAAGCGCTCCCAGTTAACTTAGTAGCCAGCAACTGACCACACTTTTTTAATCGAAAATCTGAATATCAATTAAGCCTCGCCATTTTGAATCATGATACGAGTCATTTGTGGGACCAAACCCATCCTTGTGTTGACCCTGAAGCCGCTCGCTAGGCCAGCTTGACTGCGCCGGTAAAGACAACCGGTATAAATTTGTTGATTCACTTCCTTTCTTTGTGGCATGAATCAATTATGAGTTGGAGATCTCAGGGATTCTACGCACTGTGGACCTAAGGGTCATGGACATGTCAAAGTTTGATGTCATCCTTGGGATGGACTGGATGACGACACATCAAGTTGTCATTAATTATGATCGTAGGAAGGTTACGGCCTACACACTGGATGGTACTTGTGTTACACTTCAGGGGGATAAACATGATGCCTTGCCTCGAGCCATGTACGACTCTAGGTGGAACGGCCAATTGATGGGGTGGCTTGCAAGCCTTACCATAGAAAACGAGGTAAGATAGGATTTGGATCTACCTCGAGTGATTTGTGAGTACGAGGATGTTTTTTCGGATGAACTACCAGAATTTCCTCCATATAGGGATGTAGACTTCACTATTGAGTTACACGCTGGTACATCGCTTATTTCTATGACTTCGTAAAATGGTAGCCTGTGAGTTCTGAACTCGAGGTGAGTGGGTGTTGAGCAGAGGTTTCATTAAGGCGAGCCACTTCTTGCTGAGGTGCTCCGGTTCTATTTTCCAAGAAGAGGGACAAGACTCTTTGGCTATCTTATGAATTCGACAGGTTGAATAGGGCGGCTATCGAGGAATAGGTACTCTTTGCTGTGGATTGATGATTTGTTTGATCAGTTGAGAGGTGTAGTCTGCTCGAGATAGATCTCACGCCGTTGATTGGCGTACAAATATTGCTATTTTAAATGCAAGGATTTGTTGCGAGGTTTTAAGCACTTTATTGTGCTAATCAGCCAAATAACCAATTGATACATTGAATTACCGGCTTTGCTGCGATCACATTTGTAGCTATTTTTAGTAGTTTTGCGGGCGAATACCTCATTATCTTCAATCAGGATTCAAACACATTGAACCAGAGGCGGTCGAAGATGCGGTGAATCAGAGGATTTGGAGCAAACAAGAAGAAGGCGGTGGAAATTTAAGCAGTTCTGAAAATTCCTTGACTACGAAAATTCGCGAGGTTCTGAATTTTGCAACACATCATGTACTCCTGATGTGGCTGCTTTTTGACCTGCTTTTTGTGGTTTTGTACAAATTTGCCCTTGATGTAATTTTGGTTCCTTTACACATTTTTGTAATTTCCTTGATACTGAGCACCTATATAAGCTTAGTCTTGCTTGTAACATCAATCAATCTTTCAGTCCATCAATCACTCAATAAAATTGGGCTCTAAGTTTCCTCTCCCACGGCTGTTGTGATTTTCTCTCCCTTTCCTTCATTTTCTTGCATTTTCTTGGTAGCCAAACACCCCTTGATGATGACAAATCAAGGGATGTTTTGGTCAAGCTCCCATCCTTGAAGGAAAGCCCTTTGGGTGCAGTTTGAGGTATGTTAGTTGTTCTCTTGCTTTTCAGGCAAGCATTTATGGGTATTTGCGTTCCTGCTTCTCACCTTAGGTTAAAATCTCCTAGGCATGCCCTCACTAAAGTGTATTTGGCAAGATTTTGGTTCATGTGGATGCTTATCACTAGATCATGATGCAGTTAGTTTAATCTCTATTAGTTATTAAAGGGTAAGGTTAGGAAGTGTGTTCTTACCATCTGGGAGCACATATACCCTGTAAATGCTGTCTCTCAAAAAGGAAAATTTTAGGGTTTAGGTTTTAAAGCTAAATGAAGATCCAATTCGGGAAATGGCTATAGGTCATCCTCCTGCGTAAGGGAAAAAAGACCCAGAGGACATGGTGGATGCCACAGAACCTTTAGTGGCCTAGAGACTTGAGGAGTTCTCTTAGAGATTTTATTTTAGTTTATTTCAGTGGTCTCAACCATTCTCCTCTTTGTTTTACAAATCCTAAAATCCAAGAGTAAACACCATTTTCAATCCAGCGTAACTCTTCTCTCTGACCCATCCCATGTTCGATACAGACCGCTTATACTATAGTAGCTGCCTTTCTGTGATAGGAACCCTAGGATACAAATTTTGTTGATTCCGGAACACCTACTTGGCCTTAACGAATCAACCAGCTACCATTAGTTGAGAGTTAGGAAGGTAGACATCCCTAAGACGATGCTTAGAACGTGATATGGGCATTTCGAGTTCACAGTGATGCCGTTTGGATTGACGAATGCTCCAATAGAATTTATGGATCTTATGCATAGGGTGTTCGACCTACTGAATCGAGTTCGTAGTGGTTTTTGTGGATGACATATTGATCTACTCCAAGTTTAAGGAGGATCACAAAGGTAGCAAATTCGTTCTCGGACCTTGAAGAGCATCGGTTGTGAGTGAGTAAGTGTGAGTTTTAGCTTCTTAGAGGTGAGATTCTTGGGGCACGTGGTATCGAGGAATCGGGGTATCGGTGGACTGAAAAGTTGAGACGAGTTATGAGTTAGGAGAGATCAAAATCAGTCTTTGAATTTTGCAGTTTCTTGGGATTGGCGGGGTATTACAAGAGGTTCGTGAGGACTCTCACGATTATCTACGCTATGTGAAGTCGACAGAAATGAGGTAAAGTTTTAGTGGAATGACTTGTGTGAGAAAGCATTCCAAGAATTAAAGAGGAGGCTTACTTCAGCTCCTATTTTGATAATCCCAAAGAGGGGATGGAGGTACATAGTGTACTATGATTCCTCGAGAATGGTAGGATGTGTTTGATGCGGTCGTGGTGGGGCTTATGGTTCTTGGCGGGTTGAAGAACCACGGCAGGGTACCACACACATTATAGGTGGCGACCATTGTCTTTGCACTTAAAGGCTTGGCGACACTGCTTATCGATGACAGTGTAAAGGTGTTTAGACCATAAGAGTGTAGTATATTTTTACAGTGAGACCTCGATATGAGAAGCGTGCATGTGGATCGATCTCGGGAAGGTGCGTTGCTTTTGCATTTACCAGCTCGGTAAAGCGATGTGACAGCTCCCATGCACTGTTCGGAAGTCACGGGGCGTTAACAAGCTATAGCATCACGATCAGTCGCTGAAAGCTGTGGGGCAGTTCGATTTGCAATACAATCGAGGCTCGGAGGTAAGTTGGGGAGTTTAGTGGCTACGCCTTCCCCACCGAGCAGAGTGATCTAGTTGTAGGGACCGGAGACACGGGAGATGCATGCATCGAGGGACGGGGGGGACGGTAAAGAAATCTGGGTGTGAGTTGGACCATGCCCTCATATGAAGTAGTCTTCGGTATGGGGGCGGGTTATGGTTTCCCAAGTCGAATCTGAAGAGATCCTCGAGGAGTTCCAATGCTCTCGTTTCTTGTGCTTCAGTGTACGAAGATGTATCGATCGTCGCTGGTAACTCTTTGGAGTGGGATGAAGAAGCCACGTGGAGATTTAATTGAGGATGTCTCACGTGTCAATGAGTAAAAGGCTGAGCACGAAGGCTGATAAGTTACTCGACCATTAGGTAGAGTGGAGTAGAGTGGGCACATCAAGATGGATTTTTGACTCGCACTGAAACATCGCGGCGCATACAAGCGTGTGGGTGATAGTGGATCGACTCACTAGTGCTTTTTTGGTTGTGCGGATGACCTTACACTAGAGGAATTTTGCAAGTTGTATATATGGGAGATAGTCCGATTACATGGAGTGCCAGTGTCAAGTATCAGATCAGAATTTTAGGTTTACATCTCATTGTTGGGAGAGTTTCCAACCAGCCATAGGGACACGGTTGATGATGAGAATAGCTTTTCATCCCCAGACGGACAGTCAGTCAGAGAGGACCATCTAGACTTTAGAGGACATGCTACGGGCATGTGTCCTGGATCTTAAGGGTAGCTGGGAAGGGCATTTACCCTTGGTGGAATTCGCCTACAACAATAGTTATCAGGAGAGCATACAGATGGCACCTTATGAGGCATTGTATAGGAGGCCATGTCGATCTCTGGTTTGTTGAACAGAGGTGGGAGATAGAACCACCACCCAGGTCGGAGTTAGTTAAATTTACCTTTGAGGAAGGTGGATTTTATCACAACATCTTCTCACGGTAGAAGCAGATAAGAGCTATCTTAGACCAGCGGCGGTGGCCTCTAGAGTTTGAGGTGGGTGATCATGTCTTCTTGAAGGTGATGCTTAAGAGAGGAGTGGCCGGGTTCGGCAAGCAGGGAAAGCTTTCGCTGAGGTATATTAGGCCCTTTGAAGTACTCGAAAGGGTAGGGATGGTTGCATACCGGTTGGCTTTATCATCAAGTTTATCAAGTGTACATGCGGTATTCCATGTGTCCATGCTCCGGAAGTACACCCCAGATCTGACTCATGTGGTGGATTTGGGAGAGCTTGTAGTTGATGCAAATGGGGCCTTTGAGGAGGGACTTGTGCGTATCGTGGATAGTCAAGATCAGGTTTTATGAAGCAAGACCGTGAGGTTAGTGAAGGTGTTGTGGCAGCACCATGGAATAGAGGAGGAAACATGAGAATGCGAAGACATTATGCATGCCAACTATCCCTTCTTGTTCAAGGAAGGAGGTATGTTTTAGTCATTCATGTTAAATTACTGTTGCATATGCATGAGATTGTGTGTCTGTGTAGGAATTTGAGACAAAATTCTTTTTTTAAGGAGAAGAATGTAAACAAGAAAAGTGAATTTTCTTAAAATAGGAAAAAGAATGATACTATAATAGTACAAGTTGAAAACAAGGAAATTTTCTAGATCTCGAATGATGAAACGAAACTCATCGTTGGATTCGTCTCTCGAAATCTAGTTACCTAGACAAATTTCATCGAATTTCGTGACAATCGAATTTTCACGTTTTTCGGGGTAATAGGTGTCCAATGACTCCCAAGTATGAGATTGTTTACGAAAATCTCGGAAGTTGAAATAACGAAGTCGAGTTCATGGAAGTAAATTTGAACTTGAACAGGAGACGAAATAAATCGCTTTGAAATTTGCAGAATGGGACCCAGAATGAGGTGGACATGTAATACGATCATGGGCCACACATCTAACTTAAACTTAAGTTGGGTCAAAAAAGGAATTAGGGCAAAAAGAACCCATTTTCCTGGTTGACCGAGAGAGGGAGGAGAAGAGAGGAAAAGGAGAGCCAAAAGCTTCCTCCTAAGATCTACGGAGTTCCATCGGTCGGTTTTCATCGGGCCAAGAATGAAAGTTCATCGCATCGACTAGGGTTATGTGAGGGTACCTGAAAAGAGGGATTTCACCGAAGATCTAAGAGGGGAGATTTCAAGAAATAGAAGTTGTCGGGTTTAGGAGGCTTCCTAATCGTGTATCACGCCCCTAGAGGTAAGGGATTCTTCCTACCTTGGCTTACTTTCCATCTTTCTTGGCCAGGGAAAAAGGGTTTCGTTTAGAGACCTGTTTAGTGAAGAAAAAACAGTTTTAGGTTTAGTGAGGTGTGAATTTTCTCGGGAATTGGTTCTTTAGCAGGCGAAGAGATTACCTTAGGTGTGGGCATGTATGCTAGGCAAATGACGGTAGCGGGATTGGAGTCTCTGGTTTGCTGGCGAGAAGCCGCTCACCTAAGTGAGCCACTTCTCCCCTAAGCAAGGAGGGCAGCAGGCGAGCACGAGGACTATCACTATAACCTGTTATGGCTTGTTTGGGGTCGATTCCAAGGCCTGGTTTGTGATTGTTGTCGCTTGCTTCGAGGCCATTGTGTGACTTGTTTGAGTGTGTCATTGCTTGGCTAAGAGTGACATGTTTGAATGTCAATGTGTCTGCTCTAACATGTTGATATGTGATGAGTTCATATGCGCAAATGGCCATGACATGGCTTGACTGTGAGTGTGCCACTAATTGACAATGTAGTGACCTGTTTGGATGTCAATATGAGTACTCGAACATATTAACATGTGATGAATCGTTACGTGCAATGGCCATTACATGGCTTGCTTGTGTGTGTTTCATCGCTTGATCATGGAATGACATGTTTAATGTGAATATTTATATATGCTTGTATGATATATTGACATGAATGAAATGATGCATGGAAATCATATGCAGATGGTGTGATTGTCCATGACACCCGGTAAGTGGTATGGATTGTGTTGTCCATGTAGCATTCATTATGCATGTGACATGATATAACATGCAATGGCATATTACATTGCATATGCACGGGGACATCGCATTAAATGGGTGTGAGTGCATGGTTGGTAAATCGACATTGTGTTTGGTGTTTGATTGGGTGGACTCGATAAATGGGACAACGTCCAACAAAGTTGCACGGTTGAATAAAATGGGAAAGAAAATATGTGTTAGGTATCAGCAAGGGATAGATCCCCCCTCGAGTGAAAGACTGATGAGTCTTAAACTTATCTATTTTTAATCCATTTCTCTGCCCTGTTTTTAGTATTTTCAGAGCTATTTAATGCCAAATTATGGAGTATTTACAAACTTTGTGTTTTGTAGAAGTTAATTAAAAAATGAGAGATTTCCAGTAAGAAAGAAGAGAAAAACAGCAATTGCAGTAGTCTCTGTCGCGACAGAGTTTGGTGTGTCGTGACAAAAGTCTAAGAAAATGGCTTGAGAACTGTGTCGAAACAATATTTTTATGTGTACTGACCTGAGATCTAAATGTTAGCGGATAGGCTATGTCACGACAAAATGAGGCACAATCGAATACGGAAATGGGAAGAAACTGACTAAGGCAAGATCGGAGTGTATGTTTACGGCGTAATGAAAGGTCAGAAAGACCCAGAGAATCTATATGTAACTCTGAAAGTCTATTCTGTCGCGACGACTCTTACAACATGGAGGGTGGTTGAGACAAAGAGCGAAAGAAGAAGTTCGATCGCGACATGAAAATTCTGTCGCGATAAAAGAGCGCTCACTTGTTGAGCGGCGAGAACCGCGACAAAGGAACCCGCGTTGCAACATACTTCAAGCTAAGGAGATAAGTCTATGTCGTAACATGGATCTTGATGTTGCAGCTAGCGTAAATAAGCTGAATTAGCAGGAAGAAAGCGAGGTCACGATGGGCTTTTCTAGTCAGTGACAGGTTTTAACACACATTGCGAAGAAGTTACATTGCGGCCTTAACAAACTGAATTAGCGACAAAATGAATAAAATTTGAACAAAAAGAAGAGTCTTGTCGCGATAGCAAATATTGACAACACTAAGAAGTCATGTCATAACATTAGAACAAAGCTGCAACAAGAAGTCAAGCTCAGTGGCAACAAGCCTTTGTCGCGGCAATCTGAATGTCTGAGCGATTATTCTGACATAACTGAATAGAATCTTTGTCGCGACACATGAAAACTTGGTCCGATACCAACATGCGAAGCGCAATGGCGTGTTCTGACATGATTATCAAAGTTGTGACCATGACTGAAGAATGCACAAATATTGTCGGCGATAAAGGAAACTGTTTGACAAAGTTATCATCTTGAAGGAAAGAAGGCATCGCTGACAAAAATATGTTGTCTGGCGAAGCAGAAGAAGACATAGATCTTGAGTCGCGACCAGGCGTCATCCTGCCAACTGAACCTGGCTTCTGCCATGACCTGACTAGGTCGTGATAGAAGTAAATCTAATTAAATTTTTGAGATTCACATAGCCTCAGATTTTAGGGCTGAAACTTTTAGAGGCTCTATAGAAGCAGTGCAAAAAGCGGCGTCGGTCGACATCGGGCGAATCGAGTGCTGGGGGCTCATAACTCTTTTTGTATTATATTTTCTTTTCTTTTCTTTCTTACTTTTCTTTTCTTCGTAGATTAGGTTTAGTGTAGGAGCGCGAATTTTTCTTTAGATGCAGAAGCGATGGGGTGTTCGAAGTCTTAAAGTTGAATTTAAATCCACGAAATTCATTTTACGATTCTTGTTGAATTGATGAACTCAGACAAAGCTAGAACTCATTTCTTGATTGATTATAGTTACAATGGAATTTTCATGATCGATATTTCGATTATCTTTTTGTAATCGAGTTTCGAGAACACAACTTCTGCTTGGGAAAGATCTGATGTTAGTTATGGTTTTTTCTGCACAATGAGAAGAAATTTCTTAAGTTGAGGGGTTTGAATTTATTTGGATGGTGATGTTGTGAAATTAATTGTTCCCAATCTTAGTAGTTAATACCCATGAAAGGACTATTGTCTGGCTCTAATTTTTAGGCCCTACGGTGACAAGATGGAGATTCTGAGAGCATAGATTAGTTACTTGGGAGTATGCTAGACTAATGTTGAAGAACTATTAAAGCTCTGAGTTACTTAGATAAATCCTCAAATTTGCTGTGGTTTTGAGAAGGGTTAGTGATATATCAATTTAATCAATTAGATATCTCTCCTTGTTACGGAGGAATGATCTTGATCAGTCTTAGTGAGATCTAATCAAGGAAAGGGAAAACTCTTTTAGATCTTAAGGATGAGACATCATTCATTTTGTAGAAATCTAGCAATTACCCTGCCTTGGGAAGCAAGAAATTTGCAGTCATAAGAAATGGGTATGAAGTATTGGAAAAGAAAATTACCCAGATCTTATAGAGAAATTCTAATTACAAGTAATTGATTAGAATCATGATTCATAAATGAACATGAATCTCTACTCAGTGAAAAGTATGGTTAGAGGAGGAATCCAAACTATACTACCTTGCCTCTTGACAAATTCAGATTCTAACTCAAGAGAAAATAAAATTAGATTATGATGCAGGAATTGACAACAGTGAAATCCCAGTGTCTACTTCCAACAATAGTCTCGTTCAGTCCAATTTATATTTAGGATTTAAAATTTTCCTTTATTTTAAATGTAGGATTCCAGTTATTAAAATACTTATTAGGTTACTAAATTTTCTCTGAAATGGACGTTCAAATAGTATAGAACTTGAGTTGTTGGGGTAGTTGAAGTTTAAATTCTTTTCAATCTCTGTGGGAACGATATCCTGACTTATAGGTCCACTTTATTACTTGTACAACTCGCACTTAAGTTTTAGACCAAATTAAATCTTTAATTGAGTTTAGTGACAAAATTGTTCTTCTTATGAGCATACAAGTTATATTTGGTTTTAACAAGTTTTTGGCGCTGTTGCCGGGGATTAGGAAATAGTCCTTGGGTGGTAGTCTCGTAAACTTGTATATATCATTTGGTCTTAACAAAGACCCGCCAATTATGGTCAAACATAGTCCCTAGAGGTGAAAGGCTATAAAAGTGTCTAGGTTTGCAAAGTCTGCGGTGGGACACCAAAAATCCGCTACCCACAAAAAGGCGCATGGTTTTGAATATAAAATGATCACTGTGATGTATCATCCAAAAAGCTTTACGTTTATAAACAAATGAAATTTTTTTTGAAAATGATCATTGGATGTCATCTAGAATGACGGTTTATCACACATCGCCTTAGGCGTTGTGTGAGGGAGTCGGTGAGGACTCCGGCGCATGGTATATGATTGAGTCTCATCTCATTTCATGGCATGACATATAGGATTCCATATGGAATTGGCATGTTCTTATTGGAATGTGAATGTGAATTGTTGAGTGAACATTGCATGTGCACTTAGGTGGGGAGTAGCCCTTGTAGGAGGTGCTCTCTACTGGGCGTGGCTCACCCTTTATAGGACAACCCTTTCAAGTGTAGGGACTACACTAGTGGGTGGCGCTCAGACAAGACCGTGATTGCAAAAAAGGCCAACATGTGGCCTTGATAAACCGTTTTGTAAAAAGTGTTTGGGTTAAACTAGTTCTAGAATGTATTTTTATATAAAAGAATTGTAATTAAATTCTATTGGACTATTGCCAATATAGTCAGATATGTAATAATGGTAAGAGGGTCGTGATCGGACTCTTACGGATTTTATTTAAGTGTATCATTCTCATATTTTTAGCTTAAATATGAATAAATGGGTCCCGGTGAAGGGACGTATCGAGGTGGTGCTAAGTAACTCGGTGTCCACGAGTAATTGGTGTCGGTTCAGTAACAAGACTTAGGTGCGCAATGACCTAAGGCAGAAATTCCGCATGTTGACGGCTAGTCAATGGGACCCCTGGGTTTTGGGGTGTCACAAGTTTAAACTAAGGCAACCCTGTGCTGTAAGGACATGCAAGACATGGGTAGTCTGGACTAGAGGCAGAGCAGTCGTGAGACACACGTGAGTCTATTAGCTTGGAGGCCAATGAACTTGGGGAGCAAATTACCAATGGATCTAGGATGAACACTGGTCTGGGGTGATTAGAAAGATAAAGAGAATCTCGGTCATCCAAAGAGGGGATTCAACATATAGTTGGTCTCAATGTATGGTAGTTGACCTAATTGCTTACCTCTAATTAACCTTAGGTTCCTAATTGTCCTTCCTATCAGTCGGAAAAAGATATCTCTTTGTCTAAACTGGATTAAAGTCATAGACTAACTATCCGATGTGCCTACTAGGAATACCAAGTTCCTATTGACCTAAAAGGTTAGGAGACTTCTATAGGAATATGCCTAGCACCCAACAACTACGGGTGTCACCTTCTAGGTTTAATAAACCTATCTATTATGGAGTTTCTCACAACTCAGTCAACATACCTTTGGGATGAAGTTCGTATCTCTTGATCACCCTTTGACTTCATGCTCTGGATCTGCATTTATCCCTAAGAAGAGAGTTTACTCACTCATTCTAGGGTTTAGAGAAGCCATAGATCCTAGGGTAAACAAGGCATCGTTGTCCTATGGCGTTTAGTATCTCTAATGGACATGGTCTAAGTAAATATGAGCTTTGTTAGGATCCTAAGGTGTTTAGTATCTATAATGGATAAGGTCTCCAATGTTGTGATGAACAAGGCATGGTTGTTGATAACGACTCAACAAGGGACATTTTTACCTATTAAAAACCTTTTCCTTAAAAACATTTTGTGTTAAATTATCATAATTAACCAATTTTGCACATTGTCTGGTCCTAATCCTTGAACTAATGTTTTTCTTGAGCTATGATGTGCTTTTAGGCCTTTTTAGGTACTTATTCGGCTCTTGGATTGCATGAGGACAAGCGATGAGGATGGTTTCGAGTTCAAGCTTTAAAGCTCTAGGTTGAAATTCAATCGAGTTTAAGCCTTCGAAGCATGATTGGACGAAGAAACGGAGGATTGAGGAGCTAATTGGACAATTTCGCTCCCCTCCATAGGCAAAGTGGAATTTTCGCTCCCTCTCAAAGGGGGTATGGACTTGCAATTTATTAGATTTCAGCTATTAGAAGATTTCGCTAGGGAGGGAGTGCAAACTCTTCTCACTGCCTCTTTAGGCAATGCGAACTTGTATTTTAGCCCAAAAAAGGCAACTTTTTTATTCTTTTTCAATCCCCCAATTTTCTAATAGGTATATTTATGATTTGGGATCACTGTGACTTGCCTAATTGTCCTCCAAGATGTATAATCATGCTTTATATATAGAGGTGATGTTAAAAAATGAAAATCATACTATAATACTTTGAATGCTTTGAATCATATCAATTTTAGAGAATTTGTTGTTATTCTTCAATTCTTTTTCTTCTCTTCCATTCTCTTGCATGAATTGGAATGTCTTCATACCCCATGGATGTCTTTACACCAGCCATGAGTGAGTAGACCCTCCAGTCTCGGGGTTTGGTGGATCCAAGCCTCCCACCATGGTGATCAACTAGGGGTAAATTGTGTGAACACTAAGGTAAGTTGCGATTTTGATTTGTTTTTCGTTTAGGATGCATGTGATACATCTCGGGACCAATCCTTGGGTTTCTTTGATGTCTTTAGGATCCCTTGGAAATACCATAGAAGGAGTTTCTCATCCTTGGTCACTTAGTCTTCTTGATACTTAGCTAGTCCAACCGGTATATTGGATTATTATTGAGAAAATGCTTCCTCCTTTATGCACAACCGAGAATGTCTCTTGTTCGAACCCCGAAAGAGACAAAGTGAGAGCCTATCCAACATTCAATTAGTTATCACAACCTATGCTTAATAATAAATCCATGGAGAGGATTGCTCAAGTGGAGCGTGATTGAGGGGCTATATGTTGCCCTCATTATCCACTCACTTGGGAACCCAATTAATACTCCTTAGATCATCATGTGTGTATCTACTTGGTGAAACCAAGTCCCGAGATCTCTCATAATCTAAATTACAATAAATCACAACCAACCACTCTCTTAGAAACAAGATTTTTACTTTTAAAAAATACAAGTTAACAAAGACTACCATATAAAGTTGAAAACCCATCTCAGTGGACGATCCTAAAGCCTCTATGCCTACAAATAGCTCTAGCTAAGCGCTAGGTAGGATTTAGGCCAGTTATAATTTTTTGTGACTTGACCTACACATCACCAAGCGACGAATCAGATGTCCCCAAGTCCTCACTCAACCTTTCCAAGTGAACCTTAGTGCATTTGTGACTAGTTCCCGAGCATAGGCATAAAACCAAGTCTCCCCCCAACCAAACTCAACTCACCTTGCAATATATATTATGAACTACAACAGGCTAAGCTCAACCAAGTAAGTAACAACGGATATTTACGGTGCCAGATCGTAAAATCAGGATTAACAACAATAAACAAGCGTCTATAGAAGGGAATTAGGAGAAAATAGAAAAGATTCCAAGCCATGGCCGATAATGATAGGTAGAACCTATGATTTCCACGCAAGAAAATTGAGGTGATCAAGTCGTGTAGTTAAGGCAAACGAAAGAGAAGTAGCAAAAGGATTTGAGATTGGCAACTAGGAAGAAACGCCATTGTTGCTCGCCATCAGAGTAAAATGCTACCTTATACCATGTGAAGATTCACTATAAGTTCAGAAATATGAGAAGAGTCTTCAAGAGTAAGGATTTTCAGAGGCTTAGCAAGTGGATACTTAGCCCTAAAGAGACAAACCCAAACGATATTAATTTATATTCAAGTAAAGTACAAGACAAACTTTAACTAAACCCACAACAAACTCGGACAGTAACTAAAGTATAACAGCAGGGTTAGGAAGTGTCTTCTACATAAACAATAATATTAAAATCAAGATCTTGGAAAATGATGACATGAACCTTAATTTGAAGATATTCTTAGAGATCATCAATAATATAATTAAGGATTTCAAAATTATTTTGTATTGCATGTGCATATGTTAAAGATGTTTATCACCAAGAAAAGTAACAAAATTAAACAGAAGTAATTGTCGAATTAAAAAAAAAAAAAAAATTAGCACATGTTTAGTTCCCAAAAGATCCTAGTTTGGTTATTGGAAATTTTGAGGGGAAATGGTAAAGAAGAGAAAATAAGAAAGAAAAGTAAAAGCAAAGAAAAAGTAAAATAAAATAAAAATAGCGGTATATTTTAATTGCACCTTATATTTATTTTAATTCACCAATATGAAGATTAAATAATTTTAAAATGTATAAATTTCTAACTAATTTTAATTATATTTGATTTTTTAAAATTTTCTATAAAACAACCAAATATAAAAAATAATTTTCCTTGACATTTTTTTTTACTTTCTTTGGTACCTTCTGGGAACCAATCACAACCTTAAAGAAAGAAAAAAAATGATGGTAGGGAAAACCTTAATGAAAGTAAAAAAAAATGATGGTAATTAAGGAAACAGATTTTCTTATATTTTGTTTCAACATAAAAAATGAAAGGAAAAAAACAAATTAATCAAGAATTTAAAATTTTATAAATTATTTATCTTTGCATGGAAGAAATTATTTATCAAGTGAAATAAATTTGAAATAGCATATAAAATGATGTATTAATTTTATTTTCTTTCATTTAACTTATCTTCCTTATTTAATTTCTTTCTTTCTTTTCTATAACCATAGTCTTAGGTGTTGTTCACTTTTTAAAGTCATGATTAGAAGTAAGTTGATGAATTTTTAGAACTTTTACTCATCACTTATTTCACAAAGTTTTTAATTTCAAAGAAAAAGTCAAAACAGTTGGCACGGTTGGGAAAGAAACTCTATAAAGCCCTTGAGAAACCATTAGCTATCATCTGTACAATCCTCCCACCATGAGCACCACCAAAACACCTAAAACAAAGCCTAAACGTTCTTCAACCAACACTCCATTCTTGCCAAAATCATTCTCTTCCCCTCCTCTCCGATCCGGATCAAGCCATACAACCCTCCTCTACACTAAGAGATTAACCTATGACGATGTCCTCACTGGAAAGCTTAAGATTCCGGCCAAATCCACCAGAGTCCTTTTACCAAAGAAACCAGGAGGTAAACAAGACAGGATAATGGTACCATTCATGGACAACAAGGGAGAGCTGTGGGAGATGGAGATTACGTACAAAGGGATTTCATTGAATTGGGACAAGTTTGTGGAGAAACATGCATTGAAACACAACGATGTGATATTTATATACGATGATGACCCTAGTTCTGATTACTACACCATTGACTATACAAGGAATAGGATTGTTTTCGTCCATGAAGTGCATTCAGAATCCAAGTGATTGATTTGCTTTTGGTATTATTAGGGCTTCCGAGGTGGTATCTCTCTTGGTATTATTTGTGAATTAATTCTATGATCTTGCTTGGTGGAATCACGTTCATGATCATGTAGAATGCCGATACACAATTATATTTAGGTTGTGTTGAGGAAAATGGTTTTCTTGTGTTTGAGTTTAATAAAAAATTAAAAAAAAATCAAATGTAAATTGCAATGATTAAAAAAGTTTGAAGTAACAAATTATAATAATATCTTGGCTTTAACTATATTTTGGTTTTCGTTTTTTTTTTCTTTTACTTTTCCTCTCTATGGTCTTTTCTTGTATTTTTCCTCAAAATTTTTGAAATCAAATACAACCTTAAACTTCCAAATTGTACAAGAAAGTGAATCTTAAAATATAATTTTAGATTCTAATTACCTAGTCCATTAACCCTTCTGCTTGACAACAGATACCCATAGGAAAGTAAGATGACTATTGAAAAACGTGAAAGAAAATGGGAGAAGATTAAAATATATTGAAAGTGAAAAAAAAAGAACAAAAGTTAGTTTAATTTAGTTTTATTTGTTACTTCAAATTCATGGATTTATATTTTACTCGTCATTTTTAAGATTAAAAAAAAATTTGAAATATATAAGTGCTTAATCAATTTTAGGTGTACTTAATTTTCTTTGAATTTTTAAAAAATGTAAGTTTTCAAGTGATTTTATTTCTTTGAGTTTTAATTTTTATTAAACAACCACGGATAAGAAAATCATTTTTGTTGCCATTTTTTTTTTGTAGTACCTTTTGAGAACCAAACATATCTATATATGTTAGAATCTGTCTCAAATTCCTAATTCGTATTTATTCCTTTTTGTAAGAATATTGTATATTCCTAGTTGTTACATTATTGTAATATTATGTTTCCTTATACAATAAAGTTGTTAGGAATATCCTTATAAATATTGTAGTTCATGAGGGGGAAAAGTAATGAGATAAAGAGAGAGATGGACTTTTAAAGGTTATTCGATGTGTGCATAGATGTAAAGGTTTTAGGGATTGAAAGTTTTGTGAGGTATTTTCTCGGCATTGTAGGCATCCTAGGGTCTTGTGATTTTTCCTAGTCGTGGTAATACTTTGATACTCCAATCTTGTACTCTGTTTTCATAATAGTGAAAGATTCTCTCTCATCGTGGATGTAGGCAAAATTGGCCGAACCATGTTAAAACCCTTGTGCACCTTTATGTTAATTACTTTATCTTTGTGTTCTTTAATTGATATTCTCGTGCATCAAAGCTTCCACAATTTATAACAAGTGATATCAGAGCTCTAGGTTAAAAAAGCTCTGGAAGAACAAAAGATTACAAAGCACATAAAATGAAGATAAAATGAATTTTAGTTCAATGTGAAGTTGGTTGCTCTCTTATCAAGATGTGATGGATGATTGACTTGATGGAATTTGATCCAAGGTGGAGATTGTTAGAATTAATCAGTCTCAAATTCCTAATTAGCATTTATTCTTTTTGTAAAGAATATTGTATAGGATAATTCCTAGATGTTACATCATTGTAATATTATGTTTCCTTACAAATAAGGAAAAGTTGTTAGGAATATCCCTATAAATATTCTAGGTCATAAGAGGAAAAACTAATGAGAGAGAGATGGCCTTTTAAAGTCTATTCAGTGTGTGCAGAGATGGGCTTTTGGAGGTATTTTCTCGGTATTGTGGAAATCCTAGGGTTTTGTGATTTTTTTTTTCCTCATCGTCGTAATACTCTAATACTCCAATCTTGTACTCTGTTTGTAGAAAAGTGAAAGATTCTTTCTCATCCGTGGATGTAGGCATAATTGGTCAAGCCACGTTAAAACTCTCGTGCACCTTTATGTTGATTACTTTATCTTTGTGTTCTTTAATTGATATTCTCATGCATCAAAGCTTCTATGATTTATAACAATATATAGTGAACTTAGGGATCATTGTCATTTTAGCATTGTAATCGCCACTCACACCTTGCATGTTCCTTCCTCTTTAACTTGAACAAGATATGAAGTTTCTAGAAGCATTTATGTGGGAGCATATGACAGTGAGATCATGTTTGGTTGTTTTCTTTGGACAAATTTTCATATTATTTCTCTATATATGCACCTAGTCACATTTTGTATGAATTTTGATTGGGAAATGTTCAAAGGTCTTATAGCAGGAAATCTGCCATCTAAGAAGTCGAATTTGATGCAGTAATGGAGAGGCGGGTTTTATAACATTGGTTTTTTATTTAACTTGGGCGAAATGAAATACACTACCAAGATTTAAACTACTTATAGTTCAAAAAATGAGGAATGTAAAAGATGCTTAGAAATTGATTTTGAAAATTACTCTAAAAAGGACCCTTTTTCTAGAAGCATTACAAAGAAGTTCAATGATTCACTTGTCTACTCCATAAGAACCACTTTCATTTGCATTCTTCTTAAGCAAATTAAAACACTGTTAAACGGCCATTAAAAAGAAAATCCACTAGCATTTTCGACATTTTGATTGTCAAATTCATGTTTTCCCATACTTGATATGCTTTAAGGCTAAGATTGGATCCCAAAAATTTTTAAGAAAAGAAACAGATTAAAAATTAATTTTCTCATTTTTTACCGTCATAGGAAAAATACTAAAAAACCATATATATTTTAAACTAGCAAACAATTTATGCATTTCCCAAGTATTAGATCTTTATATTAATGAGTTGAAATTCTATGCATTTTCCAATTATTTTTCTCCACTCTTTCATTTCTTTCATTTTATTGCCGTTGTATTTTTCAAGACTAAGCATAGCTTCAGGTAATATATTAATTTGTTGGTATGCTTATCTAGAGTTTAGGAGTTTTTTCATGAACCAAGCATAGCCTAAGGTTTCTAAAATAGTTCACTTGTAGTCATTTGTCAATGAGAGAATCAAAAATCTCTTCATGGAAAGTTTGAGCACTATGATGATTGACTTTCCTTTTTTTTTCCTTCTAGAACTACTATGTTGATGACAAAGATATTATGAATTTTTGTTCATTCAATTTCGGTTATGGTTTTGTCTTTGACTCTTCTTTAAATAATACCTCTGCGTGAAGTAATAAATTGAATCTTATGGCTCTTCAGGGTGGGAATATCTCATTGGGAACTATATTAAAACTAAGAAAGAATAAGCTGATAAGGAAATGGACATTAATATTTTATAATTTAATAAATTAACCTTTTTAAATAATATTTGTATATTTCTTATGTCTTTGACTATCCTTGAGATAATATATTTATTTGTATGCTTACTAGATTTTAGGAGTTACTCTATAAACCAAACATAGTCTAAGGTTTCTACCAATGGTTCTAGTTGTAGTTATTTATCAATAAGAGAATTACAAATCCTTTGAAAGCAAGTTTGAAGTTTAAGAAACTATGATGATTATAGGGACTTTTTTTTTTTTCAATTATTATGTTGATGATAGAGATGTTAAGGAATTTCTTTATTTGATTTCTAGTCTGACTTTTGTCTTGACTACAAGAAAAAAACATATGATGACATTTATAACAAATCACCATAAATAGATGGTACCACTATAATATAGTGTCACCCTATCCATTGACACTATATATAGAGGGTACCAATGGATGACACATTTTAAAGTGACACCCAAGTAGATTAATTGATGATACATGTGAGACCCCGGATAAAGTAAACCGATAGACACAAGTTGCAAACCTGGAAATTTTCTAGATCTCGGATGATGAAGTGGATCACACCGTAGAATTCGTCTCGGGAAATCTAGGTACGCAGTCGAATTTCGTTGAATTCCGAGATTGTCGGATTTTCACATATTTCGAGGCGAAACGGACCATTAGCGAGGCGACACGTGGCATGAAGGTGCAAGCCACATGGCACCAGACTTGGGGACACTTGGCACTTGAGTGGCCAAGTGCCAAGCTACTAGAATGCATGATGTTAGTGGTTGGTGCATGGCTTGGCATGGGTGACACACGCCATGACTTAAGCCATGTGTCAAGCTTGATGCAAACATGTCTAAGCTTAGTGGAGAAACATGGAATGGATGAAGCTAAGGGAAGGAGTTCTTCCTATTGCTGAAATGAGTTCTAGAGAATACGAGAGAAACAGAAAAGAGAGAAAGAAAGAAGAGAAAGAAAACCATAAGGAAGGAGAAAGGGAGGAGGAAGATTTTTCTACATTGTTTTCAGATTTTGGTGGATCAAGAACTGGTCCTACACACTTCAAGAGGTGAGGGATCTTTCCTCCTTGGTTATTTCCTTATTTGGGGCCATGGAAATGGCATTTGGTTGAGTTTGGTATGTTATTGTTTGAATGAAGAACATGCAAAATTAGGTATCTTTCCTCAGTTATTTCTTATTTACAAGCCATGAAATGGCCATGAAAAAATAGCCCTAGCAGTGGGCTGATTCCATAAGAGTTTCTGCAAAAACTGTTAATGGTAGGACTGGTTTTTCTGGGTCCTTGTAGTGTTCCAGAATAATAGACCTGGAGCTGATCTATGGCTGCTGGTTTGGGAGCTTATGCATGAAATATACATGCTGATGTAAGAACAGTTTCTATAGAAACTGTTGATGTTAATTAGGATTTGTTTTTGGGTCCTTGTAATTTGAAAAATTTGTGAATATTAACATGCAAAATTTTCACAGGCGATGGCTGATGAATAACATGCGAGTGTGAATAATATTAACATGCGGCATTTTTACGGAATGGATGAATACATGCAGACTACGGGCTTAGGTGGTTGTTTAGGTATAACTTTTCGTCAGAGCATGATTCAGTGTTCTTGGACTCTATGAAAAGCTCATGGAGTCAAGAATCTAGCCATAAGCCATTTAGTGGAAATAGGTGCTCACATCTATGCCAAAAAACTGAGTAATGCACTAAGTGTACTAGTTGCTATCAATATGGGTGTTTCAAACACATTGGGTTATGTGTGTTGTCTTCGGAACTATGGTGTTTCTTGGCATGTATCAGGGTGTATGGCTGACATACTTCATGCCAACCTGGGAATATGAATTATGGCATTACTTGCCTAAGTAGTAAGTTGGAATTATGTTAATACATGCTTGAATGATGTGTTGACATGAATGAAGCGAATGATAGAAAGATGTAGTGCTTGTATAAAGTGCACTAATTTGAATGTGTGGAATATTAACATGACTGCATGTATGTTGATGTTGAACTGAATATATGAAATGTTGTGGATTAGACATGAGTGTTCATGGCACACACATAGTGTATGGTGTAGAATGTCCATGTAGAGGTCTTCATACATTGGTTATGGGTTTGAGTGCAGTGGCACAAATTGCATTGCATTGGTGTGCGGTAACACCGCATTACATGTGCCGAATTGTGTGGGCTTGGGAATGGGACGAAGTCCAATTGAGTTCCACAATGTTAAATGAAAATGGAAAATGAATAGTATCATGCGTAGCAAGCAGGGGATAGACACCCCCCCTCAGGTGAAAGCACAGCACAGTTTAGACGGGCGTATCCATTGGTGAAGCCGAGAAAAAGTGTCGGAGGTGTAAAGAGACCCACGGTGAGACCCGGAGAGAAGTTCTATTGCCCCGAGGAGCCACGAAGCGATTAAATAAATATCACGCAGACTCACGGGCTGTGAGATGGGGTGAGACTGACTTGGTGTTGATTTCCCATTAGCGCATTGTTGGGTGGGTCGAAGGTTGACCGATTTTGCGTGGGCATGTAGAGTGTCGTCTCATACGTGCATGTAGTTTTTTTTCCATGATAGGACAACATGTCTAAACGGATTGTGTTGTTTGTGTGACTATGAAATGATCATTTGCATGTGCACCTAGGTATGGAGTAGCCCTTGCAGGATTTATCTCTACTGGGCGTTAGCTCACCCTATTATGGGACCCCCCTTTCACATACATGACAGGTGCAAGCAAACGGCACTCCTTAGAGGTCAAGATTATGAAGCGGGCCGGACTGTGGCCTTGATTCATGTTTGGTGTATATATTAGAATGAACTAGTTTTAACATATGTTTTGTATTAAGAGTGATGTAATAACTCTTGGATCCATAGAAATGTATGGTTTGTAGCGTGGACAAGGTATGGATAATGGGGAGCCGGTTAGGTCGATAACACGTGTATGGGCCTGCGTGATATGAGACACACGGGTTCAAGTAGGTTGACGGTGGATAGCAGGGACCTCAGGTTTTGGGGTGTCACAATACATCTGGAAGCGAATACTGTCAAATTAATACGAATATCATGCCTTTTAACGCATTCCCTCACATGTGGCCCCATAGTCGCATGTCAACACCCTCCCTCACGTGAAGAGTTAAACAAACCAAACAAGGTCCTTCATGGACTTTCAAATAATCAAATAAAGATTCAAATTGCAGAGGGAGGTATTGAACCTAGGACCTCCTATCAGATCAAGCTCTAATACCATGTTAATACCAACTCACCTACAAGTTCAAGCTTGTAGGATTTTGATTTAATATGAATATCATGCCCTTTAACACTTGTGAAAGATATGATTGATTAACCTATAAATTATCTAAAATTATAATAATAAATCATTTATTCTAAAATTATCTAAACACTACAAGAAAATCACAGATTTGCAATGGATTGTTATGTTGCAAATCCGTTACAAACTCATGAAAATCTATTGCAAATCTCTTTTAGTAATGGATTTACAATAGAATAGTTATGTTGCAAAAAACTTTGTTGCAATTCTGTCCCCATTGGCAATCAGTTTCAAAAAAGCAACGAATTTGAAATAGAAATATTCCGTTGTTATGTTGCAACAGATTTCACATACGTTGCTAATTCCATTGCTAAATCCCAACAGTCAAACGACATTGAATGGGCTGAAGTTGTTTCAACTCTGTTGCAAATTTGCAACAGATTAGCAATCGTTTCATTACAACATAGCTATAATTTCTATTGCAATTCCGTTGCAAGTGTGTAATAGATTTGTAACAATTGTGACTTATTATAGAATATACCATTGCAATTCTATTGTAGCATAACAACAATATTACAACGAATGTGTAAAACCTGAGTACATTTGAGCTTTTCCAAAAAAAAATGGGGCAAACACGGTGAACTTGCCGCTACGATACAGGTTGAAAACCTAGACGTTTTCTAGATCTTGAATGAAGAAATGGACCTCATCGTTGGGTTCGTCACACGAAATTTAGTTTCCCAAGTGAATTTCGTTGAATTCCGGTGATAATGTAATTTCAATGCCGAGCAACAAGTCAGACATATGGCAAACCATGTAGGTGACACATGGCGAACCATGTCGATGACACATGGTAATCCATGCGAGTGACACATGGCAAGCCATGTGTCACAATGCATGGCAAAGGCCTATGCATGTAGGACACATGGCAAGCCATGTGTCAACATGCATGGCACATGGAGAAGGCTATAAATATGGTATGGGAGTTGTTCATAGAAGTAGGGAGCAACAAGAAGGAAAAGGAAGGAAAAGAAAGGAGAGGGAAAGAAAGGAAAGAAAGCGGAAAATGAAAGAGAGAGAGAAAGAGAAGAAAGGGAGAGAGAAAGAATGAGAAAAGGAAAGCAGTGTTCTGACGGTCGGAACTTGTCAGACCAAGAAGTAAAGTCCGTATATTCGATGAGGGCTGCACTCCAAGAGGTAGGGATTCTTCCTACCTTGGTTTCTTTCTATCCTTTGAGCTATTGTTTTGGTCTCGCTTTTTGGGACTCATGTCATACATGTTTATGGCATGTTTTGTGGTATTAATTGGAATATAGCCCATTTTGCGGTCTCAATTGAGACAGGGTTGTAGCCGGTCTAAAGGGATTCTTCTTGTAACACCCCGAAATGTACCCTAGTAGTTTTCGGACTTGTTTAGGGTATATTAAAAGTTAAATAGAAATTTTCGGAAAATAAAACGAAGGAACCCTGAATTGCATACTTAAGGGGTAAATATGTAATTTGCTGTAAGGGGTATAAAAGTCAAAAGATGAAAATGCTATGGGTCAAAATAGAGTTATGCCTTAACTTGAATGTGAAAAAGAGATGAATTGAAGGACTAAGTTGCAAAAATGAAAACTTAACCCAAAAATGGGTTTTTGATAGCCAAACAAGGCCTAAGAGATTTTTGAGTTAAAGACCAAAATTGGTCTCCATTTTGGGGAAGAGCTCAAAAACAGATGGGAGGAAAGAAGAAGAGGAAAAGGAAGAGAAGAAGAAGAGAAGAGAAGAGGAAAGCCAAGCCAAAAAGGTATGGATGCTTGACTTTGGTATGAATTTTGTATGGAATTCTCAAGTTTTATGTGAAGGTCCATGCACTTGTATGGCTGGGGAGCTTGTCCCTAAATTCATGGTTGCCAGGATTACATCCTAACCAAAGTTTTCTTGGTGCAAATGTTAAAATTCTAATGGTACAAGATTGCATGAAAATCCAAGCTTCTGAGGAGGATTCATAATTGTGTTAGGGCTTACACAAAACCCTGGCAACCTTTTATAATTGCTATGTATGTTATAACCCCACAAATATAGTTTTGTTGGGGAGGAATTCATGCGATAGGTTTTCTTGGATCTATGGATGAAAGTGCATGAGAAATGAGAAAATACACATTCTCGGGCATTTTCGAGGAAGTGACCGGCACACCCTTGAGCCTGTACCGGCACACTTTTGGGTTCTCGTCATTTTTATTGATCGGTACCGGTACACGTTGGGACGTGTACCGTACACCCCGTTCCCGGTTTTCCTATTTCGACTCAGTTTTCGATTTTGCCATGTTAACTTGCCTATTTCTTATTCTATTTGAGGATTCAAGTGTCAATGAAATAGATTTCAAGGAGAATCAAACATAATAATAGGCATCATCAATTCCTGATTCTAGGTGGCCCAAAAAATTCACTCAAAGTGTGGGGCCATATGCCAACTCAGACGGGCCTTGAACATAGAGTAACCGCTGTTTCGACGTAACTTGAGTTTCGATGTTCGAATTGCGATTCCAGTTGAATAGAACCCTTAGCACCTTAGATTTAAATGAGTACAAAGAAGAAAAGCCAAAATATGAAGTTAAGATCCCGTAAAAGAGTATTATTTCAAACTGTCCCTCGGTAAAATCGGCAAACTGACTAGTTGGCATGAAAATGCCATAACTTGAATTGATGATCCAATGGATTGATTCAAATTCTGCAAAGTAGATTCATAGAAGAATAAGAATACATGAATAAGGGTGTGATTACATACGCATCATACTTTTTTACCAGATAAGGAAATACGATCCGTCATGAACACATAATGTGGGCCAAGAAATGTTCCATTATAAAATAGTAAGTTAATGAACTCATATAATTATAAAATGCCTTAAGACCAGTTATTAAATGACACAAAGACTCCGTCCGATGGTATTTCGATATTCTGATTAGTGCTCGCACCCTAATTAGTACTCGGCATTCTCGATTAGTGCCCCAAGACTCCCGACAGGTACTTCTAAGACTCCCGATTAGTTCCTAAGACCCGACACGTCTCAGATCTGATTAGTACTTTGGTACTCCCCGATTAGTGCCCGCACTCCCGATTAGTACTGGCAATTCCTGGACAGTGCCACGGCACTGCTCGTTAAGTGCACGGCACTCCCGTCTCCGACAGTGCTACGCACTTCCTGCATCGGGGAGCAAGACGGTACTTATTGTGCTGTGTCCTACTCATTCCAGACACTGGGTTCAGCATAGGAAGTCAAACAATTATATGATAAGACTCGAATAAAGAATAAGATAAAGTCTTGAATGCACTTCAGACTGCTCGTAGCACTCTACGTACCCTCGTGATCCCCGATTAAGTTACGTAGTAACCACGGTACTCGTATTTGATTAAGTTTTGTCTCAGATTCGATTAAGTCTCCGTAGTACCTAGGTACTCCTCAGATTCGATTAAGTTCTAGAAAACACTGTACTCTCTGTGATTTGATTAAGTTTTGTCTCAGATTCGATTAAGTTCGTAGTACCTACGGGTACTTCCGCATCCGATTAAGTTCGCACCTACGTACTCCCGTATCTCGATAAGTCTCGTAGTACCCATGGCAATTCTTGTCTCAAGAACATAAGAGAAAGTTCAGAGTACCCACTTCGGTACTCATATCGGCAAGTAAGTTAAGTCTCTCAGAATATAAGTATAAGTCCAATAGTACCTACGGTACCTCCGAAGGCGTAACTCAATATGGTTATGATTTAAACCAATAATCTCTTTGTTATCGGATATGTTCGACCAGATAAACCGTATATGTATCTGTTGTGATCCAGATTCGCTATGGACTACCGTCCATTCAAATGTATCTGCATAAGTCTGATCTGACTTTGCATGTGATATGATTCCGATCTGTTCCGACTTATCGTACCTACGGGTACCTTCGCACAAGAATAAGATTCGTAAGACAATAATAAGTTCTGTAACCCACGTATAAGGTCCGTAAGACAAGTATACGCTCTATAGGATAAGTATAAGATCTGAAATACATGTCTAAGTTCTGTAATACCGCATAAGATCCTCGTAAGATAAGTATATCGCCTGTAAGACATGTATAAGATCTAAAATACATGTCTGGGCTCAGAATACCAAGATAAGATCCGTAAGATAAGTATATGCTCAGAAGACATGTATAAGATCCAAATACATGTATAAGTTCAAGAATACGTATAAGATCTGAAACTCTGCATCAAGTTCGTGAATACAAGTATAAGTTCCGTAAGACCAGAATATACTTCAGAGTATGTCTGTGAAGACTGTGATATAATTTCGTAGTACTAAGTATAAGATACGGCACCGTATAAGTTTTATAGTACTTACAAATACTCGTGATAAGAATAAGTTCCGCGAATATCGTATACGCCCAGAGACCGTGGTACCTACGAGTACCTCCGAACAAGTGTAAACTCCGTAGTATAAGTATAAATTCTGTAAACTCCTACGGGAGATCTGAGATAGAATAAGTATAAGTTTTGCATAAGAATAAGCTCTGTAACTCCCACGGGAGTCTCGAATGAACATAAGTCTGTTATAAGTATAAGTTTTGGATAAGAAAAAGCTCTGTAACTCCTATGGGAGATCCGAATAAGTATAAGTTCTGTAAACTCCTACAGGAGATCTGAGATAGATATAAGTATCAATACGTGCATAAGTACCTCTGTATAAGCATAAGTTCTGTGAATTCCTAATGGAGATCGAAATAAGTATGTTTGAGATAAGTATAAGTACATGTATAAGCTCTATGCGATATGAGAAATCTGAATAAGTTTGCTATGAGTATAAGATCCAAAGAAGGATAAGTCTGCCATAAGAGTAATTCTTGAGTAAGTATAAGACTGTTATAAGTAAAAGTTCAGTCCTGCATACGAGAGATGTGAACAAGCATAAGTTTGTTATAGGAATAAGTATGTATGCAAAATTGTTATATGAATTCCTGAAGATTCCGATATCTGTTATTGTTTTATGATATTCAGGATTCAAGATAAATAAGCCAGGTTTCTCAGATAAGATATGTTTCCCACTAAGCTGCAGTTTAGCACGGGTTTTAATCCGTAAGTACATGCAGAGAAGACATCCAAGACATCCGCATAGCAGCTGGGCCAACACACCGCAGGGAAGTTCATCATAGTAGGTCCTGCGCTTTGAATATGTAATTGAAATGTAAAGTTGTCGTGATATGTATAAGTAAATGGGACTCGCTTATATGTGTCTAGATTTTGATGGACACCACTCGGTGGTATTTCTTTGATTTGTATATAATATTTCGATTCTCATATAAGATGTGGGCACCACTGTGTACGTATCGCTTTTAAAAAAAAAAAAAAATCGTGCAAAGAGTCCTACCTGAGTCTCGCACTCGAACTGCCCGGATCCGCTAATCGGGTCGGACCGGGAATCGGGGAGTGAAACTTCCAAAACGAATTTGGGTTTAAAACTTGCGTGTACAGGAGTTGCCAAAATGTTCCTGCAACCCTCAAGCACACTATTGCGTGGATTGGCGCAATAGTGTGGCCCCTGTTGCACTCCAACTTCGGAAAACCATATCATTCTCGTCCGAACTCGATTCACGCATTCTTGGACTCGATGAAAAGCTCTTTGAGTCTAGAATCTAGCCATAGGCCAGTTAGTAGCATTCAAGCATCATTGCTGAAATTTTGATCATAACATTAAGGCATTAATTGTAAAGTGGCATGACATGCTTGTTTGATGAAATGTTAATGTGTATTACTATATTGACATGTGATGAATTGTAGACATAGCCACTACATGGCATGTTGTAGGCTATTTTATGGACATGTTATGTCATAATTTAGCCTAGAGGATAAAGTGCTTTATTACTTGACTAAGGATTGATTTTCTGTGATGTTGATATATGCTTGTGTGATATATTGACATAAATGAATTAATGTAAGGAAATTTTATGCATGTTTGATAGAATTTCCTAGGATGCATTGGTAATATGCATGTTTTATAAAATTGTCCATATAGCATTCATCATATATGTGACATGATACAAATAGGCAATGACGCATACATTGCATATGCACGGGGACATCGCATTAAATGGGTATGAGTGCATGGTTGGTAAATCGACACGGCGTTTGGTGTTTGATTAGGTGGACTCTGCAATGGGACAACGCCCAACGTAGTCGCATTCGCTGATTGAAATGGTAGAAAAATATGCGTCGTGCACGCGAAGTCGATAGATCCCCTTCCCCATCGCGAAAGACCGCACTATGGTCGACATACCCCTAGTGGTGAAAGGCCATAAAAGTGTCTGGGTTTGCGGAGCTTACGGTGAGACACAAAAATCTGCTACCCACAAAAGGTGCCTGGGTTTTGAATATAAAATGATCATTGTGATGTATCATCAAAAAATCTTTTGGTTTATAAACAAATGAAATTTGTTTTGAAAATGATCATTAAATGTCATCCAAAATGACGGTTTTTCACACACGGGCTTAAGCATTGTGTGAGGGAGTCGTATGGACTCGGGCGCATGGTACATGATGAGTTGCATCTCATTTCAAGGCATGGCATGTAGGATTCCATATAGAATTGACATATTCTTGTTGGAATGTGATTATGAAATGGTGAGTGGACATTGCATGTGCACTTAGGTGGGGAGTAGCCCTTGTAGGAGGTTTTCTCAAATGGGTGTGACTCACCCTCTATGGGAAAAATATTTCAGGTGTAGGACAAACACCGGTGAACGGTGCTCATCCGAGACCATAATTGTGGAAAAGGCCGACATGTGGCCTTGATATTCATTTTGTAAAATATATGATTTTGTATAATAGTGTTGTAATAAACTCTTAAGTACTAATGTGACATAGTCTTGGGTAATATTTTAAGTATGGTTGAAAGGGCTTGGTGGGGCTACTTTTACTCATAAATGAGTCTCGGTGAATGAGACACGATAGTGTGGTATCAAGATATGCGATACCAATAGGTTTTTCGCAGGTTGACGATTGGTCAACAGGACCCTCGGGTTTTGGGGCGTCACAACTTTGTATCAGAGCATAGGTATACGAACACCTAGGCTTTGTGGGCATGGGTCTAGATCATGGCATTTATGGTGCATTTCATGTTTTGTGCTCAATATGCTCCATGATTGTGTGTTATGTGAATTATA
This sequence comes from Tetrastigma voinierianum, assembly GCA_016808115.1. Taxonomy (NCBI): domain Eukaryota; kingdom Viridiplantae; phylum Streptophyta; class Magnoliopsida; order Vitales; family Vitaceae; genus Tetrastigma; species Tetrastigma voinierianum. The sequence continues at coordinate 114,469 of JAEQBH010005489.1, read as the reverse complement.
TACATGGTAAAATGTAGATAGGAAAAGTTGAACACTAAGGTGAGAACATAACCTTAGGGGTTTGGAAAAAATGAATTAACGGAATAGTTCAAGATGTGATGTCTACTAGTGGTTGGCTGATGCACTACTAGTTAGACTAGAAAAGGAATCTCAATTTTCTATTTGACACATGTAGATGGCAAGTCGAGGAAGGGGACGCCGAGGTGGTGGGCAGAGCAACAACCCACTACCACCAAATTTTTGACCACCAAGCCATGAGGCTATCTGCGCTGGACATACTATTGCATAGGCGAGTGCAACGGTTACTACCATTGTACAGGCTAGTGCAACGGCGGGCCAAGGGGGGTTAAGTAACCTCCAAAGGTTTAGCCAGCATCATCCCCAACATTCATGGGAGGAGGGATCCGGCTGCGGTTGACCATTGGTTCTCGCATGTGTCGAGAAGGTATCGAGGTTATGGAGATCACCTCATGAAAGATAAGGGGCTACGTACATCTAAAGAGGGTGAATCCCATATATGGTGGGATTTTAGGGTCTTACTAAAGAATCCTGAGGCAATGACATGGGGAGAGTTCCCGTGAGCTCTTCAGTTTTTCCCAAAGATCTCGCTAGACATGCAAAGGTTAGGGAATTTCTAGAGTTGAGACGGGGAGCCATGACAGTACTCGAATACATGGCTAAGTTCACCGAATTAGCACGTTTCAGGGATGATTATGTGGCTATAGACATGGCCAAGGTGAGAAAGTTTGAGGATGGTCTGAAATTGTCCATCCGAGGTAAGATTGTAAGACTTCTCCTATAAGATATGGACTCTATGGTCAGGACAGCTCTGGCCATTGAGAGTGAGGTAAATGATGCAAAGAACATCCGAGATGAGGGTGCTAGTGATATAAGGAAGGAGAACCAGTCGTCTTCATCAAGCTCGGGAAAGAAGCAGATGACTTATACTCCATGAGGGTTTTGGAGACAAGGCCATGGATTCCAAAGCTAAGGCTAGGATCAGTCATCCTAAGATGGGAAGCACTTCAGGGCTCCTAGCCAGCCAGGGCAGAGAGTGTTTTTCCAGTGCCACCAGCCTGGACACTTGAGACAGGATTGCCCTCAAGGTAGGGATCCTAGAATTATGGGACATCACAGTCCCAGTCATCAGTGGGGCATGCACAGACGTAGTTTGTTCCTCCTTACCCTAGCATGGGCCAGGAGAACCCCAGACAGTCCTGTGGCATGTACAAGAACCTAATACTTCGGCAGACGGGCCACACGCTGGCGGTATATGGGTCGAGGCCGAGGACGTATTCACAAAACGATCCAGGTGGTTTACACCATTACACCATAGACTAAGGCGCATCGCTCTGGTTATTCGTGGTATGTTTTTTACATTTACTTCTATGGTAAGGATACTATTTGATTCTAGTGCATCACATTCATTCATCGTTGCATCATGTGTAAAAGAATTGGGCTTAGAGGTTGAGACCTTGGAAAAGCCATTACATGTAAGCTCTCCCCTATGAACTAGGGTGAGGATTGATATGATATGTCTTGGTTGTGAGTTAGAGATCTCAAGGATTCTACTCATGGTGGACCTTCAGGTTATAGACATGTCAGAGTTTGAAATCATCCTCGGGATGGATTGGTTGATGTTCCATCTTGTCGTCATCGATTATGATCATAAGAGAGTTATTGCCTACAAATAGAATGGTATTCGTGTTATGTTTCAGGGGGACAAGCATGATGCTTTACCTCAGGCCGTGTACTACTCTAGGTGGCACGGGCAATTGACGGGTTAGCTGGCAAACCTTACCTTAGAGGACAAGGTGAGACAGAATTTGAGTCTACCTTGGGTGGTTTGTGAGTAAGAGGATGTTTTTCCGAACGAACTATTGAGATTACCTCCGTATAAGGATGTAGACTTCACGATTAAGTTACACCCTGGTATGACGCCTATTTCTATGACTCCGCATAGAATGGCGCCTACTGAGTTGTAGGAACTTAAGGTCCAATTACAAGACTTATTGGACAGAGGATTTATTAGACCGAGCACTTCACCTTGGGGTGCCTTGTTGCTCGCTAAGAAAAGGATAAGACTCCTTCGACTCCAGGCATTAATCTACCACACTAAACAGGTTACGATCAAGAATTGCATCCCTTTACTAAGGATCGATGATTTATTTGATCGCCTAGAGTGGCGCGGTCTACTATGGGATAGATCTCTATACCGGTTATCATCACTGAGTTATGAGGCTGATGTCTCCAAGACAGCGCCCAAGACGTGGAAGGAGACAGCCTTCATGGTGATGCCTTCGTATTGATTAATGTGCTAATGACATTTATGCGGATCTCATGCATAGGGGGTTCTGTACCTCTATCTAGATCGTGGGCTTGGTAGTCTTCTATCGACTCCATCGATCTACTCAAGTCAAAGGAGGAGCAATGAGGATCACTCGAGGATCGCTCCGTGCCCCTGAAACATCGGTCGTATGCCAAGATCGCAGCGAAGCCTTGGCCATCGAGGACTGGGATTGGCAATGTCGCCTGTGTGTATCAAGCACCATTAAGGTCAAGCAGCTTATGAGTTGGGAGAGACCAAAGTCGCCTTCGAGATACGCGCTTTTAGGATCAAGGTGGTATTATAGTGAGGAATTCTTCCGACAAATATTTATGACGGCTGACCTGGAAGGGGAGTGGCTAAGCTCAGGAGGGAATGACTCAGGCGAAAGGTGCATTCTAGTAGGAATTGAAAAAGAGGCTTATCGCTCCTATTCAATAGTCCAAATGGGACAGATGTACACAGCAGATCGCGATGCGCTTCAAGTAGTGGATCGGGATGCTTTGATGCAATCCTCGCAGAGGGTTATGAGTTTATGGTTCTCAAGTAGCCTGGAAGAAACTACGAAGCAAATTACCCCACACATGACATGGAGTTGGTATTATATCTGCTCGAAGATTTGGCAATATCATATTGTGAATAGTTCGAGGTATTCTCAGACCACAAAGGTCTAAAGTATATCTTTACATGTCGGACCTCACGATAGGCAACGATATGGCCGGAGTATTGAGGATTATACTCACTTTGCACATTATCCCATAAGGCAATGCGCGGCCGACGATCATTTAAGTCATAGGCATCGCTAGTATAGCTTCCGGCGGCGTATGCTCGAGGTCATGAGACGCTGATCATGCTGGATAAGGCTCAAGGTGTTTTGGGGGTTTAGTGGCTCCACCTTCCCTACTGAGCAGAGTGATTTGAGTCCCAAGGACAGGACACAAAGATATTGTCCATTCGGGACCAAGTACAGTCAAGTATGGGTGACAAAGGCTAGGCCATGCAAGCTGATGGTAGTCTTCGGTACAGGGGATGGGTGTAGTTCCTCAATTGGCAGATTTGGGAGAAGAGATCGTCAAGGAGTTCCATTGCTCTCGATTTTTCGTGCATCCAAGTGGCATGAAGATGTACCAAGATCATCGTTGCTAGTATTACTGGAGTGGGATGAAGAAACACATTGGGGATTTCGTTAGACGATGCCTCACGTGTCGCCAGAGATAAAGGCACGAGTACCAGCAGCAGAGAATACTCCAACACCGAGGCAGAGTAGCGGGGAACATTATCAAATGGATTTGCACTCACTTGCCACGACATCGTGGAAGCATGATACGATGTGGGCGTGGGATAGTGGACCGCTCACCAAGTCGGCAATATCGGCCGTGCGCATGACCTTCACATAATCGAGGAATTCTACAAAGTTATATCGATAGATCATCTAGTCGTATTATGCTACCTTATCGTATTTAATCGATCCTAGGTTTACAAATCATTTTTGGGAGAGTTCAAAGAGCCATGGGGAGTTAGCTGATGATGAGCACCGCTTATCCACAAACTGATTCGGGCCGGCCAAAGAGGACCATCCATATTTTAGAGGACATGCTACAGGCATGCGTCCTGGATCTTAAGGGCAACTGGGAAGAGCATTTTCCCTTCGTAGAGTTCGCCTATAACAACAGTTACTAGGCGAGCATACAGATGACACCATATGAGGCTTTATATGGGAGACCATGTCGATCTCCGGTTTGTTGGATGGAGGTGGGAGAGAGATCCACCACTGGTCCGAAATTGATTAGAGACACCTTTTGGAAGGTGGACTTGATACGAAAGCGACTTCTCACGGCTCAGAGTCAACAGAAGAGCTACGCCGACAGGTGCCGACGACATCTAGAGTTTGAGGTGGGCGATCATGTTTTCTTGATGGTGATGCCTAAGAGATGAGTGGTCAGGTTCAGCAAGCGGGGAAAGCTATCACCGAGGTTTATCGAACCCTTCGAGATACTTGAGAAGGTGGGCACAGTTTCGTATCAGTAGGCATTACCGCCAATTTTATCGAGTGTCCATGAGGTATTCCATGTCTCCATGCTCTAAGTACACCTGTGATACGACTCATGTTAGCGATTGCAGCAAGCTCATCATTGAACGCAGATATCTCTGGAGAGGGCTGACTTGCATATTATGGATAGTCGAGATCAGGTTTTGCGACGCAAGACTGTGAGGCTAGTAAAGGTGTTGTGGCAGTACCGAGGAGTGGAGGAGGCAACATGGAAAGGTGAGGACACGATGTGTGCCACTTATCCTTCCTTATTCGAGGATGAAGGTACGTTGTTAAGTCATTTGAAAAAAAAAATGAATGACTGTAGCATATGCATGTGATTGTATGTATATGGGCATGTGAATTTCGAGAAGAAATTCTTTTAAGTAGAGAAGAATGTAAAACCCGAGTAAATTTGAGCTTTTCCAAAAAAATAGGGCAAACACGGTGAACTTGCCACTACGACATGGCAAGCCATGTGTGTGACACGTGGCATGCCATGTGTCAACATGCATGGCACATGGAGAAGGCTATAAATATGGTATGGGAGCTGTTTGTAGAAGTAGGGAGCAGCAAGAAGGAAAAGGAAGGAAAAAAAAAAGGAGAGGGAAAGAAAGGAAAGAAATAGAGGAAAAGAAAAGAAAGAAAGAAGGAGAAAAGGAAAGCGATGTTTCCAACGGTCGAGATTTCGTCGGACCAGAAGTAAAGAGTCGTATATTCGACGAGGGTTGTACTCCAAGAGGTAGGGATTCTTCCTACCTTGGTTTCTTTTTATCCTTTGAGCTATTGTTTTGGTTTGCTTTTGGGACCATGTTGTGCCATTTTTATGGCATGTTTTGTGGTATTAATTGGAATATGGCCCATTTTGCGGTCTCAATTGAGACAGGGTTGTAGCCGGTCTAAAGGGCTGCTTTTGGAACCAATTTGGGTTGAAAACTTGCGTGTACGGGAGTTTCCAAAATGTTCTTGCAACCCTCAGGCACACTATTGCATGGATTGGCGCATTAGCGTGGCCCTGCTGCACTTCAACTTCGGACGACCATATCTTTTTCATCCGAACTTTTATTCGCGCGTTCTTAGACTCTATGAAAATATATTTGAGTCTAAAATCTAGCCACATGCCAGTTATTGGCATTTGGTGCTCACATCATTTTTGAAATTTTGATCATAACATCAAGTGTACTAATTGCATGGCATGACATGCTTGTTTGATGAAATGTTAATATGTGTATTACTATATTGACATGTGATGAATTGTAGACATAGCCACTACATGGCATGTTGTAGGCTATTTTGTGGACATGTTATGTCGTAATTTAGCCTAGAGGATAAAGTGCTCTATTACTTTACTAAGTAATGACTTGTCTGTGATGTTGATATATGCTTGTGTGATATATTGACATGAATGAATTAATGTAGGGAAATTATATGCATGTTTGATATAATTTCCTAAGATGCATTGGTGATATGCATGTTTGATAAAATTGTCCATATAACATTCATCATATATGTGGCATGGTACAAATAGGCAATGGCGCATACATTGCATATGCACGGGGATATCGCATTAAATGGGTGTGAGTGCATGGTTGGTAAATCGACACGGCATTTGGTGTTTGATTGGGTGGGCTTGGTTAAATGGGACAACGTCTAACAGAGTCGCACGGTTGATTGAAATGGTAAAGAAAATATGTCGGGTATTAGCAAGTTGGGATAGATCCTCCCCTCTACGGGTGAAGATCATAATTATTGTCAAACATAATCCCCGGTGAAAGGCATAAAAGTGTTTGGGTTCTGGGCCCCACGGTGAGATGCCAAAATCAGCTACCTGGCGCATGAGTTTTGAATATAAAATGATCATTGTGATGTATCATCCAAAAAGCTTTTAGTTTTTAAACAAATGAAATTTCTTTTGAAAATGATCATTAGATGTCATCCAGAATGACGATTTTTAACACATGAGCTTAGGTGTTGTGTGAGGGAGTCGGTGAGGACTCGGGCGCATGGCACATGATGAGTCACATCTCATTTCATGGCATGGCATGTAGGATTCCATATAGAATTGACATATTCTTGTTGGAATGTGATTATCAAATGGTGAGTAGACATTGCATGTGCACTTAGGTGGGGAGTAGCCCTTGTAGGAGGTATTCTCTACTGGGCGTGGCTCACACTTGATGGGAAAAATATTTCAAGTGCAAGACAGACATCGGTGGACGGCGCTCATCCGAGGCCGTAATTTTGAAGAAGGCCTACATGTGGCCTTGATATTCATTTTGTAAAATATATGATTTTGTATAAGAGTGTTTTAATAAACTCTTAAGGACTATTGTGACATAGTCTTGGTTAATATTTTGAGTATGGTTTAAAGGGCTCGGTGGGGCTACTTTTACTCATAAATGAGACTCAGTGAATGAGACATAGTAGTGTGGTATCGAGATATACGATACCCATAGGTATTTCGCAGGTTGATGGTTGGTCATCGGGACCCCCAGATTTTAGGGTGTCACAGAATGTTTTCTTCCTAAACCTTAGTAGTAACTGAATTTCCATTGCAAAATCCATTAAATTTAAAAAATTTCCTTTCCCAATTTCAAAATTTCCTATCCTAATTTCAACATTTCCTATACCATAATAAAATCTGCAATACAAAAAAAAAATTGATTTCATAAAATATTCAACCACAATTTCAGTTTATAGTTTGTATGTACAATAGTTTAATAACTAAAATATTTAACAATTAGAACTATGGTTACTAGAATATACATCTGGCTGTAGAGCAATGGTTGGTGGAATAGGTAAACCCCTAATAAGCTCTGAAATCTATGCATGAAAAGCTACAGTGAGACTCTGCATAGTCTGCACATGCTCCCTCTGCTGCTGAATCATTTGCTCATGCATCACACTCATCTCCTTTTCCAAGGCCTCAATCTGATCATCTCCTTTGCGCCTATGTTTGAGAGTCCTGGACTGGATAACTAGTTGAAGACATATTGATAGACCTGGATGATACATGAGACTGTAGGCATAAAGATCTCATCGATTCAAGGTCATATACTAGTTTCTTCTTGACTTCCCTAACCTTATCTAGATAAATTTTAGTTGCATCGATCGCTTGAGATGAATATGCATCCTCTCTTATAGCTGCAACCTCAACCTTATACCTTGCAACTACACGATTATGAAACATATATACATTAACAACATATTTTTCTGAAGATAAAAAGTACAAGAAAAATTGACTAAAAAGTGTGCACTTACATAGATCTCTTGGGACTTTCGATCGACAAACTGATTATTTATGAGTATATTCTAGAGCTCATGTGGAAGAGGCTGTCGTTTTAACTTGGCCTCCTGAAATTGAAAAGCATCATATATTTAAACAAGTAGGTAAAAATAAATAAAATAAAATCCAAATTTTTTAACAATAATGTACCAAACATTTAGCATGCTCCCTATGAGATAAGGAACCAATGGTATGGCGCAAAGGTTCTACGCCCCAACCTTCAGTCTCACTCATCCTATTCATAAATCCTTAGGCATACTTTTTTTAAAATTTTGACTTCTGCCAATAACGTTGCCAAGCTTCCCAAATACTCTCTGAGATGAAACTCAATCGTTGGATATGATCCTTCCATCGACTAACGTCATTGTTGTAATGTCGTGAAGCCTTCTTATGTCATGCCACCTTAACTAGAGCATCTAGTGAAGGATCCCACTGATAATGTTTATTCAATCAAAATATTGCAAAAAAAATTTTTTGAAAATCTGTGAAAAAATAAAAATAACCTTATTGTATATGATTTGTGAAACTTTTTAATGTTGTCACTTTTTTTGAATTTATTCACATTCCAATCTACCTTATCCACATTTAAAAAAAACATAAATAAAAGCAAGACCAAAATCCCATAACATTTTCTACTTATCAATATATAGAAAAATAAAATAAAAAATAATTTAAACTCAATTCATACCTAAACTTTTGCCAGTAGAAATCTTTGATATCCTGAAGCACCATCTTCCAAGTAAAACCCATCACGTGCAAACGCTCATTGAAGATATTAGTGATAATCCTATACATATTCTATGTGATGTGTATCCCATAAGTAAACATACAAAATCAATCAATGCACTCATTCAACTTCATGTGTTCAAATTGAAAAAATTAAAATGATGGAGTTTAAAAAAGAAAACGTACTCTCCATCTGTAAGTATAATGGTAAGACGACAGGTAGGACTAGTGGGTGGTGGTGATGATGAAATCTGTAGTGATACTACTTATGGTGGTGAAACTTGTACATGTGATAGTGTAGATGATGATGTAGGATGACCTGGTGTTTGCAAGGTAAGGCTAGTAGTATCATTGATGATGACACCTGGTACAGATGTAGGTGTGGTAGTTAATCCTTCTAATGATTAACAATCTACTGGGGCACTACGGGAGAAAACCACATATCTACCACACATATGACCATATTTGAAGCATATCTATATGGAAATCTTAGATTCTGAACCTAAATACACAACTCATTTCGACAATTTTTTTCTAATGTGTAACAAACATTTGGAAACTTGCCATCAACATGTAACTCTGGTTGACGACATATTTCCATTAAGTCTAATCTAGACTTTGCATTGTCTTTTGTTGGAAACTTGCCATCAACATGTAACTCTGGTTGACGACATATTTCCATTAAGTCTAATCTAGACTTTGCATTGTCTTTTGTTTTCCTATCAACATTCATCATCGTGTTAAAGATATTTTCAAACACATTTTCTCTATATGCATCACATCTAAATTATGTCGTATGAGATTGGTGCTCCAATGTGGAAAACCCCAAAAAATTGGCTTCTTTTTCCATCCTAATAATCTACTAACAAGAACTTTAGCATCATTTGACCCAAATAATAATTTGGAAAAGAGTTTTTTTTTAGAAAGTTTTTAAGTATTTATAACTATTAGAACCTAAAAATAAAATTTCTAAAAGAATTGACCAATTAAACAAGAAATAAGATTATTATTTAAAGAAAAATTGAAGGAAATCACATTATTACAATTAAACAAAATAAATTAAAATATGATTATCTATAATTACCTGTATAGAAATTAATTATAAGATTATTATTTAAAAATAATAGTAAATCAATTTATTCATAAATTATCGAAACAAAATATATTAAAATATTATTCTCAATAATTTATTTGGAAAGAGTTTTTATTATTTTTCAAGTATTTATAAATATTGCAGCCTAAAAAAATTATTTTTTAAACAATTGAATAATTAAAGAAGAAATATGATTATAATTTAAAGAAAAAAAATATAATAAATCACTTTGATACTATCATCCATAACAATAGATCATACATAGATTAAAATGGGTAGACCTCAATTGAGACTAATAGGGGATACTTCATAGTGTTTTTCACTGAAGGTCTCTTGCATCTTTGATGTACTAAGCTAACCTTTCGATTCGATGATTTTTATTTGAGGAAATGTGAATATACTTTGTGTTGAGAATCAAAGAATATTCTCTAAATATTATTTGGTTTATCTCCTACCTTTTCTATACATTATCCTCTTTCCTTTTACACTTTATTTTGTTTCCTTTTTATTTCTGTACCTTTTCTATATATATATATATATATATATATATATATATGGTGTCTCTATGCTATGTAATCCATCCATTCATTAAGAAAAGTATTCATTACAAAACTTCAAAATACAAGTCATTATTGTTAAGGAATCTGTAAATCTGACCATTATTCATAATCATGGCTGGATATCTTGTTTGTTGATACCCAGCAAGTCTCATACATTTTCCTAATACTATTGGGACTTTGATCGTCGGATCCCCCAAACGTCAAATTGTAGGGGTCTTGAACGTCAGATTCCTTGAGCATCAACAACGAAATGTGAACCTACAAAAAGAGCGTTCCGACGGCGATGGGTCGGCCGCCTCTTTGATGATTAAGTCAGCAAAAAACATGAAGGAGAAGAGAATAGGAGTAGTTAGAATTGTTTACCTTACCCTATGGGGGATCTTTTGGACTTATAGGGTTCGGTTCACGAAATCCCCTCCTTCCTTCTTGGGGTAGGATTTTATCTCCTCCTAGTTTAAGGGAGGAAATCTTATTTTCCTTATCAACGACTAGTTCTTCCTTATCAAGGATTATTTTTCCTTTTTCCAAGATTATATCTACGAGGTGTGAGGGATTCGGAAGCTGGAAAATTCACTGATAATATCGCTTTTGTGGATTTTCCTTCTGGAATATATTGTAACATACTTCCCATATGGGATAGAGATTCCCATGGGGTAGAATCTTGCATTAGAGGGACTTGAGTCTCGGTATTGGAATGCCTCGAGCAAGCCTTAGAAGAGTTTGTCCTTGCTTTCCCGGGTGCCCTCTATAGATTCTCCCGTCTGAGAAGTGTCCGCCTGGTCTTGTTGAGGCAAATGGAATCGAATCGTTTCACAACACAGGCCCAGCAGGCCCCGGGGCCATCGAGTACCGAATTCCAGAGATCATGGTACTCACAATGCCCCCATTTTCCTCTGGTTGGAGTTTTTGTGCAATTTCAATTAGGGGAAAATATCGTGGTTTCAAATGCCGAATGTTGAGAGTTGAAAGGTTTGTGAAAAACTATTGGCGCACTAAACGCATTCAGAGAAGACGCTTGCGTGTGTTTAAGGCACATAGGAGACACACGCCTCCCAACGTGCATCCTACGCATCTCGTTCTGATGGCGCATTTAATGCATCTATTGACCCCCTACCCCTATAAATAGGGATAGTGGTCTCAATAGTGGTTTCTTTCTTTTGACTCATGTATTTCATCCTCCTCTGCGCTTCTACAAACTTCCCTTCCAAAGGATCCATCGGAGACCCTTAATGCTTCGATGACTTTTGATTTTTCAGTGAGTGTTTGCAACTCAAATCTTTTCCACGTCGCTGGTTTGCTTGAGTGTCCCCGTGGTTAGAGGTATTCTATTAGTTTCCGCAAAGGTTTTTGGTTTACTTTCTTTAGGTTTTATCCTTAGTGGGTCGTAAAATCTCCAGGGGAGATTTCTTTTTCCTTTCAAGGGTTCTTTCCTTTCCTCCATTCTTATTTTTGCTTCATGGACCTCAGGTTGACCCCTTCTTCTACTCCATCTTTTTTTTTATTTGCTTGTAGAATGGAAAGAGAGGTCCGCAAAGGGTTTCGACCAATTAAATTTGGCGTAGAAGGTAACCCCGAGAACGCCTACTTGGCTTGGTCTAGTCGCTACCGTATGCGTAAGAGGCGGGTTATGCGACCAAATTCCTCAGAAATCGGTATGGGAGAAGTCAAACGGCGCGACTACCTCAACTTTTGGGGAGGTAGATAATGCGACATTTTACATGGGAGAAGTTTGATGCTGGGCTTCACCTCCCCGTTCCATCGTTGGTGAAGCAGATCCTACATTTTACCCGAGCACCTCCTACACTCGTTCATCCAAACGCTTTTCGGATTTTGATGGGTTGCAATGTGCTAAACTCTCTTTACCAGCTGGATATCTCGTTGGCGGAGATATGCTTTATTTACACTTTAAAGCTTGGGATTGGGGGCCGCTTGTCCATGTCGACCACAGGTCCCATTGAAATCGTAGCTTTGTCTTTGACTTCCCTAAGATAGGCGAAGGGGTCATCACAGTTGGGAACTGTGGTATGAAATCCTTGGCTCTTTAGGGCTTCCTTTCAATCTAAACTAGTCCCTTACATTCTCGGGTTTGTCTCCGTTCCTGTTTTGGTATATCTTTCACTTCCCTAGGTGGTGTATTGACATACCTATCTTCTTGATGATTTGTAGATGAGGCATAAGCGAGGCCGGCCCGAGTTAGCTAGGTGGAAAAGGTGAAATTTGGATCGCCCCTCCGGAGTTCTTTGGAGATCGTAGAGAGAACACCATCATGAAGCTCATACATACGTAAGAACCTATAGGATTTGGGCGCCAGTCCTTTCCCCTACATAGTGTCTGTTCTTCCTTGTCCTTTGCCCAATGAGGTCATTAAGGGCAAGCATTTTGTTTTTGCGGACCTTCTGAAGTCCCTGCCTAGAGGCTCTACCCAGGCGGAGGCAATTCCAAAACCCCTTGTCTGGCTAGATTATCTACCTTTGGCCGTGTGGGACCCTAAGTAGCCCCAAGCGATGACAAAGAAGAAGAAGTCTAGGCAAGCGAAGGATGCCGAGGAGGGACTGGAGGGGTTTGTGGACTGGACGAATCTGGAAGCTAGCCAATCGATCGAAGAAAGAGAGGCTAAAATGTTTGGCCTCATCATTGGATTTGCTATACGGATGCACAAGCTAGCTGCCAAGGCTCAAGAAGGGACCACACCTAACCTCGAGGTTCCGGGCGACAAACATTCTAGGTCGTCTAGATATGATGAGGAGGTCCAACCTAATCCGATGGTGATTGTTGTGGACTCGTCGGAACGAGTCCTTGAGGCCCCGTCCACCCAGGATGCCTCTTGAAACGCTTGTGTAACGCTAGAGGATGAGATTCCAACCAGAGAAGTTCCTCTTGTTGACGATGCATCTATCGAGGCTTTACTTGTCGAAGCGATCGATGCACCGCCACTGCAGGCCAGACAGGCCTGTTTCGCAATTGATAGTGACCAGAGGCCCCCTGATAAGTTGGGGATTCGTTCATACGTCAAGCCAATGGAGTGGGCTAGGCCTACGAAGGATGCACCGATTCTTAATCAAGAAACTGCCCCCTGCACTCATTAACTACTGAAGACCCTTCAACTAGAGGGACCCTTCCGTCGCGCACATGCGCGATCTTTACCCTTACAGCTTCTGCGTACTGGCGGTGGCTCGTGAGAAGGAATACTCCATCCCCTTCCCCGTCAACCTAGATAAGAGGTCCTATCAGCATGTGGCCGAGGACAGGATGTATATACACAACCATGACTTCAATGAGACTACTGAACTGGTATGGTTGAACCTCTAATGTTTGACTGTTTGCTTTGATGTTATGATTTCCTTCTACTGTTCTCTCTTTGCAAGCTACGAAGGCTCTTAGGAATATGGAGCGCCAGCATAGGGAGCTTCGTCGTAGGCTGGGGGATGCCGAGAGGTTAGGGATCTATGCCAAGGTGGTAGCCTCCGAGCATTGCGCCCTCGAAGAGTCCCTAGGTAAGGCCTAGTTCAGATCCAGACATTGGGAACGAAAGGCCAAGAAGGGCTCCAAGAAGACAACGAGTGTGAAAAAAGAGAGAGGCGAGGCTAAGGAGGAAGCTTAGGTTGCTCAGCTAACAGCCGTCGTAGTGGGCGACACAAGGGCAAAATTGAAGGGTGACCTGGCTAGGGTCAAAGATGCTCTAGCTGCAGCAGAGGAAGCCAGGACAATAGCAGAAGAGGCTAGGTGTAACACCGAGTATGAGGCCGCCCGACTAGAGGTTGATCGGATGTCTCTCCTACTAGAGCTTAGGACATTCAAGGATGAGGTGTCTTCTCTCTAGTCTCGGGCCGATAAGGACAATGAGGCCATGGAGGAGGAATAAAAAAAAGCTCTGAAGGTGTTCTTTGCCTATAGGTACTGGTGTTGCGTTTCAAACACAACATCTGTGGAGACAATCCAGAGGTCCTAGAGGGGATGCCTGACTCCGCCGACCCGTTGCCTCCTGAGTTCTTCATGAACCCCTGGTGCCCCCCTGTCTAAGCAGATGCCAAGGCCATTACAACCGAAGTTTCTCTGAATGAGACGGCCAAGGAGCCGGTGGATATTGCTGCTGCTAAGGACCATGGCAGACTCTAGTTCCTCTTTCTCTATTCTTACTTAGTTCCAACTTTTTGTAAAGGGCCCTTAGCCGACTACCATCATTTGTTTACTCTCCGGGCACCATTGGTGCTTCAATGAAATACACCTTTTTGTCCACTTCCACTGTTGCTTATTTCTTACTACTGACGCTCTTATAATTTCTCGTTTGCTTAGGCCATTAATTCATTTCCTTGTGCAACCCCTTTCCTAAATTTCTTAGTAAGGATAGTCGCTCTAGGACACTAATACTAAGTTAGGAGCTTTGTAGGGTTCACCCTTATGCCAGCAAGCAAAGCACCATCTGAAAGCCTTTGTCAGAAGCCGCGGGGCCAAGGATCATCGTAGGTATTTCATCATGTACCAACAGGAGGCCTCGCTTGTTTCATGGAAGTGCCAATAGGCTCGAAAGTTATGCTTCGCTGCACGCTCTAGCCAAACTGCCTTAGGCCAACGGAGTACCGGGTTTAAAAACCATGGTACTCGCAATGGTATTATCTTCCAAACCTTGAGTATGGAAAGCTAGATAGGCTGGAAAATTAATGCGCATGTAAAGCGTGCTGGAAGGTGAAGGGTGAATGGTCATAAAGCGCGTGGGTAACATGCGCATCCCATCGTTGTCTACGATGCATGATTTTCTGTTGGAGCATTTAATGCATATGTTGGCATTTCACCCTTATATATAGGGGTTTGACTTCTAGTGCCACCTATCCACAAAGTCTTTCGCCTATTGTGATATCTCTTCTTCTTTGTTCTTGTGAATTTGCAAGGATAAGGAAGCCATGGAGGAAGACTGTCAGAGGGATCTTGAGCCATCTTTCACCTATGGCTATGGGTGTTGTGTGTTCAAACACAATATCTGTGGAGACCAGCTAGAAGTTCTAGATTGTACACCTAACTCTCCGAATTTTCTTTTTCCATAGTGCGTTACGGGCCTTCTATGCCCCCCTGTCTAGGTATCCTCTAGAGACACAGCTGTTAGGGAGCATCGTAGAGAGATAGCGGAGGAGTCTGGTAGAGGTGCCTCCATTAGGGATGTAAATAAAAATCCATAGGTGGTCGTACTTCTTCTTCCTCATTTTTCCATGGTGGCCTTTATATGGTCGCTCTTCTTCTTCCTCTTTTTCCATAGTTGCCCTAATGTGGCCCCTCAGACATATATCATAGTGTAACTAATGATGCCCTAGGCGTGTTTACAAGATGTAATTTTTTATAACGGGCCCAATATGGCCGCTTAGACATATATCACCATGTAACTAATTACGTCATTAGCATATTTATGAGATACAACTTTTTGTAATTCTTCGGAATTGCATTCCACCCCCGCTTAGGACCGGGCTGCTTTAGGAGAGACATTGAGGTTATATATGAAGGCGCCCTTACTAGGCTTCTACCCGCATGCAGCTAAGTGTCGTGGGCTATGCTTAGCACGCCAAGCAAACCCGCCGAGGACTATGGTTCGCATGTACTAGCAGCTAAGAATCATGCCTCGTATCACAAGCGCTGCCAGCATGTAGCCTCACCCAGTCTGCGGAGTGTTAGCGGTGCTAAGAGCCACACCGCTCTTTAAAATGCCATCAGATATCGCCTATATCTAGACTTTTGTGAGTGGTAGCAAGCTAAGAGCCACAGTTTGGTCTTTTGAAAGTGTCAGTAGGATATTAGCCATATTTGGACTTTTGAGAGTGTTAGCAAGCTAAGAGCCATAATCCAGTCTTTTGAAAGTGCTAGTAGGATATCGGCCATATCTGGACTTTTATGAAAGTTCTAGCAAGATATCAGTCATATCTAGACTTTTATGAGTGTCAGTAGGCTAAGAGCCATAGTCTGGTCTTTGGAGAGTGCTAGCAAGATATCAACCTTATCTGGACTTTTATGAGTGCCAGCCGGCTAAGAGCCACAGTCTGGTATTTTGAAAGTGCTAGCATGATATCATCTATATCTAGACTTTTATGAGTGCCAATAGGCTAAGAGTCACAACTATTCTTTTTTGAAAGATGCGATATCAACCATATCTGGGATTTCTTCGAAGAGGCGGGTCAGAAATGTCACAATATTTTAAAGACGGTCTTTATTGATAGTAATACTTTTAAAGGAAAATTTACTGGTAATACCTCTTCAGATATGTGGCATTCCACATTCTCGGTACAGGAGTCCCGTCTAGCTTATTCAACGCGTATGATGTGGTTGATCCCACTCGAACTACCATATATGGCCCTTCCTAGTTTTTGGCTGAACTTCCGTCTCGCCGGGTCGGGTCGTGGTTTTCAAAGACTCTTCGTGATCAGTTCCGTCTTTGAATGTTAGCGCTTTACCCACTGCTATACGTTTCTGCCAAGCCCATCGGTATGACGCTATACGCACAAATCGTAGCTTCAGAGAGCCTGGCCCGCCATATCCAAGTCTTTAGTAACAAATTTCAGATACCTCTTCAAGAATTCCAACGGGGGCGGTGGGCATCCTGATTTCTGTGGGGATTATAACCTTCATCCCGTACGTAAGGGCGAATGGCGATATCCTAATTGGTTTTGGGCTGGTGGTCCTATAGACCCATAGGACTCCTGGAAGCTCATCTACCCATTTCCCTTTGGTCGAATGCAAACGCTTTTTCAAAGATGTTAGAGAGTCTCTGCGGGATGTGATTATTACTGTCAGTTGCTTCAGGTACCCTGGTTGCATAATGAAGTTCTGTTTTTCACTGCTGCAAAATTTCTTGCATACCTTGCTATCAAATTGTAGCCCATTGTCAGTTACTATCGACTGTGGTATTCCAAACCCGCACACGATGTTCTTCCATACAAATTGAAGGACATCTTTGTCCTTAACGGAGGCGAAAGCTTCAGCTTCTACCCATTTGCTGAAATAGTCTGTCACTACTAGTAATAGCTTCTTTTTTTTATTGGGGCAATAGGTAATGGTCTAGCTATATCAATTCCCCACTGGGCGAAGGGCTAAGGGCTCGTTATGGTTGTCAGGTTCTGAGCCGGCACCCTAAAAATGGGGGCTTGACGTTGGCAGTGATCACACTTCTTAACGTAGGCGGTTGTATTTGCCCTCATAGTTGGCCAGTAGTAGCCCTAGGTATGGGCCCTATGCGCTAAAGTTCTCCCACCTTAATGGTTTCCACATATTCCTTCATGGAGTTCCGCCAATGCATATTGCCCCTATTGGGCGATGAGGCATTTAAGATACAGGCCATTTAGAGAACGTTTATACAACTACCCATTCACCAAGGAAAATATTCGCTCGAACCCGAATCTTGTGGGCTTTGACCCTACTATCCAAGAGTTCTCTCGAGCTCAGGTAGTGGGCTATTGGAGTCATCTAGGAGGGACATGTATCTTCTATACCGTTCACCAGTCAAGTAACAATCGACGACCACGATAATGTACAAGGAGGAGCACGCTTTGGTCGGGTAGTGGAGGCGCCATCGCCGCTTAAGGCATCCGCCTTTCGCTTGAACACCTCAGGATATGCTCAAGCTTCCAAGCCACAAAGCTTCAATGGTTTTCAACCAGCATACATACTTTAGTCATGTGATGGTCCCTGTTTCAGACGATTTTACTGTTGATTCAGGCACAAAGCAGTCGAGCTAAAATCAACAAAATTTATATACCTAAGTTCCTCCTACTGCCGTAGTCAAGCTACTACAGTATAGTGGTCTAGGGTCGAACACGGGGATGGGTTTTCATCCTAAGAATGATTTGCATAAGTGCAAGAAGGTAAGGCTTTTTGTTTGGACTTTTGGATTGTTTCAAAAACAAAGGTGATGAGTTTTTGAAAACCGATTAACTAAAACTCGAAAATGAAGTGTGAAAAGTTAACTTTGAAGATTTAGGTCACTAACTTGGTAACTTAGGGCAAAAAAGTGTCCTCGGGTTTTATCCTCACGTTATGACAAGCAACCTATAGTCCAAGCCATAACCGGATCTATGTTTAACTAGCAAACCTCACCCTAAAATCAACTCCTATTTGAGTAAACACAGATAACATGCATCTACACTTTGCGCTTGAAACCCTAACATTAAATATCATATCGTGGCTCTGTGAAAGACCATCTAAAGAACCACAAGATATCTAGTAATATATGTGACCGTATCCTAAAGCATGGTAAGTATTGGCCAAATCAATAACATTCAATGCTTAACCATATTTTGAGAAGATAGGGTCATAAACACAGCACTGTAACTTTAACACAAGAGGGACAACCTCCATACATGCCCCACCACCAAGCTAGCTTCCTTCCTCTTCAAAGAAAAGAGGCTTAGCCAAGCATCTCTTGAGTTGTCATCCTCAAGAGGGGTGTTTAGCAGCCAAGAAAATAAGGGAAAGAGGAGAGAGAAGAGAGAAAAACCAAACCCTAGCTAAACTACGAGACTTTATTTACAAAATGAAAACTTACCAAAAAATTCCTTCCCCCAAATTCTCCTCCTTCTTTACAAAATGGGAGGGGGCTTATATAGGCCACCCAATGTATGAAAATACCATAAAGCCTAACAATTTGGCTAAAATTAGGGACAAGGGAGAAATACACCAAAATTGAAGTCGATTGGCATTAATTACAAAAGTGTGACAAGGCAGTGAATTTCGCTAAGGCATATTAATTTCGCTAGGAATAGTGCTTAGCGAAAGTCCTGGGGTCTAGCGAAAATCCACAATTTCGCTAAGATTGCGAAATTTTCGCAATCCCAGTGAAATTTTCGCAATCTTAGCGAAATTCTCTGGAATTGTTGATTCTTCACTGCTTTGCCTCCCGGGCCCCCACGTATTGATTTGTCTCACTCTCGCTTCATTCTTTCATTGATTTATTGTCCTGCTTGATACGACGAATGGGTTCAATCTTCTATGATTCATTTTATGTCTCGACATTGAACTCCTAAAGTACGAAACCCCGCAAACAACCAAAAATAACTCCTTAAACTAAGATAAAGTAGATACACCAAGACTAACACTTCAATTGGCATAATTGATAGCGATTGAGCGCGCAAAGCACCCAAAACCCATCTCAAATGTGGCCTCAAATAACAATTTTTGGGTACTAATCACTCTTGTCCAAATGATCAGCTTGGGAGTCACTTTGTATTTTAATTCAGGAGGATACTGAGATCGTGAGGTTCACCCGCCAGATTGCTTCATTTTCAAATTTCATTGTTGGGACGCGGAAGTCTAACCAGATATCCGCTTCCATTCTCTCCCCAGTTGGGGCTTTAAGTTACAAGCTAACACTGACTCTAGTTTTTCGGGAAGCGCCATCCACACTAAGAATCCACTAGTCAGCATTACCCGGGTCCGCATCTTGTTGGGGGATCTCTACTAAAAAGTCTGCCAATATCTGTCTTTTTATTGCCAAGTGGGGTTTATACTAAATACTAAACTCACTTAGCTCAATAGCCCATCGGTCTATCCTTCCCGACAAGTCAGGTTTATGTATGGTGCTTCGCAAGGGAAGATTGGTCAGCACGACAATAGAGTGTGCTTGGAAGTAAGGGCGAAGCTTTTTAGGCACCACAAGGAGAGCCAATGTCGTTTGCTCGAGACGGGTATATCGAGCTTCTGCCTCAGATAGAGATTTTCTTATGAAGAACACTAGTCTATGTTTCCAATTTTCATCTTCTTTGAACAAAGTTGCGATCACTGAGACATCAAAAACTGCTAGATAACGATAGAGCATATCACTTGCTTTAGGGCTAGCCAGAATTGGTGGTTCGGTGAGATATTGCTAGATTTCCGTGAAAGTTTGGTCGCATTCCTTATTCCAATCAATCTATTTAGTCCCCTTTAGAGTGGTAAAAACCGTTTTAATCTGGCCTATAAAACGAGACGACCGCCCTAGAGCGCCAAATGACCAAATGGGCCCGTCGCACTCTTCTCGGAGGCAGAGTCCGAGATTCCATAATAGCTCTAAGCCGGTCAGATCGCTTCAATCCCCCTCTGCATCACCATAAAGCCCAAAAGCTTGCCTAAGCTGACTCCGAACGCACATTTTAAGGGGTTAAGTTTCATACCGTACGTAGCAGCTCAAAACTTTCTTGCATGTGCTTCATATGATCGGGGGCGTTCTTTGGATTTGACAAGCATATCGTCGATATAGACTTCCATGGTCTTGCCCATCAATGGTTGAAATATCTTTGTCACCAGCCTCTAATAGGTCGCTACGAAATTCTTGAAGCCAAAAGGCATTACATTATAGCAGTATAGCCCGTGTGGTGTAATGAAGGTCGTTTCCTCCGCATCAGGCTAGTGCATAGGAATCTGGTGGTAAATGAGAGCATCCAAAATGAGACAAAGATCCCATGCCCACCTAAGGCATCAACGATCTTATCTATTCGTGGCAGGGGGAAGCTATCTTTCGGACATACTTCGTTGAGGTCCGTATAGTCCACGCATACTCTCCACTTACTGCCCTTCTTTGGGACCACCACCACATTGGCAAGTCATTCAAGATACTTTACCTCTCTAATGAAACCTGCTCTCAGAAGATTATCCACTGTCTCAATACGATGGCGATCCGGGGTAGAAACGCCTACTTTCTGTCTCATGTGTTTTACCGAGGTGGAGCAATATCTCAGCTTTGTGAGAGGCCAACATCGAGTCAATTTCAGTCATATCTGAGTGATTCCATGCGAACACGTTTATGTTTCGCAACAATACTCGTTATAGATGCTCTTTTTCCTCGCTAGATAGCAGAAAGGTGACGTATGTGAACTTCTCCAGCCCGTCCAGCCCTATTATCCCTAAGGGATCCATAGCTAATGAATCCTCCTCTTCCACCTTGACCTATGCATCGAACTATGGTTGCTATGCGAGAGTGTGATCTTCGAGGGGAGGACTATCTGAGCTCTTTTCCCCTTTCTGCTCCCGTATGGATATTTGGTAACACTCCCCTATGGCCAGCTGACTTCTTAGGAGGTCAACCTGCCCCGCATTGGTCAAATAACTTACTGTCTGGGGATATGTTGAAGGGATAGCCTTCATCGAGTGCAGCCAGGTCCGGGCCTACTATGACATTATAAGGCCCCAAGTCTTCGACGACTGAGAACAAAACCTGTTGGGTGACTAGTCTGTTAGTAATAGTGCTCTAGGCCTATAGTATGGACATGGTATTTTAACTATTTATGAGAATTTATTATTATGATGATTTGCATTTTATTATATATAATGTCCTTGAATAATATTATTAATTATTCTAAATGTCCCTAATCATATTGTTAAGGAATAATAATGAATTAAGATTAGTATAAAGTTTGATCGATATTCATGGATGAATATGTGTATGAGATACAAATCAAATTTATATCTATTTGTTGAGAACAAATATCGATGCACTGCCTCGAGATTAATACAAGGATCAAAGTCAAGGTTAACTTAATAGTTGTACACAAACTTTTCACCGAGATCGCATAGCTCTCAACATAAGGAATATTGTGTTTGATATAATCAAACGCTGTCTTTAACGGATGACTATAAAGGTTATACTTGAACATAATAAGAATTTATCTAGTGAGATATGAGCGATTAAGATGGAATTTGTCCTCTTATTATAAGAGAGATATCTCCGGGTCCCCAACACCGAGACCGAGAAATGCATGGAGCCGTGGCTCAAATGAATTGATGGAGATCAATGTCATTTGTTTTGTCGCTGTAATTGGTTTCGAAGGTAATCAAAGATAGAACGATATAAGGTCGACTCTGTCCATGCCTTATATTCTATCAAAATATCATGAGACAAAAGGATTATGTCATTAGCTATATTAAGGTTGTCCTGACGAGCTTCTTTTCATTTAACTCGGGGTAGTCATAATCGCCTCGCTGTATGCCACTTACGACTCAGAGATCAAATGCGGATTGTGCCTTCGCCAATGTTAATCGAACCTATAGGGTCGCATTATTTGAGAACTTAATAATAACGGTTATGGTTTTTCACATCTGTGAGTAATTTAAAAATGATGAGATTATTTTAAATTACAAATAACAATTAGTCGTTATTTAAATTCGAATTTAATTTTGAGAAAGTTTAAATTCATGATTTAAATTATAACAAATAATTAATTTGTTATATTATTGGATAAGGAAATAACATGTAAAGGGTTTTTTAAAAGAGTTTTAAATATATAATAATATAAATTCGTTTCCTTATCTGATAAGGATTTGAATTTAATTTGTTATTATTTAAAAGAGTTTTAAATATATAATATAAATTTATTTCCTTATCTGATAAGGATTTGAATTTAAATTGTTATTATTTAAAAGAGCTCTTAAAATATATAACAATATATATTCAAGCTCCTTATCCGGAGTGATTTGAATTTAAATTGTTATTATTTAAAAGAGTTTAAATATATAATAATATAAAAATTCATTTTTGACTTTAAACCCTAGCGCATTTATATAGATATATATATGTGAGACATATATTTTTGTAAGGCGCTGCTCTTTACTCTAAGAACAACCAAAATGGGAGAAACCCTAATTCTCGCTTTTTTGAGAAGACGAACCCGAACTAGCATTCAACAAGATCGTTCATTATTTGTTCGTGTGTGGATACTTGTAGAGGGCGGTCGCCGTAGCGCAGCACTTTGAAGATCCGACAAAACCAAGACGCGCACTTCAAGGCTCGGACACCGATCTACAAGAGGTAAGCCACAGCACTCTTCCTTCGGGTTTTTTATGAAACGCCCGTGATCCGTGGGTTAAGGGATACAAAATTTTAAATTCACGCATTTATGTTCCAACCAGATTAGATATTCTGCCCGTAACCCAACATAGTCCTGCTTGTACAGGGAGTGTGATGTCTCTTAGTGTCATGGTTGTTACGCAGTTGAAACCGGAGACAATTCACCCAGCTGAGATCTACCAGCACCTTGTGCACATCAAACCGCTAATACATAGGGTGAGTACAAGTGAATCATAATGGGGCACAATGACCTTGTTCGGGTTTACCGGAGGAAAGGATATGGGGTCATCGATTGGCTTGGTTCACGGCTACCGCTCATGTGGAGAGCATTTACACGAGCCTTGATCTTGGCCGCTCTTAAGAGCTTCCTTTTAGCGTCTAATTATATCGGGTCGCCGACAAACCCCCAAGATATAGTTTATAGTCGGTCTAGTTTCTGACGGGGCGACCGCGCAGGCTGTAATTATGTTTGCTAGTGGCCCGGATTCCACTCCGTAGTCAACTTTCCTGACATACCTCTTAGGTGCCCTACTTTGATTAGTCTTTCCACCAGGAACTTCAAGCTTCATCACCTATTGGTCTCATGCTCATGATCTCTGTGATAATTGCACCGTAGGGATGAGTTTCTCTTAGAGGGATCCGTCTGGATCGGTGCAGGCCACTTGAAATCCGGAAAGTCACGAATGAGGGGCAGTAGTCTCTCATATGTGATGTTTAAAGGGGTGAATTGCTAGGGTTCCCTCTTTTTTTGTGACTTGTAATGGGATTGTTTTCGATTTTTGCTCTAAACTTCCTGCTTTCTCGATGCCTTCTTCCCTCCAAATTTTGTTGCTCTCGACCGGCTTCGCTTGCGATCATGACAACAGGCCGCCGTATGATGTTTTCTTCTAACGTTGAGTACCTATCTGCCCGCCTGTATAATCCTTCCATCAAGCCGCCGGGCGTGCCCAAAGACAATGAGTGGAAGAAATGAGGATGGCCCGGGCTAAGCTCAAGGATCGCGCCTATGCTATAAGCATCTACCCGCTGTAATTCTCAAAGGCGAATACATAGGCTATGATCAAGGTGATCATACTATCGTAACACTGACATGTTTCAAGGGGCTTGAAGCGGCTGGTTCTATCTCCTGTCAACCTACCCCCTAGCCTGGTGGGAAGAGCCACTGATGGCATCATTGAGGGCAAGGCGGTACGAGTGCTTCCTTCACAATTTGGCCCTCAGGCCGCTCAAGCATTCCTTCCTCGGTGGAGTGACCCGCGACGAGGACCTGCAGGACAATCTACTCATTTGGTCAGGTGCTCATCGTTGGAAATAATGGGCTCTTTTCCTTTATTGCGGACTATTGAAGGTTCAACACGATCGCCTTCTCACACATCCTTCCTAAGTTCGAGGCTTTTTTCTACCTAGGACCGCGATTGATCATTCTCACGTTAAGCTGCCTACCGCGAGTCAGAACTCCCGTGATCTATCTCACCGCTTCTTCCCGCTCTCCAACTCCTGACGCCAATGGAGTAACTGATCTTTAAGTGTTTGATGCATCGGATTATTCGACATTGCAACTGCTTCGAGTAGATCAGATGCGGAAGGGGGATTCGAAAGAGTTCTAGGAATAAGGGGTCGCTTAGGAGAATCGTCAGAGCTTAACTCTCGCGTTCTCGTCATCGAGACTTTTATTCGCTCACGTATCACACCAATTGTTGGGACTTTGATCCTGGATCCCCGAACGCCAAATCAGGTGGGTCTTGATCAAGCCAAATTTCCGAGCATCAACAAGGCAAATGTGAATCGAAAGGGAGTTCGAATCTGATGGGCCTACGCCTTCCGATGATTAAGTCAGCAAAAAGTGTGGAGAGGAAGAAGAGAATAGGAGTAGATAGAATTGCTTACCTTCCCCTGTGGGGGATCTTTCCGACTTATAGGGTTCGGTTCACAAAATCCCCTCCTTCCTTCTTAGGGTAGGATTTCTCCCTAGTTTAAGAGAGGAAATCTTCTTTTCCTTATCAACGAATAGTTCTTCCTTATCATGGATTATTTTTCTGTTTTCCAAGATTATCTCTTCGAGGCGTGAGGGATTCAGAAGTTGGAAAATTCGTTGATAATATCGCTTTTGTGGATTTTCCGCTTCTAGGTTCTTATTCGTAACATACTTCCCATATGGGATAGAATTCTCATATGGGGTAGAATGGCCGGCTGGCGGACTTGAAGTCCCAGGCGGGCCGCCTCGAGCAAGCCTTGGAAGAGTTTGTCCTTGCTTTCCAGAGCGGCCTCTATAGATTCTCCAGTCTGAGAAGTGTCCGCCTGGTCTTGGTGAGGCAAATGGAATCGAGTCATTTCACAACACAGGCCCAACGGGCATGCCAAGCCCATCGAGTACCGAATCCCAGAGATCATGGTACTCACAAATACTTGCTTCCCAAATTCTTTGAATTTCTTTTCACAACATTATTCTTGAAAGAATTAAGTTTGAAACTGATGGCCACAGTTTTTAGAGGATTATCCCTGCCAAGTAGATCCTGAGATGCATTCTTCCTTCCCCAGAGTCCACAAATGTGCCCAAAGGCCATGTTCCTGTCTATGTTGGTGAATCTCAAAAGAAGAGATTTCTGATTCCAATTTCATTCTTGAAGCATCCTTCGATAACTTGTTAATTCAAGCCGAGGAAGAGTTCGGGTTTGATCACCCACTTGGTGATCTTACAATCCCATGTAGAGAAGCCTTCATTGATCTAACTTTCAGCTTGAATTGCTCATGAGCAACTAGTAAAATATAAAGACAAACTGAATGACTGTGGAATTTAACTCCTCCCCGACCACCCCAAAAACTAGTCCGTCCTATAAATTTTCAGATGATCAAAAAACTAGGTCTTTTTTGTTTCAGAATAACGTAAATTTCTCAGAGATTGCTCTATATATAAAGCGAGTTGATAAATTCTATTGTCTTCATATTAATTCAATAGCTTTACTTTCCCCTTATCTCCTTTTGCTCTCCCAAATAGCTCATTCGCAAAAACTGCATAAGTGTTTTCTCATCAAATTCCTGGTTTTCAGATTAACCGAACCTAAATGTATACATATATATGATCAGAACCCGTCGGTCCCAAATGCTAGCGCCATGAAATTATAACAAGAAAAATGAAAAAAGTCGCGGAATCTAATTACACGAAAAAAGAAAAAAAAATGTTTGTTCATTATGAATGTCAACTGCATCAGCCCAAATCAAACTCAACCCAAAGGGGAAAAAGGCTTGTTAATAGGAAGATTAATTAAGAAAGGGAAACTGAAAAAGGTAGACAACCCCATTTCAAGTTCCTATCTCTAAGGTGTTCCTTCCTATAGAAAGGCCAAAATACCATCATATTTTTTTAGAGAACATCAAGATCTAAACACAGTTTGAATTGTTCGTGATTGAGCTGGAAAACTAATCTAAATCTATTTATTGTATGGCTATTATTTCAAGAAATATTGTCACATGAGCTTATATTTTGTGTTCTTTTTTTTTTTTTTTTTTTGGGAAATCCGGGTTAGTTTTCCCCAAATTAACAAATGTTACTATTCACATGAATAGTACTCTCAGTGGAAATACCCGACAAAACACTGATATAAAATAATGACAGCTAAAGCAGAAAATAATAACAAATAAAGAACACTAGAAATTTAACGTAGGTTCCTATGAATAGCCTACGCCTCGCATCAACGAACAACTCCCATTAATAAAAGAAATTACAAACTTAAGACTACAAATCAATTTCCTAAGAAATTGAGGCAAAAAGTAAATACCCAAAACAATTGGGTAATACTACAAATAGCCTTAAGTGGAGGGGAGATGTGTGATTTAGAGAAGATGAGGGGGGGCCCTTTTATAGGAAACAAAAAAGAAGAAAATCCCACATCAAACCGATGTGGGATTCATATTTGTAAAAACACAACAAATCTCCACCTTGACAAATATGCGAATCCCATCTCAAACTTCTCTTTAACAAACCCGCAACGCTCCAAATGTGTTCACGAATCAAACTTTTCGCAATGTTGATCAAGTCTAAACAATGATCGAATTTGATCATTGTCACCACCTTTAAATAACATATCTCAGGATTATCACCGCCTTGACGGAACTAAGACTCCACCTTCTTCAATGATTTCCCGCACAAAATGATACCTCACATCAATATGCTTCGTCCGTGCATGATAAACTTGGTTCTTCGCTAAATGAATAGCGCTCTGACTGTCACAAAACATTATAACCTGTTTCTAACCAATACCCAAATCATCAAGCAACCCTTGTAGCCATATTGCTTCCTTAACTGCTTCAGTGATCACCATATACTCTGCCTCCGTCGTAGACAAAGCCATCAGGCCGACTGTAGAAGTAGACTTCAACTAATCGGTGCTTTTGCAAGAGTAAACACATAACCACGCTGATCTACATTTATCGCATCACAAGATAATCAATCGCAAAGATCCAACTACATGTCGACCAACCATACCATCCTTCTTAAATATTAAACCAACATCTAAGGCTCTTCGAATGTACCTTAGAATCCATTTCCATCAAGGTTGCCAATGTTCTTTTCCAGGATTATGCATGTACCTACCACAAATTCTAACTACATGTAAATGTCGCCTCAGACACACCATAGCATACACCAAGCTACCCATCAGATCCGAATAAGGAACCTTTGACATATATTCCCTGCTCCTCTTCCTGCCTTTTGACACCGTGGAAGCAATTGCTTGAAATGAGGAGCAAGCTGGGTACGATGTGCCTGGCTCCTCTCGCATACCAAAGTGTTGTAGTACCTTCTTCAAATATTGCTTCCGAAGCTAAACAAGTGTGCCCTTCACCTGGTCTCCTCGCTATTTCCATGCCGAGACCTTCGCTTCACCTGCATCTTTCATTTCGAACTCCTTGCTCGCCTTGAGCCTTCAATCGCATATCTCCCTGATTCCCTTGATGCCATCAACATGTCATCAACATACAAGAGAAGGTGTATGAAAGATCCATCCTGTAGCTTGCGGAAATACACACAATGATCAAAATTGCTTCTGGTGTAGTTCTGGCCTATCATGAACTGATCAAATCGCTTATACCACGGCCTTGGCGATTGCTTCAAACCATATAACAATTTGTTCAATTTATAAACCCAATTTTCTTTTCCAGCAACTTTGAAACCATCTGGCTAAGTTATATAGATTTCCTCCTCCAAATCACCATGTAAGAATGTTGTCTTCACGTCCATTTGAACTAGTTCCATTAAACCGTATACCAAGGCTAACAAAATACGTGACGAGGAATGTTTCTACAACAGGAGAGAAAATACCTCATCAGAACACCCTCCTCTTCCGAGCATAGCCTTTAGCTACCGCCTCATTTCTCGTTACCGAATCGCCATTTTGCTCGAAATCCTTCAGCATAAACCCATTTGCAGCCAATTTCCTTCTTTCCCTTTGGTAGTCTAGCTACCTTCCAAGTGTGATTTTCATAAGGGACTGCATTTCTTCATCCATGGTTTTCTTCCACTTTTCTTTATCCGGACTATTATTTGCTTCAAGAAAAGTCTGAGGTATACCTTCTTCTACTACTGGAAATGCATATGCCACCATATCTTCAACCGGCGTGTTTCTAATCTCTTCTCGCCTTCGATGGCAATTAAAATCCCGTCAGCGAGGTTCTTCGTTTGAAACCTCTTCCTCTTCAACATCCGTCATGATCCGTCCGTCGTCTTCAACCGGTTTAGTCAAGTCGTCTAAACTCCAATTCGCTTTGGCACACCTCCACCTGGCAGCCTTCCCTCTGGCTGCTGAAAAATGTTCTCTGACACTTTACCATCTTTTGTTACCTTCTTCAACATGCATGTATTCCATCAAAAGTAACATCCCCGCTAGAAATAATTTTCTTCGAAGATAGACAATTTAGCTCCAGATACCTTGACACCGAGGGTAACTCCTATAAACAATGCCTTTTAAATTCTTAGATCCAACTTAGATCCCTTTACATGATAATAAGCAAGAACCAAAACACACGTAAAGTATCATAATCATTTGCGGTGTTTTCTGCACTCATACTCCAAGGGTGTCTTACCATTTAGTGCAAAATGATGGTAGACTGCTATGAGATGACTTCGATACATAATGGGCCTCACCAGAACCGGTTTCAAGCCTAAACCGCATCGACATCATACACCAAACTTTCTCTCCAAAGAAGGTTCGATTCATGCTCTCCGCCACCCCATTCTATCAAGGGTGTATCTCTAACTCCAGAAGTGCCGAGATATGCCTCTTCCTTCTACGTAAATAAGAAAAATTAATCATTTCTATATTCGTATCATTGTCGACGAGTACGTGAATCTTCCTCCCCGCTTGGTTCTCCACCTTTTCTTCCATATAAGAAATGTTTCAAACACTTCATCTTTGGATTTCAAGTGTATACACCAAACTCTTCCGAAAAGTCATCAACAAATGTAACAAAGTAATGTTTACCTCCCAAGGAAGCCAGCTCGTCGTCCCCATACCGTGAATATAATCTAATATACCTTCAAGATATGGATTGCGTCGAACTTCACCCTTTGCTTTCCCCACATTGCTCGCAAAAATCCAGCTTGCAAGTTCGTGACCTTTCAATAACTTCGTGATAGCCAACGCTTGCAAAGATTTCTTCCAACATGTCCAAGTCTCATGCCATAACCCGATATCTCAAATTTACTTTGTCTACCTCCGATATCGTTGTCAGTTGCCCCATCACAGGTCGCTTTGATAAAGATACAAAGCTTGTTTCTTGATACCTTTTATCACCACAACGTTCAAACAACTTTTTAGAATCCCATTCGTTAATGATAGTGAAACCTTTTGACTTCAAGGTTCCCAAAGAAATGAGATTATTTTCAAGCTTCGGAATGTACCGAACATCTGTCAGCACCCTGGTCAACCCATCATGATTCTTCAAACCTGACAACCGATCCTGCTTACTAAGGTCGGGATTGTCTCACATGGACAACACCACCATCAAGTTCCATAAAGTTGAAGAACCACTCCTTTCTGAAACAAATATGGAATGAGCAGGCTGAATCACACAACCATTCATCAATACTAGTCACTGATATACATGCCAATAGTAATTCGATTTTATCATCTTCACCACACAAGCTTCAGATGCACCCTTTCCTTTCTTTTTCGCAACACGCCTTTCTCCCACGTTCTTTTCGTGACAAAGGCACATTCATCTTTGCAAGTTTGCCTTTGACTCGAGATCTTCCCTTCTCTCTCGGGTTTTCTCGGCTTGACACGACTCGAACAATGCTGGCTTCCACTACCGAGCTCCTCGTGGTTCTAATTTATCTTTTCCAATCTCATTAGAATACGTATAATAGTTACTCTTTAAAGGTTATTATAGTTTCTTCAGTTTATAGATACTAACAATAAATGTTCATATTCAATGTGTAGAAGGGAAGCTAACAATAAAGCCTTTATCAACATCACTTACTTTCTCATCTAGATTCAATAAATCGCTACTAATGAATAAAATCTGGTCATGATCATTCATAGTGGTACCTCGGTTTATACTGAAGCGGTACAACTGCTCGCATAGAGCTTGTTCTCTGTGGCTCTTCTTCATGAACTTGTCTTCCATCTCCTTCCACAACTCGCTTGCACTTCTCTCATAAACGATATTTCAACTCCTCGGAGAGACACAATCAAATCGTACTCACATGCTAAACGATTGATTCTTGTCCAATCTTTCTCATCAACATCTTTTGGTCTCGCTTTCTAGTGCAACATCGTTCGTTGAAAAGAACATCCTCGCACTTCACACCGCATGCCAGTTATTAGCCCACTAATTTTCCCACATCAAATTCGCATTAGTCACCATCGATCTCGATGAGAATCCTTTCATGTAGAGGTCGATGTCAGACCGATTCAAATTTAACATTTCTATTAAATAAATAGTCACATCAAGGAATGCCAATATCTCAATTGAATCTTTTCTCGATGTGGAAGATCGACAAAGCTGCAAACTACGCAGCACAATTCGTAAAACCATGTGAGCAAAATGCCAAAAGCCCAAAGGAACTCCATGTGGAAGATCGATAACACCGCAATCACAGAGCATACCGCCAGAACCTTGGCTCTGGAGGCACAATTGTTGGGAAAAACTGCAGTTTTCCTAAATTAATCCAATGTTACTATTCATACGAATAGTAATTTCGCTTAAATAATCTCGCAAAAACACCGATATAAATAATGACAAATAAAGGTAAAATAATAACAAATAAAGAACACCAGAAATTTAACGAGGTTCGGCAATAGCCTACGTCCTCGGGCATCAACGAACAACTCTCACTGATGAAAAAGAAATTACAAACTTAAGACCACAAATACCCAAAACAATTGGGTAATACTACAAATAGCCTTAAGTGGAGGGGAGATGTGTGATTTAGAGAAGATGAGGGGGGGCCCTTTTATAGGAAACAAAAAAGAAGAAAATCCCACATCAAACCGATGTGGGATTCATATTTGTAAAAACACAACATTTTTGTGCTCTAGTTTCATTGCAAATGAATTGCTGATAACTCTATTGTTCAAAAGAACTCATACTGGCTTAGGCATATACCACAGAAAGGCTATGGTTAAGGGAATGAATGAAGTCCCTTACTAGGTCATCGATCAAAAACTGCTTTCTTCAATTCCCCCGTAAGTAGGTTCGATCCTATGTTTGGGATGTTGATAATATTGCCCAAAATAGATTGTGATTTCGAGTTTAAATTTAAGGTCTAACAATTCACTAATATCCCAAACTTACATAATCCTCAACAAAATTTTAAAAAATCTAAGATCTTAGTATTATTCCATATCCGGGGTTTATTCAAGAAACTTATACTACGGAAAAGGAATCCCGATCAAATGTTCGATTTTGTTCACTGAGTGAAAGATGAATCATATTAAGCCCCAAATGGTTATGATTTAAAGTAATACGCATGTCGCTTAATACTTAATACATCAACCTTTTGGTTACTTCAATTTATATGGAACCTGTGTGGAAACAAATCAACTGAAAAAATGGAATCAAGAGATTCGCTTGAACCTTGTATGAGATATTTTACCAACTTTCTCTCGAAAATGTATATGTGACTACAATGGTTGAAATGAAGGCAACAGTCCTCATAATTAAAAATGGAGGGATCAGCTTCTAATAGTTAATTGTGTTGGGAGATTACACATCCCGTGATTAATCGCAATTTGCATATCTTCTTCCTCTTCATGAGTCGTCTAACCATCGTAATATCAATGAAGGCCTCTATGTGCATGGGATTGTCGCACCACCCATTGATGATCAACCCAACTCTTCTTCAACCTAACTCAACAAGTGCTGGAATGAAGGGTCTTCAAGTATGAGATTGGAACCACAAACCTCTTCTTCCGGGCTTCTCCCACATAAACAAGAAGATACCCTTTTGCGACATTTTTGGCTTCGCACTCTCGCTACCAGAACATCCCAGCAAGCGAAACCCCATGATTTCTATGAATCCAAAAAAGCAATGATAAGGAAAGAAGATCGCAAGATCTCTAAAGAACACGAAAAACTTACCAGTGGATGCCATATCCTCCTGGATGAGTAGAATCTATATGAGCATGCAAGTTCCAGGGTAAAGAGAAATATCCGATAGTGGTCCATTCATCACAAGGGATCAATCATAATCACTTTGCCTCACAAATGTTAAAAGATTCAGAAGCCTATCTGAATCATCATCGTGAAATCAATGACTACCTGGATTGGACAACCAACCGGTGTGGACTATATTCATTCCCCGTAACCATAGTACCACAGACATGTCTAATGCTTCATGGAGTTCTCATAGACAATGTAAACTACCATTGATATCTAGTCTACTAAACTAAATTTACACTAAAAGCGAACACGAATCATCGCCACGTGGATAATGTCAAGCCAATAATTTCCATACAAGTAGTGCAAATGTCCTTTTCAAAGTGTTTAACAAGAGTCAAACATAAAAGAGATGAAAAATTAACCAAGACAAACTAAAATTGTTTTGTTTAGGAAAAAGTAAATATACTTGAAGGTAAGTCAAGTTTTCCTGTTCATGACAGACACTCAGACAAAGATATTTTTTGTATGGCTATTAAATATTATTTCAAGAAACATCACTGATTTAGCCTTATACTTCATGTTCCTACTGATTGTCTTCTTGTTTTATAAGAACCCATAATAAGTTTAGACATATACCACAGTAGTCAGGTTAATGGAATGAATATATAGTCCCTACCATGTCGGCTTGATCAAAATCCAAAGTCGACAAAGATACAATAAATAGGTAGGAATTTCCGTGGGGTTTCCGAGTTTGTTCCCGTTAATCAATCAAGAGGGCCATGAATGCATCCCAGTTAGAGACATTATTATTAGCCGGAAGGCAAAAGAATGTGTGAACCCTGTTGAATTTTCAGAGATGGACCATATTGAGAGACTTCTTTTCATCACCAATTCCATTTTAGAATAATGTTCATACAAAGTTCTCTTCCTCTATATATATTCTACTCATACTAAGGCCATGGCATGCCACTGTAAAACTTTTCTAGTCCAAAAACATCATAAGAGTACAATTTTCCTTATCATTACTTTTTCCAAATTCGTAGAAGCTCACGGCTTTCATTACTCGAGATTGTTACCGCCAGGACGCCCAATCCCGTGTGGTATTTTTATTTTTTATTTTTTTGAATAGTGGATCGGATGAATATGCGTGCTTTCGCTAAATTCCTGTTCTTTATAACTAAAATGCATGATTCACAATCTTTTCATTAATATTACACTAATCCTCTGCTATATTATATTATTCTATAGAATATGGCGATGTTCGAATCAATAAAAGGGCAGTTAAAAGACGTAAAAGCAGAAAGGCTTAAATGACTAAAAAGCGCAACATCATTGCGGGTTATACCCACGCTTTGAAGACCCCTTCGCCGTGGCAAAGCATCGCCGTCACGCGAAGACCCCCTTCGCAGCCAGAATAACCGGGCCATGGAAAACAAAGGCCTGGGTTCGAAGGCCGCGAAGCCACCTTCACCGGCGACTACAAGTCTCTTCCATTACGGAACTCGAAAAATCCCAGTTTCTAGGGCCATTGATGGGCCCGTCTCGAGGTCTAAAGGGAGAGCAATTTCAAGCAAAAGTGGGTCGGATCGAAGAAGGAGGGATTCGGATCAAGAAGAAGGGGAGACAGTAAGGGTACTCAAGCTGCATGATTCCTGGGACGTATCGGCGAAGATCTTAATTTTCTTTAGTCTTTCCTTCAACCTACTCAAGGATTCGAATTCTCAATCAGAACGAATACTATGATGAACTCGACTCTTTCTCTAGGTTTTGCCAACCCTAACCATAGCTGATGGATTGATTTTCTAAGCCAATATTTTGGTTATTAATAAGGAGTTCTGTTATGTTTACTTTGCACTCGGGTTTAATTACATGTTATTGTCTGGCCAACCGTGGCATGCTAAAAGCCTGAGTTCTCAGATCGAGAGAAGATAATTTCCTAGTGGACATGGTTAAAGCAACACTCAGGGGTAGTCAAGAATGTGAGATATTCCGCATCGCAAGCTGCGGGCACTGTGGTTTGCACATTTGAAGCCAGTCGAGGGATTGAGGCAGTAGATGCACATATCCCATCGGCGATAGAAAATATATCTCGAGAGAGAATATCTCGTAGGAAAGATCAACCCGCCAACATAACTCATATAAATACTTCAATAAGTGCTTAATTGAATTGACATCCATCAATAGTGGTAGGAGACGGTAAAACCCTAGGTTTCTCATCATCAATATAATTCAACACACGCAATTCTAAGTTTTTGTTAATTCTAATAATCTAGTCATAATTCACTCTAGGATTAGATCCAAATATTGTTGAAGTCATCAACCGTAGGTC
Source organism: Tetrastigma voinierianum (assembly GCA_016808115.1). Taxonomy (NCBI): domain Eukaryota; kingdom Viridiplantae; phylum Streptophyta; class Magnoliopsida; order Vitales; family Vitaceae; genus Tetrastigma; species Tetrastigma voinierianum. Next base: position 79,730 of record JAEQBH010005489.1, on the reverse strand, counting down.
AACACACTTTCGAGGAACGACACTCGACTAACCACTACACTACGCCAACCCTACGGTGCCTGCGCATTACTGGCTCAAGGCTTTCCCAATTAATTTCCACACACTCACAATCACCACAAATAGTGACTCAGAACAAGTTCCAAACAAAGGACCCAAACAAAGGCAAGACAACAAGGTGGGTCAGGTTTACGCAGGGTGCACATCATGGGCAGGCCGTAGTGCATCGTCACGAGCGCAAAGGCGCACAGCGCCGGTCGGCTGGGCACACCCACCGGGTCGAGACACCAGGGCCGCGTCATGACGTGCATTTGGCCGCCCTAGTCGTGACACCGACCTGTGTCAAGACACGAGGTCTCGCCGCACTCCAAGCCAGAAGCACCAATTCCAGTCACAACCCACCTTTCAACCATGTCGACAAGAAAACAAGGTCGCCACATCAAACTCCCAATCTGGGTCGCGACACCACATTAGCCCACAGTGAGGCTTTCCGATCGCGACACAAAAATCCATGTCGTGGCCCCAAACTGCCACCCCTATCGCGACACGAAAAATCATGTCACAACCCGGATTCAGCCCACAACGCCTTACCCCTGTCGCGACGCAATGCTGGTGTGGCGACACGAGGCGACCCCAATCTGTCCACACCCATGTCGCGACACAAGGAATGGTGTCGCGATCTGGGGCTTCGAAAACCAGGTCGTGCGTGCACGCGTAGCCCTATCATATGCATTATTGGCCGGTCGTGCAAGCATGCGCGCGGCCCTGGCCGTGTCTTACGCGTCCTACCGTGCGCACCAGGCCGTGCCGTCGTGACACCACATGTTGTGTCGCGACCAAAACCGAAAAATGAGCATTAGTCCATTCAAGCTTCTCCCTTGCACCTCTTTTTCTTTTCCCTTTAGTTCTACTTACTATAAAACGAACACAAATTAACCTTATTCCTACAAAGGTCAATAAAATATGGAGAACTCGCCAAAATGCATATATTATACAAAAAAAACAAGTTTGATTACAATTTGTTTTTAATTACAAATTACAATAAAAACTAGGTCTTCAACCCAGATTTCTACAAAATACAGAAAAGGCCAAATCTAGTTATTTCTTCGCTTGTAAGGCCTCGGATGCGTCCCATCCCCAGGTGTGCCTTCAATACTTGAAGTGGTTATTCCTACGACGGGGTGAGCAATGCCCAGTAGTTGAATTCTCCTACGAGGGCTACTCCCCACTAAAATGCACATCACAACATCCACATTCCATACAATTTACAATCCATACATGGAATGATTTATATCGTGGATGAAATGTTTCCATGCCCATACCCCGAGTCACTCACCAACTCTCTCACACATGCCTATGCCAAGTGTGGCAATCGTCACTGGTAATACCAATGACACCCATATACGGAGCCTTTGTCGGCTCACCAACACCAAATGCAATTTTCTAATGGGTAACCAATCCCGAGTCAATCCCGACTCCTATCACTCAACTCTAGGTCTAAATGATAACCATGACAGTGTGTTTTCTTTGGGCAATAGAAATTTCGGCTTATGCCTCGGGTCTCCTACACCTAAACAGAATTTTTCGGATAATACCGCCGGGTCTCTTACACCCATACATAATTTTTCGGACTATACCGCAGGTCTCTTACACCCAAGTTCTAGGCTTTTCACCTGAGGGGATTAACGGCCCCCTTCTTGCTTCGCCCAACACACATTAATTACTTTTCATTTTATGATTTGAACTATGAGTCTTTATTGGACGTAGTCCCAAAGACAAACTCAACCCACATTCACCAAAAGTGGTGAACAACCATGGGCCCCGTGCAACTCCACACCCGACCCTGACGCGATGTCGTGGCCCATGAAATCGCAATTGGCGCAATTCATATATCCAATTCCAATGGCTCATACACAATTATATTTCATATAATTCAAACAATCATGTTAATACATCAATTAGCATGCATTAACATATCCTTTTCCATACACATTTCAAGTCATTCAATTCAAGCAAATTCACATGAACAATTTCGGTCCAACAAGCAAATCAGGATTGTTTTTAACAGTCCCAAACCAGTCCATGGGCTGTCTGTTGATGGACCAAAGAGCATATGCAAATTTATGACACTATTACCAAAGGACTATTATCTAATCCCCGGCAACGGCGCCATAAAACTTGTTGATGGACCAAAGAGCATATGCAAATTTATGACACTATTACCAAAGGACTATTATCTAATCCCCGGCAACGGCACCAAAAAACTTGTCTGTTATATTTCTTTGCAAGTATACTGATATAAAATGGTTTCCTGAAGAATAGATACATTTCTTTTTAATGTTGATCCATGATTCTGCAAGTGCACAAGTCGAACAAGTAATAAAGTGGATTTTAGTCCGTATATCGATCCCACGTAGATCTCAAGAATTTTCAATCAACTACCCCGACTACTCAAGCTCTATACTATTCGGGACTATGATAGACAATTTGAATCAGCCTTTGAAAGTCTTTGAAATAATGAAAACTAAAAGCACTGAATTAATAAATAAATGAATTGAATACTGAAATAATAAAATTACAAATTTAGGATCGAACAGCTTATCTTTAAAGGGAGCATTGAAAATACAATTTATCGGGTGGAACATCAATTCCTCGTAGACAGACCAGACGCTTCGCTTAACGAACTACTTGATTTAAAAACTAGTCCAAGGAATATGATAAGGTACTGATCTCTCCAAACCCACCTTTCATTAACTAATCTTCACCGCTTCTCTCAAGACAGAGTGTTAGATAACTACTTTTAATCTGGCTGCCTGCTCGGGTATTTTTCTTCAATACTTCATACCCACAACATGGACTATAAACCTTAGCCTCAGGGATTTGGGCCATTGCACAGTTTACACTATACTGGTTTCTCTTCCTCAAAATTAGAATAGCTCATCCTTTCCTTGATTAGATCCTTGCTAACATGGGATCAAATTCACTATTCGAATCGAGGTGGACTATCTGCATTTTTAAATTGATAAATCGTTCAACTCATTCTCGTCTCCAAGTGAAAAGAGGATTTATCGATTTAACTATATTGCAGCACATTAGGATCATCAATATCGTTAGCATACCTTCGTAAATTGTTCATCACCTCAGAATGCCTTCTTCCTGCGGTCACCTGAGGGCCTCCGAAATCGTGAGTCAGACAATCCCGCTTATGGGTATGAGACACCGACATCGATCAATTACGTAAAATACAGACCAAAGAAGTAGATTTACAAACTCAAGTTCAAGAATTCATGATAAATTTCGTAAAAGATAAATTCTAACAATAGAGTATAATCAATTTGGAATGGGTTTCTAAATCATCGATTACACCATACAATAGCTTACCGATCAAGAAAGCAATCTGGGGAATAGGCAATCGGTAGTTCGAATTCCAAAATTGGTCTCAAATTCAAACAAACTGCATGTTAATTTGAAGGAAAAATAGAATTCTACATTCAGCCTAAACTTTAACAGCCTAATGCTCGATTCAATTTGAAATAAAGAACAAACTAATCTAAAATAAAAACAAAACAAAGAAAAGAAAATTAAAATACGTGAGCCTTCAAGAACCCGCATCTCTTCGTCGCAGTGTCGCTCCTTCGCGAGTACCATATATTTATGTGGCTCGTTGGGCCCTAATTTCATGCACTTCGACTTCAGCTTAATCGCCCGCTATCGATGTCGCGACATCGATTCTTTGTCACGAATTCCGCTATCTTCGGCCACGCCGCAAAGGTTTTGCTTCGTCGCGATCATTTGGCTATTATTGAGCCGCGCACGCTAATAAATAAATGATGTCGCGACCTTCGCGCATTTAGTCCTCATGTCACATACCAATGATCGCCGCGACCTTAGTTCTTCATTAATCGTTGTCGCCACTACTTAACGATGTCGCGGATCTTCCGTCTCAGGTAAAATGGATGCCGCGACCTTCCGGATCGCTGTCGCTACTCCCTTCATGATGTCGCTAATTCTTCGCGTAACCGACTGCCGCTGACAACCGGAACATGTCGCGACAACTATTCGTATTTATCGACAAACGCGATCACGACCGATGTCACGCATCGCCTTCTATCGCAGAAGACGCGACTCTTCCGCATGTCGCGACATAAATGTTCAATAATTATTTATCTTATGTCGCGACTTTGACCGATGTCACGACCATTGTCCATCGTGACCGATTTAATTCGCCGCTGGATTTCAAAGGGATGTCGCGACCGCAATTCTCTTCTTTATCAATTCATCATCACCGACTTAGAGCTCGGTCGCGCCCAACTCTTTTCCTTCCATTACTCTTCCAAGGCGACGAGTTTTGTGGTCACGAATCTGATATGAATTTTCATCGCCATCAAGGCTTCACGACATTAGACTTTCGATCCTTGTGCCTTTCCCGTCGCAAACCTTTCACCCGCTTATATCAATATTAATACTCATCCACCTTCTCGCTTCCTTTACGCAAAATTCCTCTTTCTCAATTCTTACCGTACAACGCTTTGGTTAGTTATTCCATATCAACATAAATCACTTTTATATAAAAAATCAATCAGAAAAATGGACTGAAAATGGATGACTTTTAAGCTCATCAAACTCCCCCAAACTTAAAATTTTGCTTGTCCCCAAGCAAAGAAAAGAAAGATTTGTTTGTCCTCAAACAAAAGGACATTTTTCTGTATTGTTCTGCAGTTCCAACCAATTTAATTGAAATACAAGAATTGCATTCTTTTCTGTATATCTAGCTTTAAGTCCGTGATGAAGTTTAGTCTCTACTAAATCGTGTACAAAACTAAATTGTTGAATTTGGATTTATAAATAGTTTAGTCGGGCCGATCCCGTCAAGAGTAGATTATTTTCCTCCTCTTTCTTAGTGAGTCGGCTAATCCTCCAGTTCCTCTTCACGCATCCTTTCGAATTTTCCAAATTCCATATAATTTGTTGTTCATATTGATCTCCACTAATGTAGTGAATTCCAACCTTCAAGATCAATCGTCTCGTGCTTGTAATGTTAGGCTTCGGGGTCACGGGTGTGATGGATGGAACTTTAAAGCTAAGATTACCCAAACTCTTCCTTCTTTCCTTACTTAACTACGCCTTCCTTTTCCTGGTAACTTCTTTATTTGATTCCCCCAAACTTCATCCTCAGGGGAATCTTCGATTTCTTCTCGTTTAAAACTGTTTGTTCCAATTTCATTTGTAATTCTCATTGGGTTGGAACTTTTCTCTCGCAACCATTCAGAATAGTAAAATGTTTTGCCTTTTTAGGCTTCTAACACTCTTAGCGAACTTGGGGTTAGTAGCTCCCATACTGGGCTTGGCATTAGGTACTAGGTGTCAAACACTCTTAAGAACTTAATTGTTCAAGAGAATTAGCCATGTAAGACAAAACTTCTTCCTTAAGCTTTCTTTTCGTTGTATCCTTCTCGCTTTAGATTTTTCTTTTTCCTCACCCTTTGTATTTCTCCTTAGTTCTCCAAAAATATACTCAACTTTATCTCTTCCTCCCTCCTTGTAAGTTCTTGGGTAATCGAGAGGTTCTTTCTTTGGAGGATTAGTTATAAAGGATGGCTTGGGATTTTCATTGCTTGTTTTGAAGATAGGAAGTGTTTTGGCTCAAATTCAGGAACTAAGGTGTATGCAGAAGCATATACATAATGGTGGCTAGAATGGCTCAAGGCATTTTGCCAAGGATGGCTGCATCATCTCTTGTTAGTTGTATTTCCTAAGTTTCGTTGTGATCAATAATCAAACAGGTTCTAGAATTCTTTTTGGTTAACTGTGAATAACCCTAAAGATGTCCTTGACTCATTTCAGTTGTTGAGGAGTTACATTATCTAAGGTTCACCAAGTTCTTTGGCTTACTATTTATACTTCAAACCCAAAAATATGTTTTGCTCCTTGATTGTATAACTTCCTTTAACACGGACTTATCGGCTAAATTCAAGTCAATTATGCAATTTGTCTTTCAATTCCAATTATGTGCCATTCGGCCCTAATGCGCAATTATTGTGTTTCATCCTATCATCTAATCAATTACCTCAACTAGCTCATAGTATGATATGTCAGCATTATCATTCCTGAGCTAAATTCTACTGTTATTCCTCTGGCAATTAAAGCAAAAAATAAACACACAATTTGACTTCAAACACATCAAACAAATTTCTGATTTTATTCATGAGAATGTGCAAATGTTGAGAACCACAGGATAGGAATGAGGGAGAGATTGACAAATCAATGAAGGTCTATTTTTCTTTTACGGGAGAGCAGATGTTGGGGGATCCCGAATCAAAGGGTAGCCAAGTTGAGTTGGGTGCGGAAACTTCATTTCCATTCTCTTCTTCTTTTTTGACATTTCTCTCTCTCTATCTGCTCTTCGGGGATCAATTCATTTTGTGAGATCCAGCCTGTTCGGGTTATCTGTCTCGTTCCTAGTGTGTTCATGTTGCGCTCCATTTTAGTCATGACCTCCAAAAATTTGGATAGATTGTTGTTAATCAAATCCAGATTTTCTAGCCAGATTTTTCTTCTATAAGCATCATTGTCATCAAGAACTTTATCTCTGTCTTCATCGATATGCAAGTCTGTAATAATGACATATAGAGGAATTTAAACCCCTTGATCTGCTCCTTTGTCTTGGCCTCTTGCTCTGAATCCCTTTCTTTTATGAGTTTTAGGAGTTGAGAGTCTCGATCATACTGATTATTGTAGAATGATTCATGGCTAAGCTACAATTTTTTCAGTAGATCTCGATCTCTTTCCTCCATTTCCTTTTGAACTTTTTCTTCTTGGTGCTCCTAAGATCTTTTATCTGCTCCTCCTTTTGCTCGACTCCCTGCCCATTTACGCTCTCTTTTCTCTTCAACTCTTCTTCATACATTTCCTCTTTTCTGTTCAGTTCCACTTCCCACTGTTGATCTATTCTTCTTAATTCTGCCTCATATACTTCTTCTCTAACTTTCTGTTGAATGCTCCATTTCTCTTCTCTTTCTTCCATACTTTTCTGCATAGAAATGAGCATCTCCATTATTTGGCTATCTTCTTGGGCTCCTCTAGAGTTTTCTCTTGGTTCTCTGAAATCTTTGTTTCTCATTGGGGAGAGGCGCCGGTGGGGTGGTGAAATCTGGGACTTCTTTCATCTGTTTCCATGTCCTCTTGCAAAATAGAGGTGTTCCGCCTGGGTTTGTGTTTAGTTTTGTTCTTCTTGGTTTCAACCATCGGGGTGTCCCTCTTCTTGTCTTGCCTCTCCTCCTCATCTACGGAATGCAGCTACCTATGACCCCCTTCTTCTTTTGATTTCTTGGCCCCTTGCTTACCCCAATCAGGGTTAATGGTGAAACTTTGGGGCACTCTTCTTCTTCTGCCCAACTTCCCTTCACACCAGCTCTAATACATAACCTTGTGATGGTTGCTGGGTGTGGGATCAGGCCCCTCTTATTTCCTTCATGATATTTCATTATGGAGTTTTCAATGATAGCTCCAGCATTAAGCTTATAGCCCTTCAGTATGGCGTAGAGAATGACTGCTTCTTGTTCTCTCACTGTGCAAACATGCTTAGTAGGAACCAGAACAGAAGCCAGAAAATAAAACCATACCTTAGCTTCTTACATCGGATCTCTCTGTTTATTATCTTTTTCTGCCAGCCCGACGCTTGGCCAGTTTCACCTTGCCATCGCCAGTCTTCTAGTTTATCTTTTCTACATTAGGGTTGTGCCTTTAACTTTTTGTACTTGGATCCATGCTTTTGACCCTCCATTCCGTACATTGCATTTATAGTCTCAGCTCCATATGGAACCCAAACCCCTCTAACAAAAACAGAGTTCTCCTTTCTCCCAACAAGGTTGGTGTAAAATTCTCTAACAACTGCTGCATAACAAGCTTTTTGATGTTTGCAGAATTTCTCCCACCCTCTTTGCTCTATCAATTCCTGAAAAGGGGAGATGAGTTGGTTGAATCCCCTTTCCCCTACAAATCCCTTGCACCATGGTGCTTAACTTCCATATAGAAAAGGCTTCATCTGAGACGAACTCATCTTCTTCTTCTTCTTCTTGCTGCCTTTCTTTCCCCTTTTTCTTCTGTTGCCTTGCAACTGGTTGAATCTCAGGTTGTTCCGACAGCCTGTTCTCCTCTGTAGGTTCCAGATGAACCTCCTCTTCGGGTTGAGCATGCTCCTCCATGATTTCGCTCAGATTAGTGATGAAAATCAAAGCACAAAGGATCCGTGATGCCAGAGCATTTACAACATACATTGGGAATTCAATCTTAATTTTGGAAAATTCAGATTTGGGAGGCTATGAAACCTTGGAAACACCTAATATATTTCTATTTCCAAATGTTTTGAGTTTTATTACTATTTTGATTTGGAGTTGGTTTATTTTAGAAAGATTTGTTCTCCAAGTCAAAGTAGGGTTGCTTTATTTAATTTAGAAGTCTGTTTTCTAGTTAAATAGGGTTGCTATTTCTTTTTTAGAAAGAGTTTGCTTCAGATTTGGTGATGATTTGCGGCCCAGTTCTTGCTATTTTGGGAAACTGATTTCTTTGTAGATTTGGAGATGATTTGTTCTAGATTCTTTGCTGATTTGTTCTAGATTTGCTGCTAATTCTATTAAGCCTTCCTAAAATTATATAGTTTCCTTTTTCTCCTTCATGGATATTTTTAGTGTGTAGTAGTTTAGGAAAAGTATGTTGGTTTCCTTTCTTGTTTTTGGCCAAATATTTACTTTCCTTGTGGCCGAATATTTAGTTTCTATTCTTCATATTTTTTTGGCCTATTTAAAGGCTTGTTATCCTTGTATTCTTCAAGTTTTAAGCATTTATAAAATTGAGAGTTTCAATTTCTCTTTGGTTCTTTAAAGAACTCCTTGGGCACTTATCGGTTATTCCGTGGCGTCATCAAGACTATCAATCGGATCTATCACCGATTGTGGCGTCCTCATATACCAAGGTTCTTGCTTCCTTATAAGCAACGGGTCGCGGTCATCCATCCAAGCCGAATACTAGGGCGGTTCTTCGAGCTAATTCGATCACGGGTCTCCTCACAAGTTGACGGGGTTCGTATCATTTTGGTATCAGAGCAACAGGTTCTATTTTTCTGGTTTGCCTATCTTTTATTTTTATTATTTTTTTCTTTGTCCGAACCATCTTAGTCACCGCTTTCATCCATACCTTCTAGAATTCGTTCAATCACAATTTTAGTCACAACCTAATATCTACTTCATCCCAGTCAGATTTTCTTCATTCTTGTTGGATATAATTTTTATTGTTTTTTTTTTTAGTGAGCGAGTCAAAAATACAGTTACAAACAAAAAAAAAAAAAAAAAATCGAAAAAGCATAAATTTTTTTAAGTATATTATTATTCCGATTGTTGGAAATCAAGTCCTTCATAATATAAAACAAAAGTCGGTGAAAAAGCGAAATTTTTGGTGTCCCTATTTTGTTGCCTTAAGTAAAGACTTGAATATTTGTTTAAGCGCCATAACTTTGTCCTTTGAGACGGGTTTGATTGATTTCTTTGGAAAAAAAATCGATTTGTTTGATTAGTTCAAAGAACTAAAGAAATTACGAGGAAAAAAAAGGAGGCAAAATTAGTGATTTAGAAAAAAAAAAAAGCCAAATATATTGTGTGAAAACACGAGTGAGCCAGTGATTCATTCTTTGGTCTGAGAAACATGTGAGGGAGTGATTTGTGAGGTCCTATTTTATTATTTTCTTTCTTTAACCTTGTTTTTATAGGAATATGGCAAACAACAGCGCATCCGAAAGTATGACAGGAGGAGTCGATATGAAGTTTATTATGGAGGCCTTAACTAGTGAAGTAAAGAGGATATTTAAGGCTGAATTGGAAACAATTCCAGAGGGTGAAGCAAAGCGACGACCACGAAACCCTCCCATAGCGCGTAGAAGGAAGGAGTGCAGAAGGGACGCAGGTAGGCGAAGAGAGTATGACGGAGGACTTTGAAGATGAGAATGGATTTATGATTCGGGTGTTAATGCTTGGGGAGGTATGGGAGATATAGAGAAGCTAGGAATCGGGAAGATAATAATTTGAGAAACATTAAAATGAAGATTCCATCTTTCCAAAGGAAGAATGACCCGAGGCATATCTTGAGGTGGGAGAGGAGGTAGGTGGTTTTTTGATTGTCACGATTATTCGAAAATAAGAAGAGTGAAACTTTACGCCATAGGGTTCTCGAGACTATGCAGTTTGGTGGGACGATTAGTTTTAATAAACGGAATGAGAGGCAGCCCGGTGGAAACATGGAAAGAGATGAAGAGGGTGATGCGAAAGAGATTTGTTTCAACTTACTACTACCGGGAGTTGTACAACAAGTTGCAAAACCTGAGGCAAGGCAATCGTAGTGTAAAGGAGTATTATAAGGAGATGGAGGTTGCAATGGCTAGAGCAAATATTGAAGAAGATCGAGAGGCTACAATGGCGAGGTTTCTGGTAGGTTTAAACAGGCAGATTCAAAAGGTGGTGGAATTGCAACATTCGTGGGGTTGGAGAATATGGTGGATATGGCTATCAGATCGAGAATCCAGAGTCGAGGAGGACGAGTACCGAGCACACGTTACGAGACCTGGTCCAATTTCATCCACTTGGAAGTTGAATCAATGGGGGAAGGAAGATAAGCCACCCAATGCAAAGCCCAAAATAGAGAACAAGAACAAGAGGTGACAGGACAAAAGGAAATCAAGACCATGATTCAAAAAGAATGAGAAAAGAAAAAAGAAAAGAGAAATAGGAAGAAAAACAAGAGGAAAAGGAAGAGTGATGAAGAGAGTGAGAAAAGAAAAGAGAGTGAAAGGAAAAAGATCTTAAAGTGAACACTTGAAAGAGAGGAGAAAACAAAAAGATCGAAGTGAGCGATGAACAAGAAGGAAAACAAAAGAAAAGAAAGCTTCTATACAAAAGATAGTGAACTAAGAGTGTTTTTATTAAAAGCCCATGTTTGTACTTTTGTACAAAGGAAACGCTTTTGGAGACTAACGATCTTGATTCTTCGTTGCCTAGTATTCATTTCTTCCTTGTTGGGGAGTTCAAGTATGTAATCCTGAGGATGACCCTGGTGATTTGCCACCGAGGAGACAAAAGAGCTTCATGGCAAGTGGAGAATTTATTAGTCATGTGTTATACATGTATTACTTGATCCCAAGGATGGGTATGGAGGATATGTATTTATTTCATGCCATCGACAACATTATGGTTAAGATTAAGGACGAATCTTTTCGAGAAAAAGGGGGAATGATGAAAATCAAAGCACAAAGTTCGTGATGCGGAGCATTTATAACATACATTGGAGATTCAATCTTAATTTTGGAAAATTCAGATTTGGGAGGTAATGAAACCTTGGAAACACCTAATATATTTCTATTTCCAAGTGTTTTGAGTTTATTACTATTTTGATTTGAAGTTGGTTTATTTTAGAAAGATTTGTTCTCCAAAAGAAAAGAATTAAAGTAGGAATTCTTTTATTTAATTTAGAAGTCTGTTTCATTAAATAGGAGTTGCTATTTCTTTTTTAAAAGGTTTGTGAATTTGGTGATGATTTGCGTAGTTCTTTGCTATTTGGGAGAGAAGCGATTTCTTTGTAGGTTGGAGATGATTTGTTCTAGATTTGCTGCTGATTTGTTCTAGATTTGCTGCCTTCAATTCTGTGCAAGCATATCTAAAAATTATATAGTTTCCTTTTTCTCCTTCATGGATATTTTTAGTGTGTAGTAGTTTAGGAAAGAACATGTTAGTTTCCTTTCTTGTTTTTGGCCAAATATTTACTTCCTTGTGGCCGAATATTTAGTTTCTATTCTTCATATTTTGGCCTATTTAAGGCTTGTTATCCTTGTATTCTTCAAGTTTTAAAAACATTTATAAAATTGAGTTTCCAATTTCTCTTTGGTTCTTTAAGAACTCCCTTGAACTTATCGGTTATTCAGTGGCGTTCATCAAGACTTATCAAGCCGGATCTCCATCTGATTGTAGGCGTCCTCATATACCAAGGTTCTTGCTTCCTTATAAACAGCGAATTCGCCGGTCATCCATCAAGCCCCGAATGCACTAGGGCGGTTCTTCGAGAAATTTGTGATCCAGTCTCCTCAGTTGGCGGGTTCGGTATCAATTAGGGATGAGGGTTGAAGGTTCAGCCATTAGAGAAATCGGAAGGTCTTTAGGAAGAAATTCGGCTCTAGGGTTTGGAAGAATGGAGAACCAGGGAAGATGCGAAGATGAAAAGTTGAATTTGCTTCACGTAAGGAGATGATAGTGAAGAGAGTTTCTCAGCAGTTGCAGATTCAATTATTATTGTGGGTTGTTATTGTTCAGACATTTGCGCATCGCAACTTAAATTCATGCTGCTATTGTGTGTTGTCATTAAATTTAGGGCAAAATTAAAAGTTGCCCAGCTGGAAAACTTTTCTTTTATGTCGCGACATAATATTGTTTGTCGCGACATAAGTTACCTGTGGGAGGACAAGTCATCCTAAGGGAATTTGCGACATCCCGGGTATCATGACATTGTTAAGTTGTCAGACCTCACTACTCTTTTGGAAGGTTACTCTTGTCATGACTCGATTGCAATCGCTACTTGATTTCTACATCCACGACATAACCTTTAGTCGACCCCATTTATACTTTTCTTCCTTGATCTTGGCGAGTCACAACATCAACTTCTGTTGCGACTTCAGTTTCTGTTGCGACATAAGTTTTTGTCGCGACCTAGTCTGCAATTACCTCGGAGATTTAATGAGCAGACTGACATACTCTTGATTAGCATATTCTCATCATCAAATAAACCATTTCAACACAGCAATTCAAACATGTATACTATTCAATTTTCATAGAATTTATATAGGGAAAAGCATGCTCCCTTTTTCAAATAGCTATTTCCTGTGAATTGTTGGAGCTTTCCTGGAAGTTGTTCCTCTTAGCATGAGCCATTTGATTTGACATCTTTTGCTCAATCTTCATTATCCTGCAAAACTAAACTAAAAAGATAAAATATTTACCTATTCTTCAATCAAAAATTAGTAAAATCACAATGAGATATTAAAAATTTAAACACACAACAAAAATTTTCAAATCAAACTGATGTGGATTGCCTTCCACAAAACTGCTCCATTTTTAGTCTCTAGCTGGACTTTCTGCTACCATTGTTCTGTTTCTTCAATTTTCTCCATTCAGAACCAAGGAACATCTTTCCAGTGCTTTTCCCCAAGGTAATGCTTTAATCTTTGACCATTAACTTTGAACTCCTCTTGCTTGCTGTTTCTAAGTGTCTTGCCCCCGATTATGTGCACGATACCCGCGTAAATGGTCATCCCATTTGGACTTGACTTTCTGGAAAGAGCCTTAATGCAGGTTGAATAAGACTGATCTCTGCCTTGAATTCCTTCCTCGGTCGTTGATCATGCCATTTTTTGTTTTATCCTTATAGTGCGGCATTATCATAGGCTTCATTCCTCAACTCTTCCAATTCATTTAGGCTGAGTGGCTTTGTCATAGCGGCGAAGTCGAAATTAAGCTTCTTGATGGCCCACAGCACATGTTCAGTTCAAGAGGAGGTGACATGGCTTGCCAAAGACCCGATCATATGGGGACATTCCAATAGGAGTTTTGAATCTTTGATACATGGCCAAAATTCATCATCAAGTTTCAAAGACCAATCTTTCCTGCTTGAGCTTACAGTCTTTTCCAGAATTTTCTTTATTTCTCTGTTGGAAATTTCAGCTTGCCCATTTGTTTGAGGATGATAAGCCAAACTCATAATGTGTTTGATACCATATCTTCTCATAAGTTTGTCAAACACCTTATTTGCAAAGTGGCTTCCTCCATCACTAATGATAGTTACGGGTGTTCAAATCTGCTAAGAATATTTCTTTAGCAAAAACCCCCACAAGCGTATTGGCATCATTCTTTGGGCCAGTTCTTTATACCCATTTTGATACATAATCCTGGCTAGGATTATGTATATATTTCAAATAGCTGGAAAAGGTCCCATAAAATCCATTTCATACATCAAATAATTGCTGGGGATACCTTGCGAGGCATCTCATGCCTTTCTTTGATATTTCCCATTCTTTGGCATTGATCTGGCTTTACCCACATTCAAAGCAGTCCTTAAAAATTGTACTAGGCGATGAAATCTGGTGAAGAATTTTTGTGGGCTGTCTTATCTCCTACAAAGTGTCCTCCATAAGGTGATGAATGTCATTCTTTTAAAATCTTGCTTTGCTCATCTTAAGTACACACATCTCCTTATAATCCAGTCGGCTCCTCTTTTAAGATAATGAGTCATCCCAGTGTAGTACTATTGTCGAGTCCTTAGCCTTTCTCTGGCGGTATTTGAACTCTGGTAGTATAATTACAAGCTAAGTAATTTACAATGCTCCCGGCATACCGGGGTGATTGGAGTGGCGGCTATGAAATAAGCGCTCATCTAGAAAAATTTCTACTATTTATCTTCCACTTCTCTTTATGCGATTAGGTTTCTCTACTCTTGACAAGTGATCAGCTATCACATTGTCACTTCCCTTTTTGTCTTTTATTTCTAAATCAAATTCCTGTAGTAATAATACCCATCTGATCAATCTTGGCTTTGCTTCTTTCTTTTCCATTAGATACTTAATTGCTGCATGATCAGTGTGTATAACAACATGGGACCCCAAAATGTATGGCCTAAATTTTTCACATGCAAACACTATTGCTAGCATCTTACCCCGATGGTAAATTAATTCTCTTGTGCTTCATTAAAGGTTTTACAGCATAAGTATATGGCCTTGAACACTTTTCATCTTTACGTCTATCCCCGACTCCATTAAAAATCAGCGGCATCTACGTGATTTCAAATTCTCTGTTCTAGTCTGGTTTTGCCATGATGGGAGCTTCAATTAGTCTGAATTTGATTTCTTCAAATGCTTTCTGGCAAGATTCATCAAAGTAGAACTTAGTATCTTTTTCTAGCAATCTGCAAAGTGGTCTAGTAATTTTTGAGAAGTCTCTGATAAATCTTCTATAAAATCCTGCATGTCGAAACCGATTCCATATTGTAGTGAGTGGCAATTAAGTCTTATAATTGAAACTTTTGCACAGGTCAGTCTACCTCAAGCCACTGTGAAATCATGTGCCCCCAGACAATTCATACGTAACCATAAAATGACATTTTCCCAATTCGAGCGGATTGCTTGTCTTTGCACCTTTGAAGTCTTGTCCCGGGTTATGCGAGGCATTGTTCAAAAGCTGGATCATACAACGTAAAATCATCCATGAAGATCTCCATAACTATTACATCGGATCAGAAAATATAAACATCATGCATCTTTGGAAAGTGCAGGGAGCATTACACAAACCAAATGGCATTCTCCTAAAAGCAAAAAGTACCAAATAGGCATGTAAAAATAGTTTTCTCCCGATCTTTAGGTGCGATAGCAATCGATTATATCCGGAATATCCATCGAAAACAAAATGAGGGTGTCACATGACACATCCGGCCTCCCGATCAATGAAAGCGGGAAAATGGTCGCTACGGTTGCAGTATTCAATTTTCTGTAGTCAATACACACCCTCCATCCTGTCACAGTTCTTGTAGGAATCAGTTCATTCTTTTCATTTATGATCACAGTGAATCCACCTTTCTTGGGAACCACATGTATTGGGCTTACCCGAAGCTATCATTCTGCATATATAAAGCCTGCATTTAACCATTTCAAAACTTCTTTTCTAACAACTTCTTTCATCACTGGGTTCAGCATCCTTTGATGCTCAATAGAAGTTTTTGCATTCTCTTCCAGCAGTATTTTGTGCATACAAATAGGGACGATACCCTTCAGATCTTCAATTGACGAAACAATAGCTGTATCTCCCTCAAAATTACCGGTAACTTCTGTTCTTCAGCCAGTCGATGGGTGATATAATGGTAGTTTTCTCTTACGGTTCTAAAAACTCATATTTTTAAATGGTAGACATTCATAAGTATTAGCCGCCACTGCTAGTTTCCTCCATATGAGTTTGATGTTCCTGGCTGCTTTCTTCATCTTGTTTTCATTTATACTTGAGATTGTTTCCTTGTTAAACAAATTTGAAGGCAAAACTTCCTGACCGGCTCTCAGTGCTGAAATTCATCTAATTCATTTAATAGAGTGTTGAATGATACAATCGAGGAATTCAATTCATCATTGAGAGGCTAGTGTTTCTTCTGACCATACAAGCATGACTTTACATCGGGATGTTCGGACTCCTATTAAGATTAAGAATTGCCTTGCTTCATCCCACAGACTACGAGTGTCGGTTCACCTTTAAGTACACATGTCAATCAAGCGACTCTTATTCTTCAGAAAAGGCCTTCCAAGCAACAAAGGAACTTGGTTGTCCTCCTCCATCTGCATGACAACAAAATCTACTGGAAATACAAATTTCCCAACCTTGACCAGTACATCTTCAAGAATGCCCTCCGGTTGTGCCATTGATCTATCAGCCATCTGTAATGTAATTCTGTTGGGGTAAGTTCCCCAAACTAAACCTGCACGATGATAGAGGCATCAAATTTATACTTGCTCAGGAATCACATAAAGCTTTCTTGATTCATACTTACCCCTATGGAGGCGGGAATGGGTGAGCGCCGGGATCTTTCATCTTTCTTTGGGAGCTTTGGCTGGATAATGGCAACTACTTAATGCTTGATCAATTGACTATACCCTCCTCGGCTATCTTTCTTTTCTTGCTAGTATCTCCTTCGAAATTTTTGCCAAGAAAGTTTATTGATGCCTCTGCCAAATGGAATATTTATTTCTATTTTCTTGAAAAGATCCAAGAATTTAGAAAATTGTTCTTCTCTTCTTGACTTCTGAAGTCTTTGTGGGAATTAACTGCGAGAGTATAATTGAGTACTCCTTCCTTAACTTACGGTCATTACTTCCTTCGGTGATCAAAAATTTGAACATTCTTCTGCTTTTCTTAGTCTTTTCCTTCTCACCTCAGTCTATCTTCTTCTCATACGTCTTTTGTTCTTTTACTCAAATCTTTCCCACTTCATTTAGTTACCATGCAATCTTTTGGAGTTCTTACGTAATGTCAGCAGGAATGTATTCCTTGTTACGATTTGGCATATTCGGAACCGGTCTTACACTTGTGTCTCTAAATTTTCAATGAGGCACTAGTATTCTTCGAAACATTTGGGTGTCGGACTTGAAAGCTTCCAGGTTGGGATAGTTTTACATTCATGGAATTATGGCCTCTTATTGTCCCCATAGTACGGCATCCTGTTCTTCAAATGATTGGACCTCCTTTATTTTGATATTCATTCTGCTTCCTCCTCGCTGCTGGCTATTCTTTGGAACCTTGGTGGCTGCTGATATCCTTGCTGAGGATGCTGTTCTTGCCTTGGGCCATGTAATGCCCCTCCACCATATGAGAAATTCTCATGGTTCCTCAGTGCTGGGTTGTAGTGTGTGGGCAAGTTAGGATTTGGTTTGAAATGATAACTTCTTTGCTTTCGTTCACACATAGCAACCTCCCCTCCGCACCATAAGAATCTTCTTCTGTTGGTACCTCGGCCTCCCTCTCATAAGTTCTCTTCTACTACTCTATTTCGCAGGCGGTGTGCATTTCCTTTCTTGTTTGTCCATCCTGCATTGCTGGCATCCAACTTTGCCTCATGGCTGTCATCTCTCGAGTTCCATGACTCCCTTTCCTCACGATGCTTCCTCTTGGCTTCCGGATGAGGAGCCTTCATATTGCATTTTCTTCAAGTCTTACATCGGATGTCTGGCCTCTTGAGCACTTTTCGTTCCAGATAACCATAGCCGCGACATCTGATAATATAGATGTATCATTCAGAGCATGATATACTATGTCCATCTGGGTCTTTAGATCTACTCCATGCATTGGGCACCTCTTCAGCAATCTTTTGAATCTTTCCCAAGCTACATATAGGCTCTCATCTTCCCCTTGTTGGAATATAATTATCTCTCTTCGTCTCTCTGAAGTGAGAGATGGGAGAAAGAATCTGCCTAAATAAGCTTCTACCAACTCTTCCCAAGTATCAAACGAGAACCATATGGTAACTTGATTCGGTACCATGTGGGCTGTATGTCTCTCAAAAGAAAATGGGAAGAGATGCGGTTTATCACCTCACGGTCTCACCTTTGTTCGGCTTCTTTGTATTAGTCATCCTCGAAATCTTCGAGGTGCTCATTTGGATCGCGGTGGGATGTTGAGTAAGCTGATGTTCTTGAACCATTGTAATTAAAGTGGCTGCTTCAAAAATTGGTTGCATCACGTGAGGTACATGCAGTTGTAGAATACTCATCTTGAATAATAGGCCTCCAAAAATCCTCCATTGTGTTAGTAATGGGGGGTCTTCTGGCTGCTATCCTCTGTTCCTCTGTTTGGTCATGTCTCTCTTCTACCATAGCTGCGTTTTCTGCTCTTTTTGTCTTTCTTAAGCTCTTGAGTGTTCTTTCAAATTCGAGTGTCTCTTTGCGGAATCGAGTCGGATCCTGTTTTCCCCATGCATTAAAGGTTTTTCCTGCAAATCCAACATACTCAGTTATTAGGATTAGTCAAACCTAACAAATGATATTTTCAACGACATTAAAAATTAGTGACTAATGTGATCCCACTTTGCTTAAAAACTGTTTTTTGTTCTTTTCTTAAAAATGTCAAATTAATCTCTTTCTTCTTTCATGAGTGTCAGTCTAATTAATTCACTGATCCGTGTGACGCCATAAAACTTGATGGACGAAAAGGCATATGCAAATTTATGACACTGTTTCCAAAGGACTGTTATCTAATCCAGACATGACGCCATAAAACTTGTTGATGAACCCGAAAAGAGCATATCGGTACTGACACTATTGCAGGCCCACCATTATCTAATACCCAAATGACTAACGTAAAACTTGTTTTATTTATATTTCTTTGAAGTATCTTGATATAAAGTCGTTCTGAAGAATGATACATTTCTTTTAATGTTGATGCTAGTACGCAAGTACGCAGTCGAACAAGTAATAAAGTGGATTTTAGTCCGAGATATGATCCCACAGAGATCTCGAAGAATTTTTAGTCAACTTCTACGGCTACTCGACTATATATTTTGTTTATGATAGACAATTTGAATCGCTTTGGCAAATAATGAGAAACTAAAAAAGTGAATTAATAACAAATGAATTGAATCTTGAAATAATAAAATTACAAATTTAGTGAGCAGGTTAATAATTTAGGAGCATTATCGATATTGTGTTATCGATTCTGCGATTATACGTTTGCTTAATGAACTCGCAGTTTAAAACTAGTCAGAGGAATATGATAGTGGGTTGGATCTCTCAAACCCCACCCTTTTCATTATCTAATCTTCACTGTTTCTCTCGAAGACAGTGTTAGATAACTACTTTTAATCTGGGTTGCCTTGTTCACGGGTATTTTTACTCTCGATCTTCCATACCTTTAACGTGGACTATAACTATGCTTCCTTAGATTTGGTCATTGCATAGGTTACCACTTTATCTGGTTCTCTTCCTCAAAATTAGAATAGCTCATCCTTTCCTTGATTAGATCCTTGCTAACATGGGATCAAATTCACTATTAAGGCTCAGGTGGACTATCACAAATTGATCAATGTTCATCATTCTCGTCTCAGTGAAAGAGGATTTATCGATTTAACTTCTCTGAGCACGATGAATCATCAATATCGGGTTAACATGCTTTTGAAATTGTTCGTCAACTCTCGGGAATACTTCTACTGTGTCACTTTCGAGGGCCTCCTGGAAATCGAGCTTGAGACGATCCGGTTTAGCCGGTGTGAGACGCGACATTGGGATCAATTACGAGAGAAAAATACACAAGACCGACAGTAGATTTACAATGAAATTCATGACTCATGATAAATTTGCAAAAAGATAAATTCTAACAATAGAGTATAATCAGAAGGCTGGGTTTCTAAATCAATGGATTACACCATACAACTAACGATCAAGAAAACAAGCTAAATAGGCAACTGGTAGTTCGAATTCCAAAATTTGTCTGAAATTCAAACAACCAGACAGTAATTTGAAGGAAAATAAGTGCGCATTCGAATTTAAAAAACTTTTAACGTAACGTTAGATCAATTTGAAATAAAAACAGAGCTAATCTGAAATAAAAACAAAACAAAAGAAAAAAGAAAAATTAAAATCTGGGAGCCTTGACCATGGATCTCTCTTTCAAATTAACATAAAGGATTTAGCGTTCCTTGTTGCCGGCTATATTTATAGGAGTTACGAGTTGGGCCCTAATTCGATGCATCTCTTTTTGGACTTCAGTCGCGGCCCGAGTTGGTTCAACGTGTCGCGACATCGATTCTTTGTCGCGACCTCCATATCTTGATCATGTATAAAGGTTTTGTTTAGTGACTTTATCGTCGTATTTCTTGGGCTATTGCCATGACGGTTAAATGATATGCGACCTTCGCTACTTGTCTACCGATGTGACAGAGTGAATAGCGTCGCGACCTTAGTTCTTCACAATTGTTATGGCGACCCTTAATGATGTCGCGACCTTGATACATCTGCGGCGGATGTCGCGACCTTGTAGCGTTGTATGACCGCTTCACCGATCTGACCTCGCTTCCGGTCACAGCGATGTCGCGTTCGTAGTGATGTGCGTGACAATGTTGTGTTCCCGATATCACGGCTAGCGGCCCGATATCCGCGGCGACCACGATCGCCGATGTTGATGTGCGACCTCTTCGAATGTCGCGACGCCAAATGTTCGATCAGTGTTATCTTATGTCGCGACTTTTGGCCCGATATCCCGCGACCTCATTGTCCCGCATCTTTGAATTTAATTATCCGCGACTTCAAAGAGGATATTCGCGGCTACTTGATTCTTCTTCTTTATCAATTCATTATCACTTTGACTTGGAAGGTTAGCGCGCCAGCTCTTTGCCTTCATCGCTCTTACATTTACTTGTTGGAGTTTTGTGGTCTGACGATGAATTTTCATTGCTATCAAAGGCTTCCATGACATCGATTCTTTTGATCCTTGTCTTTCAAACTCATTCAGTAATTGTATCATTAATACTCATCCCGCATACATATTTCACGCAAAAAATTCCCTCTTTCTTGAATTCCTATTTGCACCTTGATTTAGTTAGTTATTCCATATTCGAGAACATAAATCAGTCTTTTTTATATAAAAATCAATCAGAAAATGGACTGAAAATGGATGACTTTTGGCTCATCAACATCCGAGACCGGCCCCTCATCGACCTCCGATTAAACCTGTTGGGCAGGAATCCATGACCATTCAGGCCTCCTGACACCGAAAACCATTTTCATGGCTTTTAGGCGAAGATCTTCCAGATGAAGACCTCACCCTCCACTGGGGGTTTTATTGGAAACTCCTTGTTTCAGTCCTCTACTTGTAGCTTTTGTCGTGAAGGCTCTTTCCTCTTTGCTCATTAGGCTTATGATCAGATGTGCAGAAATCGAGAGAAGAGAAGTGAAACTTCTCTCTCTGTAACTCTCTTAACTTCTTCTCTCTCTCTGGTTTAATTCTCTACTTCATATAGCGCAACCTCCTACGACCCGTTTGGTGAGATGGGGGTCGAGAACATCTCGGCCGCCACGTATCGATCATGGCTGGCGCATGGGATTACCCGCCATCACTTTATCCTTAATGGTGGATTTCTTTCCACTCATGGAGTTCCACATGCATGGATCTTCTTAGCTCTCATTATTTGACTTGCTAAACCTGACCGTGGCTCAATGTGGACGCCTTTTCACGTATCATAGGTAAATAACGGTGCCTCATTTGTGAAATTGTTATCTATAGAGATTGTGAGCGTTAGATATAGTAGCTAGATTTGGTGAGGACAATTCCAGCGGTGAAGTCGATTTAGATCATCAGAGATCTGAAAAATTCGGATTTTGACAGTCGATCTGGTTTCTGCCTTTTTTCAAAAGCTTTTTGAATTTTCTCAGGTTTATTCTTCTCCCCCTTAAAGAATTTCACCCACGAAGTTGCCTTGATCATAACAAAATCATATGCATGTACAATGTTCATGTCATGCGTAAACTAGTCGTTTAACTGTTAACGACTAAGCTGCGTGCCTTCATCCCTAAATAGAGGGATGATTAGCGCGCTGTCGTCTTCAGCACGCTCCACGGCGTTGCTCCTCCTCACGGTATTTGCCACATTACTTTCTACTAGCCTCATGGTCTTGCGTCATGGCTTTGATCCAGTATCATGAGCCTTGGTCCTCCTGCGAATGTCCCCATCGTGACCTCGATCTCCCCAATCCACTGAGGTTGGATCGGTGCACCTCACGGAGCATGGAGGCGTGGAACACTTCGTAGACGCGACATCTTTGGCGGTAAAGTAACAGTCTGATGCTGTACCCGCCCCTCTGAAGTATCTCGAAGGGCCCAATGAACCTCGGTATAGCTTTGTGCTTCTTGAGACGACCACTCCTCTCTGAGCATCACCTTGAGATGACGTGATCACCGACCTGAGCTCTGGGGTCGTGTATGAGTCTACATAGCTCTTAGACTACGAGCCGTGAGAAGACGTTGTCATCATTAAACTCACCTTCTCCAGGAGATGTCACCGCTAAATCAGTTCAGACCGGTGTGGAGCCCTCTCCCACCTCGGTCCAGAAAATAGGTGATCGGCATGGCCTCCCATACAATGCCTCATAGGGTGCCATCTGTATACTCGCCCAGATGCTTCACATTGTAGGAAAATTCCGCACAAGAGACAAATGCCGACTACCCTTATGATCGGGACGCATGCTGTGTGTGTCCTGCAGCCCTATGTCCTCTGGCCCCGACCATGCGTGTGTGGGTGGAAGGTTGTACTCATGGTCGGCGTGTCTGTGCTTTTAGAAACTCTTCCAAAAAGTGCGTTGTAAACCTCAAGTCTCTGTCTGTCACTATGGATACTAGGGCTCCATGTAGTCAGACGATCTCTCGAGATGTCTGACTGGTAGAATTCCTCCAGATTGAAAGATCATCATGCTTCTTCCAGGAAATGTCTTGACCGTGAGTCGGTCTACTACCACCAAGCCCATCATCTCCAGTAACTTCCGCGGTAAAGTGGGTCATGAGTCCTATCTGGTTCTCCTTCATCATTGCCTCCAGATGTTTTTTACCACAGATGTGCGTGCGATGCTCGGCCTTTGCTTGTGACACGTGAGACCTTAGTCGAACAAAGTCCCCAACGATGTCTTCCTCCGCCTAGTAGTGCTTCGAGAAGTGATGAAGATCGCATTTATCTTCGTGCCACGGATGTATAGCAAATCGAGAACGTTAGAACTCACGGATCTCTCTCTCAATCGATCAGCTGAGGAACTCTTACCGCCATACTATCTTGAACTACCATCGTGTGGATGGTCCATGCGCTAAGGTCAAAGTCTCACCGTACTCTATTCTAGAATATTTCCATGCTACCCGAGGAGCTAATTAGGTTGATTCATCTATGTCAGTTCTTCTCCCTTCTCGGATCTCTTGAAGAACCACTCACCACATTGAGATTGGCAAATCGATAATAAATAGAACCAGTATGAATCGATAGAGAGTTCATTCACAAACAATAAGCGGAACATTAAACCATTCACCAAACTATGTTCAATATACAACCAAAACCTAGATCTCTGAATTTCTGAAAAGCATGATGGGGTTTGATGCATCATAACTTAGGATAAAACATGAGAAGGAAGAAGAAACTATAATGATCAATGATGGTAAGTCTCAGTTTTCTTCCACAAAATCTCTGTGATCTTCTCCCAAATCTTCAAAAAGCGACTCCAACCTCCTCCTTGGTCCCCAAAGAGATTAGCGGACAGTCACTATCAGAAACCCCACCTGCAGCTTAGCCCAGCCTCCACTCGTCTCTTAGGTTGAGCTTTCCTTCCCCAATTATGGACTCAAAAATGATAAATCACTAAAAATCAACCCCTAACGTCATGACGTCTGGTTTGCGATATCATGACAATAGTCTTTCTTTTACCTTTGGGGGTACCATGACTCTACGCAGCATTCGCGACGTTGCCTGCGGCTTTCTGTTTTGCTCCTTCAAGTAAGACCATAACTTTGTCATCAAGCTCCGATTTGGGTATTCTTTAGTACCACGTTGGAAAGCTCTTGAAACAGAATCCATCAATATATGGATTGATGAAATATGAGCTCATATGATGTCTGAAAACGTCAAAATACAGTATGTCTCTCACCACTGAAGGTACTCGCCAAATGTTTCTTTGATTTTCTTCCAGTTTGAACTTACATAACTATTTGTTCGAACTCCGATTTTGGTGTTCTTGTCCCTGGAAGCTGTTGGAAATTTTAGAACTCATACATATAAAGCTTGCTTCGGTGGAGCTCATATGATGTCAAGCAAATCTAAATACAGTAGTTGCTTCTGTAAGTTTTTCCACCAATTTTGCGATTTCAGAGATGGATGGCTGATCATAAGTATGAAATTTTGAGCATTGAGGCGCCTTTAGCATAAAAACACTAGAAAACTAAGAAAATAAGTATAAAGGGACCATCAGTGTTTAAGAATCTCATGCTTTTCCCCCGAGCAAATTCTTGCTTGTCCCAAAGCAAGGGCGATAAAACAAAACAAAAATTGAAAATGACATGAACTAAAATAATGAGACAATTATGATAACGATTTAAAATGGAAGAATCACTATGAACACAATTTATCAATATTAACCTTTTCAACATAATTAGGATCATAAACTTTTAAACTTTCTAAGGAACATAAAGCAAAGCATGAGTAAGCGAAGCAATCAACCCCAGTCGCCGGTGACCTTTCAAAAGCCATGATCACGGTGATAACATGATCTTGATATAACAAAGGTCCTAACCTAACAAACTCAGCTCACCTATTTGGAGCTTCTTCTGAAAGGATAAGGCATACCACTTTTTATTTATGCCAGTATGCCTAAAAATTTCCTAAATACTTAAAAGTGAGAAGGAGAACTAGTGCCCAGTTTTTAGATGAGTGTTCTATGCTTGAGGATCCATTGGTGACTCCCCACCGGTTAGTTAAGAGGAGCATAGGGCATTAAATTCCTTCAAACTTCACCGAGGTACTCGACCAAACTCAAGGCCACAAGTTGTGAGATCCATTTCTATCCCATGTGAGACGATGAAGTCGACTCGACGATTGGCTTGCAGGCGTCAAACTTTGAGCCCCTCGGCCCATGCCAGGTTCGATTGGATGATCCATATTCTAATTCACAAGCTTTATTTTTTGACTTTTTTTTTCTTTTTCTTTTGTCTTTCTTTTCCTTTTCTTTTGTTTTTTTCTTTTGTTGGGCTCGATGGCAATCCTCTTTTTGTGGTGTCCCGTCACTTGGGTGGCTAAAATCCCAGGTTAGTTGAATTCAAGACAAGGTCTGGGACAGTGTAAGGGAGACAAAAGTCGTGTGTGATATAGATTCCTTGAGAAATAGCTTCTTGAAGCCTGAGGGAGGTGACGCTAAGCCAAGTCACCCATACAAGCTCAGCACACAATTCCGTCATTTAAAAACCTAAGGGTCGATCCGGCTGCACTTGCCATTTTCAAATGTTTGTGTTCAAAACCGACCTTCTACAAAGCGACAAGGCATCAAACTCACTCATATGAGACATGAAACAAACAAAAGAAAAAGAAAAGAAAAAGTCAGTACAAACAACACAAATAAATAAAGGAACTCAACTAAAAAAATAGGTAAGGGAAGTCTGGTTGGATTTTTGAAAAAATAAATAAATTAATTCACCCCAAACTTGAATTAAGCTTATTGTCCTCAATGTGAAACAAAAGCAAGAATGGATAATGAGTACTCCTAAAGGTGAGTCAAGTCTCAGTTGCTCCAAATAGATATGGCTTGCTTTAAGAGCAAAGATCATTAGAGGATGGAACTTTAGTTCGAATGAGGAGGCTTGAAAATAGGAAGCATATATGGAATGAAATGAGGAGGATGTTGAAACTAATTTCTTGTTCAATTTACATTCTTTGAACCTCAAGATACTATAGACTTCCTTTTTCAAGATTTCCACCTCCATAGCCTTTGAACTCAACACAAAAACAACACTTTAAAAACATAGATGTAGACTAATTTATTAAAAAATCAAACCCAAAGTAACTAAAAAAAAAAAGAAAAGGAAAGAAAAACTTTTTTTTGAACTAGGTTGCCTCCCGAAGAATTTTTCCGTTTTCAGAATCATTATTCTCTGCTTCGGATATCTTTGTAATTCTTGCCTCCATCAGCACTTCTAAGAGTGATAATTGTGCTCAAATCTTAATTTATTTGCATAATCACACAAGATTCTTATTTTTTTATATTTTCTATTTTTTCATTTTTCTTTACAATGATTCCTCTCGATTGTTGTTCAAGTGAATGATGTACTCATCTACCTCGGAAGTTGGGGTTTATTCTCATTTTCACTTCCCTCATGCATTTGGAACAGTGTTCAGAATAGTCTTCTAAGTCATGAATTTGTCTTTCATGTGATTTTGGAGAAGTTGGCTCATCTCTATTCACAGCTGGGTTCCCAAATTTGTGCATCATTCTCCCTTTGTTTGAAACTATAATTTCTTCATTATCTTTGAGGTGATTTCTTCGTATATATCCCAAGGTTTTCTTCTTCTATATTCACCCTAGGTAGATGGTGAACTCTCATGTTGTCCTTCAAAAGGACATTCAGTCATATTCTCTTGTTCTTTCATATGTTTTGCCCTTGGATTCTATACTCCTTCTCTCTCTTCTTTGGGTTTGTTCTTTCTGATCGAGTTGAGTATGAAGTGGCCTTTGGAGCCATCTCTTCTTTCAAGCTCTTAAATGGCGTAGGCTGAATTTGATCGTAGCCTTGTCAATATTCCATGAATTGAATAGGATGTTGTTCTTATTCAGGCATGGGCTCTTTTGATTCATTAAGCGGAACATATATGTTGTCGTTCTTGTGGAGGTTGACTTATCTCATCTAGATCGAGAACCTAGGCAGCCCGACTTTGAGTGTGTATTCTTTCAACCATTGATCTTTGAAGGTCGGGTTTATTGTCATGGTAGGTCGACAGGCTCTTCTTATTCATCACATAAGCTATTCTAGGCCAGTCTTTGGACTTGTGGGTGTGTGCGGAATGGTATAAGCTTGTATTCCAGCATGAGGTGTTTAGATTTGGTAAATATGTCACAAATTGTAGTTTAACTCCAGTATGGGGCACCTCAGTATTAGGCATAATCCATTGATGCATATGGTTGCCACACTTGACTTAGCGCGAGTTGTCACTCTTTTTGATGCTCATCAAGCCCGGTGCGCATCCTTAGTTCTTAACTGCTCAAGGTGAGCCAATGCATTTGTTAACTCGATGATAGGATCCATTTGATTTTAACCTAAAAATTTATGCAAAATGAAAACAAAAAGTATCAAAAACTCAAAAACCACACAAATATATACATAAAAAATGTTTGAAGTATTAAAGAAGCACTTAGTATTGATATTAGCATAAAACACCGATTTTCCCCGGCAACGACACCAAAAACTTGATAGGCGTTTTTTTTAGTCATCAAGTATTTTATGGCAGAATGATCAATGTGAACTACGACCTTGTTACCAATCAAATAAGGCCTGAATTTGTCAAAAGCAAAGACAATAGCCAATAGTTCTTTTTCTGTAGTGGCGTAATTCAACTAAGCATCATTCAGGGTTCTGCTCGCATAGTAGATTACCTGGAAAATTTTCTCTCGTTTCTACCCTAACACTGCTCCAATCGCAAAATCACTTGCGTCACACATAAGCTCAAATGGGAAGGACCAATCTGGAGCTACTACAATAAGGGTTGATACCAACTTATCTTTTAACACTGAAAATGCATGAAAATAGTGTGAATCAAACTCAAATGGGGTCCCTTGGACCAGGAGATTAGACAATGGTTTTGCAATCTGAGAGAAGTCTTTGATGAATCGCCTATAGAATCCAGCATGGCCTAAAAAACTTCTTGTCCCTTTTACTGATGAGGGTGGAGGTAATTTTTCAATTGCTTCAATCTTTGCTCTGTCTACCTCTATTCCTCTTGCTGAAATCCGATGTCCGAGTACAATACCCTCTTGTACCATAAAATGGCACTTCTCCCAATTAAGTACTAAGTTGGTCTCCTCACATCTTATCAACACTGATCTCAATTTTCAGACAGTTGTCAAATGAATTGCAATCTTAGAAAAAATCGTCCATGAAGATCTCGATTGTCTTCTCAACCATGTCGGAGAATATGGCCATCATACATCGTTGGAAAGTGCCCGGCGCATTGCACAGTCCAAAGGGCATCCGCCTGAATGCGAATGTCCCATAGGGACATGTGAATGTCGTCTTCTCTTGATCTTCAGGGGCTATAGCAATTTGATTGTAGCTGGAGTATCCATCCAAAAAGCAATAATATTGTGACCCGATGTCGATCCGACACTCCCAGTCAAAGGAACGGCAATGGGAAATGATCTTTTCGAGTGGCTTTCTTCAGTTTCCGATAATCAATACAAATCCTCCACCCGGTGACTGTTCGAGAAGGCAGTAATACATTGTTTTCAGTTCTTATGATAGTTGTTCCTCCCTTCTTAGGTACTACTTGAACTGGACTTACCCATGCACTGTCTGAGATAGGATAAATTACCCTAGTATCCAGCCATTTTAATACTTCCTTTCGGACTACCTCTTTCATAGTTAGTTCGACCTCCTGCGCGTGCTTCCATTGAGGGTTTTATGCCCGTCTTCGGCCAAAATACGATCTCGTGCACATGAAGGGAGAATCCTTCCGTCTGCCCGAGAGACCATCCAGGCGCGTTTTTATGATCTCTAAGGACCCTCAATAACTTCTCCTCCTCTGGATTCAAATCGAGGATCTTTGAGATGATCCAGCTGGTAAGGTAGATGCTACCCAAAGATATGCATACTTCAAATGACTAGGTAAAGGTTTTGTTCCATCTTGGATGGTTGTTAATAGATGGTCTTGGAGGTTTAGTACTTTCACTAGAGGTTCGAGTATTTCCTTGATGGTCAGAAAGAATCCATCCATTTTACATACTCCTGCAGCCTTGGCTCCATATTCTCTACGGATCATCTTTGTACAAGGCTAGCCTCCAAAGGATCTGTGAGACCACTTTGGCTAAACACTATAGCCTCTACTATCTCTGCCATGAAACAAGTATCACTTTCTGCCGGATGTCTCACAACTTCAAACACGTTGAACTTGACTTCATCCTCCTGCACTCTCAATTTCAGTTCTCCCCTCTGAACATCAATCATTGCTCATTGATTTGCAAGAAAAGCGTTCTACCAGATTATGGGTATTTCCTTGTCCTCTTCCATATCACAATACAATGAAATCTGTGGGAAGATAAACTTGTCAACACACTAGACATCTTCTATTACCCCTCTCGGATGCTTGAGGATCGTCAAATAATTTGAGAAGTGTGTTTGTAGTTGGGCCAGGCTACACCTAATCCCAGACGTTTAAAATGGACAAGGGCATGAGATTAATGCGCACCAAATCACCACGTGCTCTCTCGAAGATAGCATTTCGATGGAAGCACGGGATAGTGAAAGTGCTTTTGAGTCTTTTAGCTTTAAGGCATCTTCTGCGAGTGGCACTACATTCCTCAATTAAGTTAGCGTTTGAAATTGTAATCTTCTCTTAAGAGACGTTATGTCCTTCATAAACTTTACATAACTGGGCATCTGTTCCAAAGCATCAGCAAACGGGATATTAATGTGTAGCTTCTTGAATACTTCCATGGGCGGTTCTTGACATGATGAGATGAGTGGTGAACATGTTGGGACTCCGCCAGTTCTGGGATGTAGTGCAGTCATCTCGTTGGACGGATGACGATGGTTCTGTGTCTTGAGGGTTGCTCACGTGCCTCGATTCTTTACCACTTCTCAGCGTGACTGCTTTAACATGTTCATTCCGCTCTCTTCTCGGGTTCACTTCTGAGTTGCTTGGTAGGAACTTTGATTGCCTTCTACGTGATAGATTGGCCATTGGCCACTCTGACCTCAAGTTTCTCAAGCGTGCGGCAGTTGTTCAATTGGGTAGCTGTTCTTGCATATTAGCCTTCTCGACATAAAGGTGGTGTGTGAGGTGAGCATCACGTGCAAGGAGCTTGTTCTAAGTCTACCTTTTTCGCAGGAGGTGGTTCACTCACTCGGGTGATGGCATGTTGTTCTGATTATTCCTCCATCCATACCCTTACTTGTGCGATTGTTTGGTCGATTGTTCACGCCGCCTTGTATGATTTTAGTTCGATAGTTATTTGTCACATCCTTGTTGTTATGGGCGGTTCGTTGAATCTCGACACATGCGGGCTGCTCTACGGTTTGGTTTCGGCCCGACATTCGGTGCTGTTGTCGCGTCTCCCACGGAATTCACACAGCTCCCGTGGGTTGAGTGCGTATGGCGTCCGCGGGTACCTTCTTTGTCTAGTTCTTTGTTTAGTCAATTTTGTCTGACATGATTTACAGTTGGTAAAGACCTCATTATCGGTACCACCCATGG
Source organism: Tetrastigma voinierianum (assembly GCA_016808115.1). Classification (NCBI taxonomy): domain Eukaryota; kingdom Viridiplantae; phylum Streptophyta; class Magnoliopsida; order Vitales; family Vitaceae; genus Tetrastigma; species Tetrastigma voinierianum. The sequence goes on along the minus strand of JAEQBH010005489.1, from coordinate 49,203 downwards.
CTCTTTGGTGTAGTCTTCTCCTAGACCAGCGGTTGTATTTATGTGACATCTTCGAGAAATTTCATAAGCTTGGTCAGTGGTTTCTTCGTTAGTGCTCCTCCCGTGGGGCATCGATCAGTCTAGTTGCGTGTCGGACCATTATAGAAAGTATGGACGCATCCATCACGGTTAGTACGTGATGTGGGCATTTCCTCGGTGGTGCGTGAAATGCGTCCCGTACCTCGCGGGTTCTCTCCCTCCCCAGTTGTCAAGTGTTTGATCTCTTTGCCTGGTTATTGCAATTTTCAAGTGGAAAGAACTGGTCGAGGCACTGCACTAAATCGTTCCATGGTAATGGAATCCGATTGGGTGACTTGTTAACCAATGCTTGGCTCTATCACCTAGTGAGGAGTGGGAACAACCTCGACCTAAGTGCCTACAATAACCCCGTTGTACTTGATCATGTCGCGAGGAATTCGAGGAAGTTGTTCAGTTTGGATTCTCGTGGGGTGGTGTCATGGAAATAAGATGTTCTGAAGCATACAGCAATGTTACTAACCATTCGAAGTTGTTTGCACGAATAGGTGGTCTTAGGATACTTCTCACGCACAAACTATAGCGGTAAGGCAAACTCCCTCTAACATAACATGAATGGATCTAATCGGCTGTACAAAGCGGCACGGGTGCTTGATTCCGCCAGATTATTCAGTTTACGGCCTCTCTGTGGCTCGTTTTGATCAATGCTAAGATCCTGCTCTTCATTGTTTTCCATGATTGCTAAATTTCTAGTCTGTTATGTTCTCTGCTCTCGGCGTGTTCTGTGTAAAGTCCTTTATGGCTCAGGATCAAATGGAGGTAGATGTCAGTAGATATTAGTCATATGCATCATGGGAAACATGGCTACTTGATCACACACGAAACAAGAAGACCAACTTATCAGCACTTGTAAAAACAAATGAAAACCAAAAATTCCAGAGTAATATCTAATGGCTTTAATCTCTATATCATTCTAAACCAATCCCCGGCAACGGCGCCAAAAACTTGATAGGCGTTTTTTTTTTTTTTTTTTGTGATGTGTATATAAAATTATGCAGAAAAATATAAAAAAGCGCCTGTCATGTAATATACACTTGTCAAGTAATAAAGTGTACCTAAGTGCGGATATCGATCGACAGGGAAATGGGGATGCTAAGTGTCAAGTATAATGCTTCTCACAATATCCAAACTAACAATTGTGATGGTAAAACAAATTTAAACTAAGCTAATGAAATTTCTAAATCTAACTAATGAAGTTACTTAGTAAGGGATACGAGATGATAAATTCCTGATTACTTGGTTGAATTGAACAATCCTCTTAGATCTAAGTCAATTCTACTCTATTGTTTCATGAAAATGCTTTGAGGCAACTCTTGTCTAATTTAATTATAAGCCTCTCTCGAGGTCGAATAACTACCCGACTAACACTAGGTCTTTTGCTTCTCGGCTCGACCCGAAGCATTAGAGATGCTTTAAAGGTCCAAAAGTCTCACACACCTCTAATTGCCGATGAATTTCTACTACCGGGCTAATTAGGTTTGATTCATCTATGCAGTTCTTTACTCCTTCTCGGATCTTCTTGAAGAACCACTCGCCACATTGAGATTAGCCGGAAATCAATATGTAAATAGAACAGTATGAATCAATAGAGGTTAGTTCCTGAGAAATAATAGAAAGCAGACATTAATACCAAATAGATATAAAACCCATATTCCCAATATCTGACCAAAACCTAGATCTACAATTTAAAGCATGATAGGGTTTGATACATCCTGAAACTTAGGATAAAACATGAGAAAAGAGGAAGAAGAAACTATAATGATAAAATGATGGTGAGTCTCGGATTTTCTTCCACAAATATCATGATCTTCTCCCAAATCTTCAAAAACAGCTCCCAACCTCCTCCTTGGTCCCAAAGTGTGGACAAAGTCCCCTTCTCCGAGCCCTAGCCGCCTCCTTTTTGTCTCTTTCGGGTTTGAGCTTTAAAACCCCCAATTATGGGCTCAAAATGGGCTAAAAATCACCCAATCAACGAAATAGCGTCGCCGGCGATCGTTTGGCAGCGATCGGCGGCGTCGGGATCTTTGCGTTTACGCAACTCTGCGCAGCGTCGCGATGTTGGAGCATTAGCGGCGTTCTAACATCGCGGCGTTCTTTGCGGCTTTCTTTGTTTTTGCTCCAGCTATTAAGACCATAACTTTGTCGTCTCAAACTTCCGTTTGGGTGTTCTTGGTACCGTTGAAGCTCTTCGTGTAAAATCCATCCATATATGGATTGATGAAATATGAGCTCATATGATGTCTAAAACGTAAAATTACAGTAGCCTCTCTCACGCTGAAGGTCTTCGCGATGTTTCTTTGTTTCTTCGATTTGGAACTTGCATAACTTCTTTGTTCGAACTCGATTTTGGTTTACCCAGTATCCCTGGAAAGCTATTGAAATTTGAATTCATACATATAAAGCTTGCTTCAATTAGACTCATATGTTATCTGAAAACGTGAAAATACGTGGGCGCTACGTAGCCGGTTTTCCACGATTTTGCACGATTCCCTTAGATGGATTGTTTTGATCCTTAAGTATGGCAATTTTAGAGCATTGGGGCCTTGTTAACATAAAAACACTAGGAAAACTAAATAAGCATAGGGATAAAATGGTATTTAAGATACTCATCACCAGCCTCCTGTAGGTATGAAAGTGGCCCACGATGGACACTATCTCGGCGTCTTGCCCACGGGACTCGATCACGCTTGCTCGAAGGACAGGCGTAGCTACCGACTCCCAATGTACCTTGAGCCATCTCAATGCGTAGTCAGCCTTATAATCTCAAGCATCGCGGCTCTGGGAAGCTATACTTGCGGTACTCTGACTTAGGCTAAGTGCATTAGCCACCACATTTTCTTTACCAGGATGGTAATGCAAAGTGAAGTCATAATCCTCTAAGAACTTCATCCATCTGCATTGCCTTATGTTGAGGTCCCAACGTGTAAGATATGAATTAGGACTTTATTGGTCTGGGTACACCTTGAACCTTCGCCATGTAAGTAGTGGGCGCCCAGTCTTCAAAGGCGAAGACTACGTTTGCATACTCCATATCATATGTGGGGTAATCTGTCATGATTCTTCAGGCGGCGGGATTATAAGCTCTGACCCTCCCTAATTGTCAGAACACATCCCAATCCAGGCTCTCGAGAGGCATCACAATACAGTGTACCTTTGTCCCCTTTCCAGGACTATCAAAATAGGAGCTAAGTAAGCCTCCTCTTCAACTCCTGGAATGCCTTCTCGTACAGGTCATCCCACTCGAACTTGACCTCCTTCCGGGTCAATCTTGTCATAAGTGTCGCTAGTCAGGAGAAATCCTTGATGAATCTCTTGTAGTACCTAGCCAATCCTAAGAAACTGCGTATCTCGAAGATTAACCGACCTCCCGACTCATCCCACCTTGACCTTCTAGGGTCCGCCCCGACACTCCTGAGGTTGATACCATGTGCCCCAAGAATCTCACCTCGAGTGGCCGAACTACGCACTTAATAAGCTTGGAGTACAATGATGATCTCTCGATAGTTGTGAACAACTTGAATGATGCCCATGCTCCTCCTTTGACTGGGAGTAGATCAAAATGTCATCCACAAGACTACGGCAAACTGATCTAGATAGGGTTGGAATATAACATCATGAGATCCATGAATGTACTATTGGTGCGTTACGTCAATCGAAGGCGTGCAGTGAACTCAAAATGCCACGTATCGCGTCTGAAAGTTGTCTTAGGGATATCGCCTCACAACCCTGGTGATGATAACCGTCGCAAGTCTATCTTGGAGTAGACTCGTGCTCTTGAAGCGATCAATGATCATCAATCCTTGGAAAGGATCTGGTTCTGATCGTAACCCCATTCAAGCTATCGGTAGTCAATGCGGTCGAAAGGGTCTTGTCTTTCTTTTCTCAAATAGAACCGGGGCGCCACGTGGTGAAGTGCTCGGTCACAATAAATTCCTTGTCCGATGATTCGGTAAATCGTAGCATGCACGGGGTAGAGATTTGGTGCTCGGAATAAAAATGTTATAAACCTAAACCTCTTCTTGCCATAGCATTGCTCTTGCGATTATAGTGGCTCTAGGGTCGAACACGGGGATGGGTTTTCTTCCTGCGAATGATTATGATTGGCTCGAAAATGGTAGATTTGTTTTGGATTTTAAGGTTTGATAAAAATAGTGGGTTTTGATGGTGAAAACCCCAATAATGCAAAATATTTTGAAATGTAAAGAACTTTCCTTGATGCATTGGGTCGCTAGGGTTAGTCTCTAGGGTAAATGAGGATTTCTAGGGTCCTTTCTACGGCATTGGGGAGGATGACTATAGTCATCTCGGCCGGGATCTTCATGTAGCTATAAAAACTAACCCTTATTAAATCTCTTAAAATGGCATTGATGGCCATTAATGTTCTCGATCGGTGCAAATAGTCTCGCTCGCTGCATTCTGATGGGTGACAATGGTAATAATGAACATCACAAGATCTAGTAATAAGCATTGATGAGCACTAAAGATTACCAAAGTATTGACCATTAACATGGTCGAAGGAACTAAACCTAGGTTAGGAGAACACAAATGATAGTGGTACCTGCAGTGGCATTAAGGAATTCCTCACTTATTGCTGATCCACGTACCTAGTGACCCTCTACTTGAGGAGGAAGGGGTTCTAACGCTTGATTTGTGCACTTAATAGGCGTCACCAGGAATCAACAAAATTTGTATCCTAGGATTCCTGTTGTCATAAGCGAGCTACTGCGGTGTAGTGGCCAAGAATTCGGAACTTCGGGGATAGGTTTTCTTCATGCTAAATAGTCACAGTTGATTGAAGTGGTGTTTCCACTTTAGTTGGGGTTTTGATAAAAATAGTGAGTTGATGGTTGAATAAAGCGCATAGCTCTTGAGATAAATAAAGTGTAAAATAACTCCTTGAAGTTTCAGACCACTGGGCTTAGGGTTCTAAGGTGACTGTAATGTCCTCGGGTCCTTTTCCTCGCGCTGGGGAGGATGACCTATAGTCATTTCAGTAGGATCTGATTTAGCTATAAAAGCGAACCTAGAGTTTCCTTCCTAGTATCTGACATTATGACCCATTAATGTTTCAAGCGATTAAAACTATTATTTGGATCTAACCTGCGGGAGCTAATAAATGGAAAGTAATTAGCATCAGTGGATCTGCAATAAGTATCCTTTGAACAGAAATTTTCAAGTACTAACCTTCCCAAAGGTACATCGCGGGGGATTTAAACCCACTTGAAAGATGCAGAAACATAAATGAATATAGATGTACATGTTAATAACGAGAGGACAATGTACTACCTCAGCCTTTAACTTAATGGTCCTTCTCTTCAGGATGAGGGTGTAAGCATCCCTTGAGTTGTCATCCTCAAAGGGGTGTTTGGCAGGTGAGAAAATACGAGAAAGGGAGAGAAAGTGAAGGAAAGTTGTAGAGGCGGTGATTAGTGCCCAAAAAGTGCTATTTTGAATCCTATTCAAGATAGGTTTTGAGTGCTTTTTGCGCACTAATCATATGAATTGAGCCAATTGACATGTGCAGGTCACTTAGACCACTAATTCCATTTCGAGTTTGTTTTGGTAATTTGCGAGGTTTTGCATGCCTCAATCAATAATTTCAAGTTTGATGTCAAGTTGGTGCTGAATGCTGAGGATTCACAGTGATTTCATCAACCAAAAATGAAGAAATGTGAAGTGGAATTGATGGAAGGATGATGCAGTGGCAAAACAGGAGGAAACCAGATTTTCGCTGTGCATTGCGAAAATTTCGCTGGGATTACGAAAATTTCGCAATCATAGCGAAAATTTAAACAATCCTAAGCGAAATTTTTGTATCTTGAAACCACAAATCTAAGCTAGTAAAATTTTGTAACCTAGCGAATTACGTTCATAGCGAAATTTTGATTTTACGCTATCTCTTCTCATTTTAAGCTAGGCTAGCGAAATTCGCTAACATAATGCTAGCGGAAATTCCTTATAATAGTGCGCCCCTGTGTTTTGATGTTTTGATTTCAACGACCCGCGTTTTGATTAATTACCATTTTGTCCCTATTGTAATTTCATATTTTAGGCCTTTTTGTCATTTTCACATTGGGATTGGCTATATAAGCTCACTACGACTGTAACCCAACTTTTCCATTTTATCTGAAGTTTCATGACTTTTCATTTTAGGTTTTATTTTGCTCTGTTTCTCTCTTTTTCTCGGCTACCAAACACCTTGAGGATAATGACTCAAGGGATGCTTGGCCTAAGCCTCAGCCTTGAAAGAGGAGGGTTCTTGGCTTAGTTTAGGGACTCTTTGCGGGTTGTCCTCATGCTTTAAATGATCACAGTCTTGCATTTATGGCTCCAAACTTTCCAAAAACTAGGGTTTAATGCTATTTAATGTCTTTCCTTTGGTCAATACTTGTCATGCTTTGAGGTTGATGCATTCTTAATGTTAGATGCGGCGTTCTTCAAATAATCATTCTGAGCCATTGAAATGAGGTTAAATGCTAGGGTTTTAAACTGACTGGGATATTGAATGCTTAGTATTTGATTGGACTCAAATAGGAGTGGTTCTAGGGTTAGGTTTCATAGCTAAACAAAGATCCGGTTTTGGCTTTGACTATATGTCATTTGCCCTAATGGGGAAATGACAGGAACCTTTGTAATACCCTTTTTATTAAGCTAGTGACCCAAGCCTTCAAGGTTACCATTTCACACTTTCATTTAAGCTATTTCAATTATCCAATGAACAACCAACTCCCCTGTTTTTAACCAAATCCACAAATCCAAACAAAAGCCTCACCATTTTCAAACATCAATGCGAATCATTCATGGGATGAAAACCCATCCCCGTGTTCGACCCTAGACCGCTATACTGCAGTAGCTTGACTACAGAAGTAGGAGGAACTTAGGATATAAATTTTGTTGATTCCGGATCCCGCCTAACGTGACGCGAATCTAAATGGCGCCCGTTGTCGAGGATGGTGCCGACTCATTATGATGAGTTGATGTGTGCTTGTAATCCACATTACAAGTGTAGGTGACCATACAATCCTTTTTAATTTCATTTGTTGTAGCTGCGGGTTTTTTTCTTTACTTGGCGATTCTTTGCCTTCATTTAGTTTCTTACGGTTGATTTTGTTTTGCTAACAACGACCTTTTGCGAGCTTGTTTGAGTTCTTTGTTTTATTAATTTTGTGCAATTTATGCACCAGTGGGATAGAGACACTTCAGGTAGATTGCAAAGAATCAGTAAACCAGTTGAGCAAGGTTGTGAAATCGGTGTACCTATGATCAAATGGATCCTCTGCACGAAGAACAACGAAAGTCAGCGGGTACCCTAGTGAAGCCCATTAGCATACGTGAGATCAATGAGGATCACATACACCCCTCTAGGTTAGTGCTCCTTCACGCATCATACCTCCTATTTGAAGATGTACTTGATGAGACCCTACTTGGTGCCCCAACCCACATTTCATGGTATGGAAAATGAAAACCCATACACCCATATAAGTGATTTTGAGGAAGTATGAGTCTTCAGGAAGTCTGATTGACATGGATTGTTGAAGTTGAAGGCATTTCCATTAACCACTCAAAGACAAAGCCAAGATGTGGCTTAACTCACCAAGACTTGAACCATGGTGGGGTGAAATTCTTGGGCTGAATTTTAAAAAATTCTTGATGCTCACAAGACGATAATTTGAAGAGACAAATCTATACATTTTTCTGCCCTCGACACGAGGTTCTACCAATCTTTGAGAGGATTCATGGAGACCATCGGTCTTGTCACATCATGGTTTGACACGTGGATGCTCGTAAGCCACTTCTATGGTGGTATGTCTCCGGCCGTATAGGCGGCTTTTTGGAAGCGATGTGCGGGAGACTGCAGCGAGCACGGATGAAGCCATGGATTTTTTGAATTATGTGTTTGAAACTTCAGGAGTTGGGATGAGCCAAACCGGAGGTGGAAAATGAGGCCCTCGACCCACTAAGGGAGAATTTTGCACTTTGGGAGGGGCGTAGGTAAGCAAAAATCAGCCTAAATTTAGGAAGGTGGAAGAGCTAGAGGAAAGGCTCCATGAAGTGCGAGACGGCCGAAAATCTTACGAGGGCCAGCCCATGCATCAATTGTCATTACTGTCCATCGAGGAGACACTATCCGAATGCCCCCTCATTGAAGGATTTGATGTGAGGAACATGCCTGCCAATGTCGTTAGGTCAATACAAGCCACAACCTGACCATGCATAGGGTGTACTTTTGGAGGCTGGGTGGAAGAGATCACTAACACCTCTCTGGAAACCTAATCCCCTATATATGTGCCCCATGGTGCCAAACAACGGTTGGTTCCTCATCTCAACCCACATTACCCACCATCCTCTTTGAGTTGAACAAGCCATCTTGAACTTGAGCAAGGTGGTAGGCAGTGCAATGGAGGAGAAGGATAAATGTACAATTGGCACAAAAAATTGATACGTAAGAAATGCTGAATAAAATAATAGATGGAGCGAGAAATGATCTTAATCGAGGAATTGACAACCTCACAGTTCAATCACAAAGATCGACAATTTGTTGGAGGTACAAGAGGAAGGTTCCCTTCCCAAACATTTCCAATCAAAAGGAGTCCGTGAGGTAGGGTCATCCGACAATTCGAGGATGGATGAAGTAAACTATCATCGCTCGAAGTGGAAGAGAAATAAACGACCGGTGCGGTATTTCTTGAAAAACATGCAAGGAAAAGGAAGCTGAGCCTGAAAGAGTAATAATTTGTGAAGATCCAGTGAAGAAAAGCATGCCCCCTCCATTTCCCCAAGCACTGGGGCAAAGAAAAATCCCAAACCAAGCTGAAATTTGGGGAGGTGCTAAGGCAAGTGAAGATTGAACATTCCCTTTGTATGACGCCGAGTTAAGCGGTCCCAACTTATGCTAAGTTCTTAAAGGACACGTACCAGTCAAGAAAGGGTTGGGCATTGAAAAGAAAGCCTTCCCAACCAGGCAAGTCGGTGCCGCCAATCCGAGCAAGACCTTTAGTCAAATCTGAGGATCGGGGATCCCCCCACAATTTCGGTCAACATCGTTGGGACTTGCATGACAAAGCAACGCTGAATTTGGGGCCGGTGTCAACCTCTTTGCCATACTTTCGGTGTATAGCCGGTTAGGTTGGGGAGCTCAAGCCTACCAACATTACTCTATCATTGGCCGATCGATCGGTGAAGATTCCTAAAGGAATAGTTGAGGATGTCTTGGTAAAGGTGGACAAATTCTACTACCCAGTAGAATTTATAGTGCTTGATACCGAGCCAATAGCAAATGGGCCCAATCATGTGCCAATTATCCTGGGAAGACCATTTTTGGCCACTGCCAATGCCAATCATCAGTGCGAGAATGGAGTCATGCAACTCATTTGGCAACATGACGTGGAGCTCGATATTTTCATGAATAACAAGCACAAGCTAGTGGAAGAAGTAAATCAAAGGGGCTGATGAAGTTTGCTCGAGTTGACCCCAATCACGGAGAGCCAAATGTCGAAAATTTTAAAAATTTGGCTAAGGAAAATGAGGCGGTGATTTGGGGTTATGCGCATTAGCCTACTTGAGCAGTGGTCAGCCAATCACCAGTGAGAAGAAAATCAACAAGAATGGACCCAGCATGAAGAACGCGGCACAAGCCAACTGCAGGAGTTAGACTCCTCACTCCTTGACCCTCTGATGAACAAAGTCATCCATTTTAGTCCATTTTTCACAGTTGATTTTTATATAAAGATTGATTATGTTCGAATATAAGAATAACCTTAAGCTTGTTATGCGATGGGGAATTCAATAGAAGAGGGAATATTTGCGGGTAAAAAGGAGCAAAAGATTGGATGAGTATTAATGATATAAGCGTTTGAGGAGTTGCGACGGGAAAGTAGCACAAGGATCAAGAATACGTATGCATTAGGCCTTGATGCGATAATTCATATCAAATTGGCGTTGCGAGAGCTCGTTATAGCGAAGAGTAATGGAAGGCAAAAGAGTGAGATGACGAAACTTAAGTCAGCGACAATGAATTGATAAAGAAGAAATTGCGATCGCGACATCCCGCTGAAGTCGTGACGATTAAATCGATCGGTGTTGGACAATGAGATTGCGTGGCGCGGTCAAAGTATGACATAAGATAAATAATTGGCCCGAACGTTTATGTTGCGACATGCGGAAGAAGGTCGCAACATCAACCAACATCCGAGTTTGTCGTGACATCAGCGGTGTCGCGACGCTCCGATCGATTAATCGCGACATCAGTTGCCTTGAAGGTGACGTCTTGGCGTTATGGCTGGCGAAGCAGAAGAAGGTGGCGACAACGCGGATCGATTGTGACGCCAGTGAAATATAACGAGTTAACGTCAGCGATTGTTAAACGTCGATCTCTCGAAGAAGGTGCGACGTCAACACCGGATGAGTTGACGTCGCGCCGGATGAAGATCTGATACGCCAGTGATAACAACGTCGATAAAGATTAAGGATGCGACAATAAGCGATTAAACGATCGGCGATTGCGACGTGTTAAATGATGACGTCGGTGAAATTAAATTCGATGTGTTGAACGTGGCGATATGGTTTCGTAGAAATTAACGTCGTTTGGCGTGATGGCGACAAGTCTAATAACGACAGTCACGACCAAACAAAGCCTCGCGACGCAACTTGAACAACGAAGGTCGCGACAAAGAATTTATGTCGCGACATCAACAATAAGCGGGCGGTCGCGAAGTCAAAGAAGGTGCACGCCAGTGGAATGACTTGGAGACCACATAAATATGTAGGCTGCTCTTGAAGGAGCCTTGACTTTGCGACGAAGAGATGCGGGTTCTTTGGCTCCTATATTTTAATTTTCTTTTCTTAGTTTTTATTTTTAGATTAGTTTGTTCTTTATTTCAAATTTGGATGCGAGCGTTAGGCTGGTAAAGTTTTAGTGAATGCGGGAATTCTATTTTCCTTAATTCTGAGTACGGTTGTTTGAATTTAAGACAAATTTTAGGTCGGTCACAGGTTGCCTATTTACAGTTGCTTTCTTGATCGATGGCTATTGTATGGTCAAATCCGTTGATTTAGAAACCAGCTTCCATTGAATTGGCTATTGTCGAAATTATCTCTGTCAGATTTGTTCATTAATCTTGAACTTCATATTATGGAAATCTACTTTATTTACGGTCTTGTGTTACGTTGGCCAGTCCCAATATCGATTGTCTCATACCCAGTATGAGTTAATATAAGCTCACGATTTCGGGAGGCCCTCGGTGACACGAAGGCATTCCTGAGAGTGATGAACAATTTATGAAGGTATGCTAACCTGATGTTGTTTATCTAGTGTGCTCTGTGAAATTAAACTGATAAATCCTCTTCTCACTTGGAGATGAGAATGGGTTGGGCTATTTATCAATTTAAGCTTGCAGAGAGCTCGCCTCGATTCAAATAGTGAATTCAATCCAGTGTTAGCAAAGATCTAATCAAGGAAAGAATGAGCTATTCTAGCCACCATTATGTATATGCTTCTGCATACACCTTAGTTCTGATTTGAGCTTTAAGCTTACTTCTATCTTTAAAACAAGCAATGGAAAACCCAAGCCCATCCTTTATAACCAATCCTCGATGAGAACTCTGATTACCCAAGAACTTAGGAGGGAGGAAGAGATAAAGTTTGAGAGTATATTTTGGAGAACTAAGGAGAAATACAGAAGGGTGAAGAAAAGAAAAATTTAAAGCGAAGGATAAAGCAGAAGAAAGCTTAAAGGAAAGTTTTGTCTTGTGGCCTAATTCTCTTGAACAATTAAGTTCTTAGGGTGTTTCAACACCCTAGTACCTAATGCCAAAGCTGGTATGGGGCTACTAACCCAAAGTTCGCTAAGAGTGTTAGAAGCACAAAGACAGGAGACATTGCTATTCTGAATGGTTGCGGAGAAAAGTTCGACAATGAGAATTACAGTAGAAATTGGAGACGAACAATTTTAAACGAAGAAATCAAGAGATTCCCCGAGGATGAAGTTTGGGGAATCAAACCAAGAGATTTAAGGAAAAGAGGCAGTTAAGTAAGAAGAAGGAAGAGTTTGGGTAATCTTAACCTAAAAAGTTCCATCCATCCCTACCCATGACCCAAGCCTAACATTACAAACTGAAAGACTGATTGATCTTGAAGGTTGGAGTACCTGCATTGATGGAGATCAATATGAGCAGTGACATATGGAATTTGGAAAATTCGAGAGAAAGGATCGCGTGAAGGAACTGAGAGGATTAGCGGCTCACTAAGAAAGAGAGGAGGAAAACCAATCTACTCTTGTGGGATCAACTAACTAAACTATTTATAAATCAAATTCAACAATTTAGTTTTGTACACCTGATTTAGTAGAGACTAAACTTCATCTGGACTTAAAGCTAGATATACAGAAAAGAATGCAACTATTGTATTTCAATCAAATTGGTTGGAACTGCAGAACAATACAGAAAAATGTCCTTTTGTTTGAGGACAAACAAATCTTTCTTTTCTTTGCTTGGGGACAAGCAAAATTTTAGCTAGGGGAGTTTCATTGAGCTTAAAAGTCATCCATTTCGATCCATTTTAGTTGATTTTTATATAAAAAGAGTGATTTATGTTGAGAAATATGGAATAACTAACAAAGCTGACATCGTGAGGAATTCAAGAGAAAGAGAAATTTTTTGCGGTAAAGAGGCGGTGGATGAGTATTAATGATATAGCGGGCGAAGGTTTGCGGCGAAAGTGCACAGGATCGAAAGGGCACGATGTCATGAAGCCTTGATAGCAATGAAAATTCATATCAAGGTCGTGACCACAAACTCCAGTCGCAACAGAAGAGTAATGGAAGCCAAAAGAGTGGGCGGCGAAGCTCTAAGTCGGTGACAATTGAGTGATAAAGAAGAAGAATTGCAGTCGCGACATCCCTTTGGAGTCGCGATAGAATTAAATCCAGTTCAGTGGACAATGAGGTCGTGACATCAGTCAAAAGTCACGACATAAGATAAATAATTGACTGAACATTTATGTCGCGACATCTAGGCGGTCGGGCATCAACAGCGCATCGGTATGCGACATCGGCGGTTAATGCGTGACATCGGTTGCAGCGCGAGGTCGCGTATCAGCTAAGCTGGTTGCAACAACGAAACGGAAGAAGGTCGCGACCGCGATCCTGGTGGCGACATGCCGTTGAACTAGCATTGAGTCGCGACATTAGCACCCGATTGTCGTGACATCGATTCCCAGAGTGAAGAGGTCGCGACAACGGTCGGAGGTCGCGACATCCGTACGAACCAAGAGTCCTGACATCGGTACTTACGAACCGAAGGTCTACGACATCATAAAGTAGTCGCAACATCAAATACAAAAGAGTTAAGGTGGCGACAACAAGAAAGCGGTCCGCGACTTACGGAAGCTAGAAAAGCAGTGACATCATTAAGTGGTCGACATCAATTATGAAGAACTAAGGAATTAAGTGACGTCATTGTTTCGTCATGACATCATCACACAAATGTGGTCGGCGACATCATTTAGGTGTCGCGATGCTGACTCAGAGATAATGACAGCAAGTCATGACCAAACAAAGCCTCTGCGACCTGGCGAAGACAACGAGGTCGCGACAAGGGTGATATTCGACATCAACAGCACCATTGGGCGGTTCGCTGAAGTCTAAAAAGAGGTGCATCGAAGTGGGCCCAACGAACCCTATAAATATGGCGCTGCGAAGGAACCACGACTTTTGAAAGAGAGATGCGGGTTCTTTGAAGGCTCACGTATTTTTAATTTTCTTTTCTTTGTTTTGTTTTTATTTTTAGATTAGTTTGTTCTTTATTTCAAATTTGGATGCGAGCGTTAGGTACATTAAAGTTTTTAGTGAATACGAATTCTATTTCCTTCAAATTCTTTGTCTGGTTGTTTAGATTTGAATGAATTTTAGGTCGAACTACTAGTTTACCCTGTTACAGTTGCTTTTGATTAGTAAGCTATTGTATGGTGTAATCAGTGATTTAGAAACCCGGCTTCCATTGGTGTGTCGAAATTATCTTTCTGTGAATTTATTCATTAATGTTGAACTTAGTTTGTAAATCTACTTCTTTGGTCTTGTGTATTTTACATTGTGATCCCAATATCAGTGTCGTACCATTAACGGGATTGTCTCAGACTCTAATTTCGGGAGACCCTGCAGGTGACACGGAGAGGCATTCACGAGTGATGAGCATTACGAGGTATGCCCCAACCCGATATTGTTGATCTAGTGTGCTCTGTGAAATTAAGCGTCGTCTCTTACCTCACTTGGACGAGAATGGATTGGGCTATTTATCAATTTAAGCTTACGAAGTTCGCCTCGGTTCGAATAGTGAATTCAATCCCATGTTAGCAAAGATCTAATCAAGGAAAGAATGAGCTATTCTAATTTTGAGGAAGAGAAACCAGTATAGTGTAAACCTATGCAATGACTAAATCTAAGGAGTTAAGGTTTATAGTCCATGTTATGGGTATGAAGTATTGAGAAAGAAAAATACCTAGAACAAGGCAACCCAGATTAAAAGTAGTTATCTAACACTCTGTCTTCGAGAAAAACAGTGAAGATTAGATAATAAAAGGTGGGGTTTGGAGAGATCCAACTGCACTATCATATTCCTTGGATTAGTTTTAAATCTGTAGTTCATTAAGCAAGCGTGGGTCTGTCTGCAGGAATTGATGTTTCACAATAGCTATATTTTCAATGCTCCCTTTAAAAGATAGCTGTTCAGTCTAAATTTGTAATTTTATTATTTCCGTATTCAATTCATTTGTTATTAATTCAATTCTTTTTAGTTTTCATTACTTTAAGGCTTTCAAGCTTATTCAAATTGTCACATCATAGTCGAATAGTATAGAGCTTGAGTAGTCAGGGTAGTTGATTGAAAATTCTTGAGATCTCTGTGGGATCGATATTTGGACTAAAATCTACTTTATTACTTGTTCGACCTGTGCACTTGCAGAATCATGGATCAACATTAAAAAGAATGTATCTATTCTTCAGGAAACCATTTTACATCAGTATACTTGCAAAGAAATATAACAAACAAGTTTCATGGCACTATTGCTGGAGACTAGATAATAGTCCTTTGGTAATAGTGTCATAAATTTGCATACATCAAATTGGTCTAATCAACAAGTTTTTTGGCGCGTTCAAGGTTAGATAATAGTCCTTTGGTAATAGTGTCCTAAATTTGCATATGCTCTTTGGTCCATCAACAAGTTTTTGGCGCCGTTGCCGGGGATTAGATAATAGCCCTTTGGTAATAGTGTCATAAATTTGCATATGCTCTTTGGTCCATCAACACCCTCCATGAGTAAATCAGTGAAATTGAGCTGGTTTGGTGTTCATTGAAACCAAATTGCAGCTCAAAAATTTTTGGTTTTTGTTTAAAATTGGTCAATTTTCATAGTATGCTATTTTTAGTAATTTTCCTTTTTAGTAGTCTAATTTTAATCTTATTTTATTTTTATTTTTAGGTTTTATGTTAAAATAATTATTATTTTATTTTTGTTCCTAATGTCGCCCAAATAACTTTTTTTGTATTATTATTTGCGAATCTTGGATTCAGACGAAATTTCACTTTTTGTGCGAAAATGGCTCTAAGTATGGCTCTTCGGCTACCTCACGGCCTTATAAAAAGGGGCGGGCGAGGGGGCTTGTGGAAAATGTTGATCCACATTTCCACCAACCGAGCCACCCTGCGATGGCCGTCCGTAGCCACGATGCGTGCCCAGTCTTGCCGCCCCAATGATCCGCGCTTCCGCGCCGCGCCCGCCCGGTCCCTCAGCCCGATACGCCTGACCAAACCACGACTATGCACTACCACTAGCCGACCTGTGATCGAGCCATGTGCGACTCCCCACTTGCACTAGCCGGGCGCCCGCCTTCGAGCGGCTGGTCGCGCGGCGCACGTGCCAGCCGTGCGGAGCCCTCTGCCTAGCCGGCCCGAGGCCACAGTCCCGACTGAGTGTGCTCGCGATTACCGCGCCACTCCCGGCCGTGCACCACGCCCTACCCTATATCACTCTCGACTCGAGACATGAGTGGGTACGGGGTGGTTCGCTCTGAACCCGGGGTGGGTCGGCTTATTCCGGGGATAAGAAGGACCCAGTTATTCCGGGCCGCCCGTGCCCATTCTCGGGGACACACGCTGCGGGTTGAGCAGCTGTAGTGGCCCCCAGTGCCGTCCACGAGGAGCCCGGGGATTACCGGAATGTCGAGACGGATGGGACCCCGACCTTCCGTTGCCTCGGAGACGTACGGAGGCGCAGAAGCCCTCGAGCGGGCCGGACATCGAGGCGGGGAGTCCTCGACATCTTGCCAGTACATCCTGCGGATGAGGAGGCTCATCACCCCATCTTTCACCCGGCCCAGAGGATCGGGCGGCCATTGTTCTTGGGACCGTCTGGGAATGTCGTCGGTAGCGCCCGAGGACTTTCATGGGGAGTCATTCTACGATGTGCACCGGCCATTGACGGCTGACCCCGGTTCGGGAGCTCCATGAGGCCCGATCACGCGGTACTCCTGGCGCACGTTCATGACAGCGCGGTTCTGTATCCCGGTGGTGCTTGATTCTACCACTCCATGACTTCCCGGGGAGTGCGGGTCGGCTCGGGCTCGGGTTCACCGTGGTCGGCCAGGAGTACTCATTTGCGGACATTTCGGTACGTGGGCTGCCCGTGGTAGCCAGTGCGGAGGATATCGAGTTAGTACGACCATCGAAGGGAGAGATGGTCCATTTGTCGCTCGAGATACTATGGCGGGACCCGTACTCTTCCGGAGGCAGCTTCCGCCTCAGATGCTTCTAGTGGACCACCTGCTCCGGACTAGCTTTTTCCCGTTACAGCACTACGTTCAGCGTAGGGGAGCCATACTCGAGGCCACCATCTGGGATCTCGGGAGGATTAAGTTTGGAGTCCCTCTGTTTGGTCATAGCCACACTTTACACTTTGAGGATAAGGTCCGCGAGAAAGGGCGAGCGCTCGGCGGGGTTTACCCTTGTTGATGCCGCGGTCTTGACCGGGTCCTAGAGCATCACAGGATTCCACGAGGCCCGCATAGAGGGAAGGGGAGGATCAGATGCCCTCAAGTCTATCCGTGGAGCGATCCGCGGCCATGCCGATCTCTTTCTCTCGGCCCGGCGGGATCGGGAGGTACGGATGAGATAGCGAGGACCTCCGAGGAGATGATCCTGTTCACGAGGTAGAGGTAGAGTAGAGAGGAGCCCGGTGCGGATTCATCTCTCCGTCTCTCCCTCCACCTCATACGCTGACCCTGGCGACACTGCGGAGCCCTTGCCTCTGTACTTGGCTTGATCTCGAACATGTTCATGTCGATTCGAGGGGCTTCATTTGTGTTATGGATGTTGTGCAATTCAGCTACTACGGGCATCGTTGGACCCGAGGAGGTTGGCCAGTAGAGGCCACTATGAAACAGTCACGCCATGCTCCTGCGATATCATAGGCCGCCTCGGTCCTCACTTTGAGCCTACACATCGGTCCCAGGTCCTGCGACAGCCTCCTTGGACATGCTAGCGGCAACCGCATCAGCTTCAGATCCACCACCACCGCGAGAGTGAGGTGGTCACACTCCTTTCTCTAGCTTTCCTATCCAATGAAACGTGTTTATACTTTGGTTGGGAGGAAAAGTTAGGGTTAGGAGTGTCTTCTATCATGTTTTGTATTGTTTTCAGCTTTATCAACTGCCTACTCATTTTGTATAGGATTCATGTATTGTAATTGTAGAGGCGGTGATACTTTTAATTATGTTTAGCTATATTAAGCATGTATTAGCCATTTGGTTATATCAAAGCTTTATAGCATTATTTACAATTACTACACTTTGCAAATCACTTTTGTTCACCACATTTTTTGTGTTGCTACTCTTACTTGTGAATTGAAAAATTGAAGCCTGGTTGTTACTTTAATGATAGGACAATTCCATGCATGATTTAGTTTTGATCAATTGAAGTTCCAGCATATTCAACCACAGACATTCCCCCTTTAGCTAATTCACACCTTTACTTTACAGTTGTACCCAATAGGTTGAAGCTATTTACCTCTTTAAAGCTTTACCATGGCCTTAGATTTGTTGACGACCATAATAGGTTTGTGTTACCCATGTATGAAGACTAATGTAGTCTTCCAAATGAAAAAAAAAAAAAAAAAAAGCAAAAGAAATAGAAAGAAGAAAAATAAAATAAAGTCGTGACATGCCTTGAAACAGAACACGGTCAGAGAGAGGGGTATATGTGAAAACCTTTAAAGCCCGATGCCCTAAGCCTTAATGGTTGGGAGTCATCAACTTAGTGTTCGCTACACGGGTGGATAGGTGGAGTTTAGCGTGTTGTAGGTGCTTAATTCTCGAAATCATTGGTCCGGGGGTGAAACTGCGAGTTTGTGGTCGATTGAGTCGCACGGCTTGATGCCTAAACCTTAATTGGTTGGGAGTCATCGGTGAACCCCCGTTACACGGACTTTGGTGAAGTCGAGTTTTTAACATAAGCTCTAATCATAATCAAATAAAGAAATAAGGTGTAGCTAGTCCTATTTAGGTTGGTCAACGAGTTTAAGGCCATGGCAGTAACTAGGTTGGGGGGAGGGAATAGCTTTGCAATTTATTGGCTCAAGCTGGTTACCTTAGGAACAATTAGATTTTGGTTGAAGTTCAGGTTGACTTCCTTGGAACCGATGTTGCCTTAAAGCTATTTCTTATATGGTTTTTGTTCTTTCATGTCGGTTTCGTACAGGGTGTAAATTGTTCATTTTAAAGGTAAAGCCTATCTGTACATACACTTTTTGAACCATATACACTTTTTGTAAAAGCACAGCATGCATACCCTTATTGTTTTAGCATTGCTAAGGGACCAACAACGTGTTGGTTGGAAGTGCTGATTAGTGCCCAAAGTGCTATTTTGAATCTTCAAGATAGGTTTAGTGCTTTGCACTAATCATATGAATTAGGCAATTGACATGTACCAAGTCATAGTACCACTAATTCCATTTCGAGTTTATTTTGGTAATTTGCGGGTTTTGCATGCCTCGACGATAATTTCAAGTTTGATGTCAAGTTGGTCTTTGAATGCGAGAGATTCCTGATGATTTCATCAACCAAAAATGAAGAAATGTGAAGTGGAATTGATGAAGGATGATGCGGTGGCAAAACAAGAGGGAAACCCGATTTTCGCATTGCATTAGAAAATTTCGGGATGAAAATTTCGCAATCTAGCGAAATTTTAATATGCAAAACACAAACTAAGCTATTGAAATTTCGCTATGCTAGCAAAAATTACTATTCATAGCGAAAATTTTGAGTTTCGCTATCTCTTCTGTGATTTTCGCTGACTAGTGAAATTTCGTAACATAGCGAGTACCGCCTATGCTCATGAATTCCTTGCATAAACGAAATTGCTTTGTGTTTTTTTTTTTTTGATGTTTTTGATTCCAAGCGACCACGTTTTGATTAATTACCATTTGTCCTATTGTAATTTCATATTTTAGGCCTTTTTGTCATTTCACACATTGGGATTGGCTATATAAGCTCCCCTACAACTTTGTAACCCTAACTTTTCCATTTTATGCAAGTTTCCCGCAGCTTTTCATTTTAGGTTTTATTTTGCTCTCTTCTCTCTCCTCTTTCTCTCTTTTTCTCGGCTACCAAACACACCCCTTGAGGATGACAACTCAAGGGATGCTTGGCTAAGCCTCAAAGCCTTGAAGATGAGGGTTGCTAGTGGTTTAGGGGCTCTTGCGAGGTTGTCCCTCATGCTTTACAAATGATACGAATGCGCATTTATGGCTCGAACTTTCCAAACTAGGGTTTAATGCTATTTAATGTCTTTCCTTTGGTCAATACTTGTCATGCTTTAGGGTTCGATTACATTCTTAATGTTAGATGCCTTGACATTCTTTAGATGTCATTCTGAGCCATTGAAATGAGGTTAAATGCTAGGGTTAAACTAGTAGGACATTAGATGCTTAGTATTTGATTGGACTCAAATAAGTGGATTTCTAAGGTTAGGTTTCATAGCTAAACAAAGATCAGTTTTGGCTTTGACTATGTCATTTGCCTGTCACGAGGAAAATGACAGGAACCTTGTAATACCCCTTTTATTAAGCTAGTGACCCAAGCCTTCAAGGTTACCATTTCACACTTTCATTTAAGCTATTTCAATTATCCAGTGAACAACCAACTCCCCTGATTTTAACCAAATCCACAAATCCAAACAAAAGCCTCACCATTTTCAAACATCAATGCGAATCATTTGTGGGATGAAAACCCATCCCCGTGTTCGACCCTAGACCGTTATACTGCAGTAGCTTGACTACGGCAGTAGGAGGAACTTAGGATATAAATTTTGTTGATTCCGGATCACCCTACGTGGCCTGAATCGGTGGGAAGAATTTGAGCTTTGGGCGCCAACTTTGATGATAAACTCAAGGCTTCTTTGTTACATAAGCAGGCGAGCTTATATAGTGCCCAAAGTTAAGGAAATTACATAAAAATATGAAAGAACAGAGGTTACATTAAGGTCATTTTGGTAAAAATCCACAAAAATAAGTTCAAAAAGCAGTCAACACAGCATACAGGGTAACCTGCGAAATTTACTTAACCTTTGCAAAATTCACAATTGCTCATCTCTCACTTGCATTTTAGCTCAATTGCCTTTTGATTTTGCATGCGGCTTGAGTTCGACTTAAGGTTCATCGTGTTTGAATCGACCTTGAAGAATATAGTGTAGTGGTATGAAAAATTACAAAAATATCCACAAAATATGATCAATAGTATAGTCGGGACCTCAATGTATTAATTGGGTTATTTAAGTTGATTAGTACACAAAAAGTGTTCAAAACCTACAATCAACAGGGCTTAAAACAACACTATTTGGGCACTAATCACTCCCCCCAACTGACACATTGCTAAACCCTTAGCAACAACAAAAAGAAGGAAGAGCAGATAAGATATGCTAATGCAAAAGGGGATGGTATTTTCAAAAAGTGTATGGACAAGTATAGTGGCGCCATTTGATTCGGTAAAATCGTAGCATGCACAGGGTGGAGATTTGGTGCTCGGAATCAAAAATATTTATAAACCTAAACCTCTTACTATCGTAGCATTGCTACTGTAGTATAGTGGCTCTAAGGTCGAACACAGGGATGGATTTTCTTCGCATAAATGATTAACAGTTGGCTCAAAATGGTGAATTTGTTTTGGATTTTAAGGTTTGATGAAAACAGTGGGTTTTGATGGTGAAAACTAACAGTAAAATAAATTAAAATGTAAAAGAGAACTCCTTGATGCGTTGGGTCACTAGGGTTAAGTCTCTAGGGTAAATGAGGATTTCCAGGGTCCTTTCCTCGCGTTGGGGAGGATGACCTATAGTCATCTCCCGAACCGGATCTTCATGTAGCTATAAAAACTAACTCTTATTAAATCTCTTTCAAAATGGCATTAACTGGCCATTAATGTTCTCAGTCAGTGCAAACAAGTCTCCTTAACTCACGTTACAATGGGTAATAAATGGTAACTAATGAACATCACAAGATCTAGTAATAAGCATCCAGTGAGCACTAAAAGATTACCAGTACTGACCATTTAACATGAATCGAAGGGAACTAAACCTAGAGTTAAAAGGAGAACACTAATGATAATGAGTACCTGCGTGAAAAACGTGGAATTCCTCATTTTGCCTTAGATCTTGTACCTAGTGACCCTCTACTTCAAGGAGGAAGGGGTTCTAGCCACTCATCCTTCGAGTTGTCATCCTCGGAGGGTGTTTAGCTGCCCAGAAAGTGAGAGAAAAGGAGAAAATGGGGCGGAAAGAGCGGGAGAGAAATTTGAAAGCTTCATGAAATTTATTAATGAAGAAGATGATCCCGTTATGGGTATGCAGGGCCTCATGGCTAAACCCCCTTTACAAAATACCAAAAAAAAAAAAAAAAACCAAAACCAAAAGCTATTACAGGGGACAAAATGGGAAGAAATCAAAAAAGTGACAAAATTAGTAGAAAGCCTTGAAGGTGAAGCAGGTGTAAAGACATGAGCAGTGGCGGCGGAAGGTAGTTTCGTAACACTCACGAAGTCGTAGGTTGCAAAATTTTACGCAACGATGCAAATTCCTCTGATTATTGATTTCCTTGCATTTACGCTCTTCTTTCCCTTACGGTTTTACGTCTGCAATCTTGAGTTCGGCTAGAATTCTTTGTGCTTGGATCGAATCAACACTTTTGGCATAAATAGCTTGCAAAAACTACAAAATTAGCCACAAAATACGATCAATAGAATAGTAGGGACCTTAGTGTGCCAATTGGGTTAATTACGCTGATTAGTACACAAAAAGTGCCGAGAACCTGTGCATGAGTTAAAAATATCACTTTTTGAGCACTAATCATCCAGTAACTCTTGTATCTAGACCCTGAGTTCATGCAACTCAGTTGGTGCCATCCTATGTGGAGTCATAGAGATAGGTGATGTACCAGGGTGTAACTTAATACAGAAGTCTACTACCCTCTGCGGAGGCAATCCCGGTAGCTCATCCGGAAAAACATCCTCATACTCATAGACTACCCGCAGTAGATCCAAGTCCGGCCTCGCCTCGTCCTTCAGGGTAAGGCTTGCTAGCCAACCCGTTAATTGTCCGTGATACTGGATTCATACACAGTCTAGGGAAAAACACCATGTTTGTCCCCCTGAAATGTAACACAAGTACCGTCTTGTGTTTAGGCGGTGACTCTCAGTTCTGTCGATGACAACTTTGTATCTTGTCGGTAATCCATCCCGAATGGCGTCGAACTCTAACATGTGCATGATTGCCGGGTCCCTTTGTGTGAGGAATCCACGGAATCTCTAACTTGCAATCTCGACATATCAGATCTGCTCTCACCTAGTCCTAAGGAGAACTCACATCTGAGGGCTCCTCAGAGGCCTCGATCACCTCGACGAACCTCTAACGGTGATGCGACAATGAATGAGTGTGATGCACTAAAATCAAATAACACTCTTGCCCATAGGCAAGGAATACTTAAACGTACCACTGTGGTAGGTGGTCTGTGGCTGATGATAGTTGTGATGGTGTAGACACGCCCTTGAATCCCTGATGCCCCTATCTGTGGGCCCTATCCTCTGCCTCGGCCCATACTCTGGCCCCGATGGTCTCGGTCATCGCGGAAGAGGCGCTTATACGGCGCGGTGATACTAGTTCTCGACCCATCTTGGGGTGGAGGAATAAAGCGTGTCCGTGTGTGTCCCAGCGATGGTGGGGCGCCTTTGTCCCAAAACTCTAGATCTTTGTCTCTAGGGGCAATCCGCCTCATATGTCAAGCGATGGCAAAAAAAAAAATAACCGTCGTCACGCCTTGTTACTTTGGAAGCTCTGGTTTGACTTTGGCCTGGCGTATCACGTGCTCGATCTGAGGCGCTCGAGTAGCAGTCTTCTACACTCTTTCTCAGGCAGAAGAAGGCGAGTCCTCCTCTTCTCGGATACCCCTTTGCATCCTCTATCTCTCTCTCTCGATGGTCGGGCGATCCGGAGTCTGAGTCCATGTCTATTAGGTAGAGTCCTACAATCCCACCTTGCCCCGAATGGACAACTTGACCCATTTCTTAAATCTTACGACCTTGGCGCGTATTTGTACGTGGTCATCAACAAAGCGGGCTGCTCGGTAAACTTAGCCACGTGCTCCATCCTTTGTTAGTCCCTTACCTCGTCTAGGAACTCTTGGGTCTTTGCATGTCTAGCAGTGGCACGGAAAGTACTTGCCCATGAAGAGCTCATGGAACTCTATCCAAGTCATTGCCTCTATGTCCCTAGAGGTCTTAACCTAGTCCCACCATATCTAGGACTCACCCTCCAGCTGGAAGGCAGCTAGTCTGATCTTGGTCGCATCGGAGGTAATATCCATGGCCTCCAATATCTTCTCGATCTGTCGGAACCAATGGTCTGCCACCATCAGGTCCCCTCCCCCTGTGAACGTCGGAGGATGATGTGACCTGAATCTCTGGAGCTTACTCGGACCTCCACGGCTGGCTACAGCGTGCAATGGCGATGGTTACAACCCTCGACTCTGCAAAGGCCTATTGATCGAAAACGGGCGGTGGTCTACTATCGCCCCGTGGAAGTCCTCTGCTCCCTCGTCCTCTACTAGCCATCTACACATGTCAAATGGCAACATAGGATCATAAAATTTCTTTCTTAGTCCAACTAGTAGTGCACACGCCAAGTACTAACAGACTCAATCATCATGAACTAACCCGTTCATCATATTTATCCCCTAATTAGTGCGGGTTGTAACCACTAACACAATTCAATTCAATTTCAGAATTTTTTTATGCTCAATTTGTCTTTCCGAACCCCTAAGGTTATGTTTTCTAACCCTAGTGTTCCACATGCACTTCACCATGCAAAATATTCACACAATTCAATCGCACATCATACATGTTAAGTCATCAAAATGCACAATGGATGCATGATCTAACCCGTTTCCCATCGAGTCCTAGGTATTCGTATACCTAAGCTCTGATACCATGCTGTAACGCCTCAAATCTCGGGGTCTTATTTATTTATTTATTTATTGAACAGTGACTTAGGAACAATGTTCCAAACAGTGACCCAAAGCGGTCTGCGACGAGGTCACTGCGCTGGTAAGTGGGTCTTATCGTATACGGCTGGGCATACGCGGTCGACACCCGGTAGATGTCGTGCGCGTTAGGCCGCCCACCGTCGCGACGCGAGTTCCAAGTCAGAGACCGCGAGGGTCTCACGCGGACCCGAGCGGTCGCGACACCAATTCCAAGTCGCGACCCACCTCCCTTTGAACCATGTCACGACACCAAAAATTGGGTCGCGACATCAAACTCCCAATCTGGTTCGTGACACCAAAAGGTTTTGTGTGACACCACTTCGACCGCAGTGAGGGCTTTCGATCGCGCGACATAAAAATCAATGAGCCCCCGACTACCACCTATCGCGACAAAATTCATGTCGACGAGATCGACCCGTAATGCCTACGCCTTTGTCAGTATGAAGTTTGTATGTAACCGCGGCGACCCAATCGCCTACCATGTCGCGACACAGGAATGGTGTCATGACTTGGGGCTCATCGGTCATGCGTGGCGTATTTATCGTCTTGCCAGTTTCTGATCATGCGGCGCATGTGCACGGCCCAGAGGCTTTGGCTCTGCGCGTACGATTAGTGCCCAAAGACGTTT
Organism: Tetrastigma voinierianum; assembly: GCA_016808115.1. Taxonomy (NCBI): domain Eukaryota; kingdom Viridiplantae; phylum Streptophyta; class Magnoliopsida; order Vitales; family Vitaceae; genus Tetrastigma; species Tetrastigma voinierianum. Next base: position 23,926 of record JAEQBH010005489.1, on the reverse strand, counting down.
TGAACCTATATTAGATAGGTTTTGAGTGCTTTTTGTGCACTAATCATATCATTAATTCAATTGAAGTCTAAGTCTTCTTAGTGCCACTTATGCCATTTAGAGGGTATTTTTGGTTGCTGCAGTGTTTCGCACTCTTGGAGTTCAATTTCGAGTCAAATGATGAATCATGAAGATTGATTCCAATGTTCGATCATCAACCGACCCCGAGAATCAATAGAGAAAACCAAGGCAAGTGAAAATTGTATCTGATAGAAGACGGGAGTGAAGATCAACAATTTCGCTAGAGTTGCAAAATTTTATTAGGATTGCGAGTCCCGCCAACCTTAGCGAAAATTGTAACCTGTGAAATCTCCAAATTTCGCTAGACCACCCCAGTTTCGCTAGGCACCATTTTTAGCGAAAATACCTGATTTCGCTACTCACAACAATTTCGCTAAGCTAGCGAAATTTCTTCTTCGTAGTACAACTTCAGTAAATTTCCTGTTTTAAATGTGCACAGTGATTCCATTAACTAATGAATTCTCAAACCCTAATAAATTAGCCACCCCTAAATCATATTTTGTAATTAATGCCATGAGCTTCAAATTTGGTGTATTACTCTCTTGTCCTTCCTTATCAAATTTGTAGGTTTTGTTTTTCATGCCTTGAGGTGGCACTATCTCAAGCCCTCTTTTCTTAATAGATACCAAGAATTTTGAGGAGAACAATTGGAAGGATAGAAGAGATTTGTAAGTTTTTCATTTTGTAAATAAGAGTCTCGTATTTTAATTAAGTTTCTTTCTCCCCTTCTCTCTCCTCTTTCTCTTGCATGTAGCTGCCAAACACATAGCAGGGATGTGTGCAAGTCTTGGTAAACCTCAGCTCTTTGAAGAGGAAGGAAGCTAGCTTAGTGGTGGGAACATATGTGTTGTCCTCTTGTAGTAAAGCCATAGGTACTGTGTTTATATTTATCTTCTCAAATTAGGGTTGAATAGCATTGAATGTTATTAATTTGGCCAATACTCTCCATGCTTTAGGATCAGTGCATATAATGCTAGATGCCTTGTGGTTCTTTAGATAGTCTTTGCGAGCCTGCAAATGATATTTAAATCTTGGGGTTTCAAGATTAAGGGGCCATAGATGCATGCTACTGTGTTGACTCAAATAGGGTTGATTTCAAAGGGGTGAGGTTTGCTAGTTAAACATAGATCCGGTTATGCCTTGGACTATAGGTTGCATGTCATAACGCGAGGATAAAACCCGAGGACACTTGTTTGCCCTAACTTACCAAGTTAGTGACCTAAATCTTCAAAGTTAACTTTTCACACTTTATTTTCAGTTTTTACAATTTCTCAGTTTTCAACCTACTTCCAACTTTGTTTTGAAAGCAAATCCAAAGTTCAAATAGAAGATCTTACCTTAGATGCACTTATGCGAAATCATTTTAGGATGAAAACCCATCCCAGTGTTCGACCCTAGACCCATCTTTGCATTAAGCATTCTGACGATGTGTAGAGTTTCACAGGTGTATATAAATTTTGTTGATTTAGCTCAACCTCATGGCACTAATCGGCGTCTGGCGTGCGCACCAGTCGTATTTGCCATGACTCTACATGTTGTGTCACGACCAAAATCGGAAAATGTGCAATAGTCCATTCAACCTTCTCCCTTGCAACTCTTTTTCTTTCCCCTTTAGTTCAACTTACTGTAAAACCAACACGAATTAACCTTATTCCTACAAAGGTCAATAAAATCTGGAGAACTCGCCAAAATGCATATATTATACAAAAAAACGAGTTTGATTACAATTTGTTTTTAATTACAAATTACAATAAAAACTGGGTCTTCAACCCAGAATTCTACAAAATACATAAATAAGGCCAAATCTAGCCATTTCTTCGCCTCTAAGGCCTCGGATGCGTCCCATCCCTAGGTGTGCCTTCAATACCTGAAGTGGTTATTCCCACGACGAGGTGAGCAATGCCCAGTGGTTGAATTCTCCTACGAGGGCTACTCCCCACCTAAAATGCTACATCATGACATACGTTAATCCTGATTCCTGATTAATCAAATGGAATGATTTATATCATGCATGAAATGTTTCCATGCCCATACCTAAGTCTCCTGACTCCCTCACACATGCACATGCTAAGTGTAATGAAAATCGTCATGGTAATACCCAGTGACACCCATATCTTAGAACCCTTTGTCGGCTCACCAACATGTCTGAATTTTCAATGGGTAATCAATCGAGAGTCAATCTCAGAGTCAATCTCGACTCCACATCACTCAGCTCTGGGTCACCAGTGATAACCATGAGTGTGTTCTTTGGGCGTAAAAATTTCGAAGCACGCCTGGGTCTCTTACACCCTAAGCCCATAATTTTCGAATGTCACAGCGGGTCTCTTACACCCATGTCTGGTACCGGATGATAAGCGGGTTTCTTACCCAGTTCGAACGCCTTGGGGATTAATGACCCTCTTCTTGCTTCGCCCAACAAACATTAATTACTTTTCATTTTATGATTTGAACTATGAGTCTTTATTGGACATAGTCCCAAAGACAAACTCAACCCACATTCACCAAAAGTGGTGAACAACCATACCGTGCACCCACCCGACTCGGCCTTTGATGTCACGTGCCCATAGATGCAATGATGCCAATTCATATATCCAATTCAATAACCATTACATATTCTATTTCATATAATTCAAACAGTATGTTAACACATCAATTAGCATGCGTTAACATATCACTCCCATACACATTTCAAGCCATTCCATTCAAGCAAATTCACATGGTTAATTTTGATCCAACAAACAAGTAGGATTGTTTTAACGATCCCAGACCGGTCAGTGTTTGTCGAGAACGACCCCCTCATCAAGCATCGGTTCCGCTTCTTGGAATCGCAATCCATGGCCATTTCCGGCCTCACAAAACCCAAAACCATTTTCATGGATTTTTAGACAAAGAATATCCAAGTAGAAGAAAGCCATTTCTGCTCCAGAAGTTTGTCAAAACTCATGTTCCGGTGCCACTTGTAGCTCTTTTCACGAGGCTCTTTTCCTCTTGCTCGTCGGAAATCATGGAGTTGATCTTCAAATCCTAGAGAGAGAGAACTTCTCTCTCTAAAACTCTCTTCTTCTTCCTTCTCTCCTCTCTTGGTTTCCGTTCTCCCCCCCTCTCTCCTTCTCTTCTCCCAACCAATTTGATCAAGATGGGGTCAAGAGAACTTATCCTCTCATGCCACATGTCCAATCCTTATTAGCCCTTAGGATTACCCTTATCAACTTTGTCCTTAATAGTGGATTTCTTTCCACTCATGGGTTGCCTCATGGGTTGCCACATGGGTCCCCGCCGAGCTCTCATTTGGACCTTCTCACATTGACACATGGCTCGATGTGGGCCGCTCAGCCTGCCACATGTCACGCGTCAACTCTCGGTCTTACTCGAAAAAGCATCAAGTCGGCTTGTCTTGGGGTCGATGAAATTTAGCCGTGGTAGCTAGATTTGTGACACGATTGCAGGAAGTCCATTTAAGTCATCAAAGTCTAGAAAAATTCTAGATTTTGACGAGTGCAAGTTACCTTTTTTCATAAAATTTGAATTTTTCTCGGGTTTTACACGCTAAGCAGATCCTGCAACGAATGAAGATGGGTGGAGAGGTCAAATATGCACCAAAGAGCTATTTCTTTGCTTTTGTGGGAGAAGACAGAAGAAGCGGTTTGTAGTTCCGGGTTGGTCATTCATGTTGAAAAATTCTTGTCGCGAGAAGTTATTAGGCAAGGTAGAAGAAAGGATTCGGGTTTGATCATCGAGGAGGTCTCACAATCCAGCGCTGAAGCCTTCATTTTTCTCGGGTTTTACACTGCTAAGCAGATCCTGCAACAAGTGAAGATGGGTGGAGAGGTCAAATATGCACCAAAAAGCTATTTTGCTGTTTATGTGGGAGAAGACAAGAAGAAGCGGTTTGTAGTTCCGATTTCCTTGTTGAAAAATTCTTCATTTCAGAAGTTACTAAGCAAGGTAGAAGAAAAGTTCGAGTTTGATCATCCAAGGGGAGGTCTCACAATCCCATGCACAGAAGAAGCCTTCATTGATGCTGAGTGATTTGAATTGTGATAAAGGCGAGGATCTCTAACATGGCGTGAGCGGTGATACGATCTATATATCGGTTCGCGCGAGAGTGTGGAGTGGTGCTGCGCGCTGATGGGGTTCTCCCACCTAATAGGCTAGTCAATTGGTCTCTCCAATTTTCAATTCAGAGGACTTGGTTAATTCATTCCCAAACATTGTAAAATATAGATTTTTGTATAGACAAAGTTGAGAGTCAAATCTCTCGCATGCAACATTCGAATAAGTCTCTTTTTTGTTTCTTCTTCCTTTTGAAAATTTTTGGGATATTTCAGGTGTTGATTCAAAAAAAATTAAAGACCCATCAAATTATAAGGGGGAAAAGAGAAATGAAACAGGGATTATCCTAAGAGTTTTCTCCAAGTAAAGAGTTGCAGCTAAATTCTATGATTCTTTAGCTGCAAGTGAAAAAGAAAAATGAGAACCTAAAACGATAGGTTCCGTTATGAAAAACCAAACGGAGCAAATTAAGTGACGCCGTTTTAAACGACACCTAAAACAGAGCAAAGTAATGACTAACGATGGCTTTTCCTTCGTACCTTCGATACGACGGCGTTTTGATACGATAGAGAACTTTGATTGATTGTCTACAACCCCAAAGAGATACTGGATTCCGCCTTTGATGTTGAGAAATTACATTCTGGCAGAATTCTCTGTCTGTACCGTCAGATGGTGTAAAAGTAAGTGTGTGTGATATGGGGAGTATAGAGTAATTATTGGGGTGTAAATATAATTTCTCTTTGATGTTCATACAGAAGCTCGATTCCATCAATGGATTCTTGCGTCATTGTTTTCGAGCAGAGAATGTGAGGACCCCATTAAACTTCACGCTCATCTACTTAGAACAGGCTTGCTCTTCATCTCTCCCCTAGTTTTGAAAGTAGCTCCTCTTCACATACAGTACATGCCTTCATAGAAACAACTCCTAAAACCGTAGCACAGTCTGCTCAGCTACGTCAACCTAAACCCATTGCCCTTCAATATGATTCTATCCGATTATTGTCGAAATGGGTTTTCAGCACTGGCTCTGCAAACCTTCTCTCATGCATGCCAATGGGGTTCCTCTAGATACATATAGTTTTTTGTTGTTCTTCAGTGGCTTCATGCTCCATAAGAAAGACGTTAAATTTGGAGCACAGATACATTCCCTAGTGGAAAAATCTGGTTGGCTGTCAAGTGTTTTTGTGGGTAGTGCTCTTGTTGATTTGTACGCGAAATTGTCCCTTATCAATGATGCAGCAAAGATGTTCGATGAAATTCCTGTGAAGAACACTGTTTGTGCAAATGCACTTTTGTCAGGTTATGGTGAAGCTAACCAGTGGGTAGAAGGGCTTGAATTCGTTCGGAAGATGCGGGCATTGAATTTGAAGTGTGATCATTTCACATTATCAGCGATGTTACGGGCATGCCTGTCTGTCCGCGATTGAATTAGGTAGGCAGAGTTCATGGGAGCGTGATCGTATCGTTCTGATTTGGAAGATGATGTTTTCTCCAGGTTTGATTGAAATGTATATGAAGTGTGGCTTAGTGGGAAGGCTTGTGAAGTCTTCAATTTGTCAGGCTTTGGATACAATGGAGAGAAGAGATGTTATTCTGTGGACTTCAATGCTTGCTGTTTATGGTAGGAATGGAGATTTCAAAAAAGTAATCGAGTTGTTCAAAGAGATGTTGAGGGAAGGCATAAGCCCAGATGGGGTGGCATTTGTGACTGTCATCTCTGCTTGTGGACACACTGGGTAATGAAGGAATTCTTGAAATGCTGCAAAAGGTGGAGCCATACATTGCATATGGGTAGGAGAAACAAGTCCTTGTTGTTACTATTGTTGCTGTTTATGTTTCATATGTGCTGTGTTATTATTTAGTTTCCTGTAACTTTTATTTTTCGTTTCTTTTCATTTATAATAGTAGCAGTACACGCATTTACACTAGATGCCAGCAAGATTTGCATGACCTGAGAGCCTCTCACCATTAGGTTGTTGTCTACAACCTGAAGTTTTCCTCTAGGAAGAAACCTTAATTATGTCTGAATATCTTGGATGTAACTTGATTAATTCGTCTAAGTTCTGCAGCTTATTACATTCCCTGGGATATGGGTTAAAGTGTTTGTTCTTATTCCCTGATGGAGTGTTTGTTCTTATTACCTGATGGAGCATAAACAACCTAGGCTGTCATTAAGGATGACCAACTAATGTTACTTGATTGAGAACATCTTTCTACTGACAAATTATACAAAATGGGTGGAAAGAAGATAAAAATCTCATAGTAAAGTGTTACCGAAAATCATTTCTTCCCTTTAAATCATCATGAACTTCTCTTATAGGCCTTAAATTATGTAACTGAATAAGCCTCAACCTACTCATAGTACGGGCCTTTCTTCTTTCTTCCACCCTTTTTTCTTTCTTTCTCATAGAACTTTTGTGCGACCCTAATACACTCTAACCATATTCTGATCTTCACAACACCAGGAGACACCAAAAATAAACTTCCCTTGAGGCCACAAAGTATATGATGAGAAAAATAATATCCTGTATTTCTCTTGATATTCTGATTTGCCATATATACACAAAAATAGAAGGGTTGACAAAATCCCTTGAATTAAGCTACCTATCGCAAAAGAATCCCTTAAAATAAGCAATCTGATTGCTAGGGTCATATCAAATTGCAGATTCTAGGTACGAAATCATTTTTACTATAAAAAGGGAAAAGGAAAATATATGATGGAAAAATAATCTCTCTGATTGTAGGCTAATTGTCTAACAGAATAGTTGACCAATTTCCTATTGCTCTTACACAAGCAACACCTGGTAGCTTGAGGTTATACACTTATTTTAAATTCAGCCTTCATAAAATTTTTGCCCTCACCCCTGACCAAGCAAAAAATCCACTTTTAGGGGACGCCTCAAGCTCCATATTTCTTTCATTGATAGAGGAACACTTAGTAAAACCTTTTTCAAAGAGCCAAAGAAAGAGTTTACTTAGGACTTCCCATCCTTGGGTTTGTTGAAGAAACGGTTGCACACTCCACCTACTAATAGCCTGAATTGTAGGAACAGGTTCTAATATCTAATTGCATTCACCTCCTCCAAAGACATTTGGTAGATCAGACATTGTAGACTCTAGAATGGAGAATTAAAAATGGAAAAGAGTTATGAACCCTCGATTTTGTCCCTGCGACACTTGCATTGATCTCGATTTGTGCCCACGTGGTGAGTCAACAATATTTATACCTAAAAGTTCCTCCTAACACACGTAGTCAAGCTCTTGATACGACGGTCTAGAATTAATTTTCTGGGGATGGGTTTTCTTCGTACAAATGATTTGGAAGTGAAATCAAAATTGGTAGATAAATTTGGATTTTAAGGCTTAGTAAAAACGGGGGAGTTGATGGTTGGAGCTTGAAATTAAATAAATAAAATGTAAAATAGAACTCCTTGAATGATGGGCCCAGCTGAGGTTTAAGATCCTAGGCTAAGCGAGAGGTCCGTTTAATTTCCTCGCGTTAGAAGATGACATATAGTCATCTCTAGAACCGAATCTTCATTTGGCATTAAAACCTAAACCTAATAATTTTCCTTTTGATAGAAAGCATTTATTTAACATTTATGGTTTCCCTACGATTGAAAATACATTTTGACTCGTCTGATGATTCGTAAGGGTAACTAATGAATCTCGGTGGATGTAATAAGCATCGATGAACACAAAGATTGCCAGTATTGATCAAAGTGGATGCACATCTGTTAGAGCCTAACCCCTTAACCTACCTCAGGTGGCTATTGAGAGCAACTAATGGATATTAAAGTGTATCTAAGCTAAGAATACACTAAACCTAAAAGCTTGCCAAGTATTGGCCAAAGCATCAAAGAGCTTTAAACCTAGAAATGAAAATTTGGGAACCAAAATGACAAAACTTCTTTGCATGAAAAACGAGTGGAACCACCGGCGGCCCTAAGATCTCACCCCAGCGACCTTTTACTTCCAGAAAGATGGTTTTAGCCACTCATCCTCCAAGTTGTCATCCTTGGGGTGTTTGGCAACCAAGAAAGGGAGAAAGAGGAAGAAAGCGAAAATGAAAAGGCTGCGTATGTCTTTGAAAGATTAAGTTAAGTTTACAAACTTATAAGGTGGCTTATATAGCCAACCCAAATGTGTGAAAATACAAGAAAGCCTAACATTTTGGCTAATTTTAGGGACAAGAGAGTATACACAAGAATTGAAGTCGGTTGCATTAATTAAAACTATGACGAGGCGGTAAGATTCGCTAGGGCCCGAAGAATTTACCGCTAGGTAGCGAAATCACCATGCATAAGCGAAAATAGAAAAATTCGCTAAGGCTTGGCAATTTAGCTAGCTAAGCGAAATTTAAGTAGCAAGCGAGAATTTATGTGTCGTAGCTTATGAAGTTCGTTAGGAGCAGTGCCTAGAAAAACCACGGTGTCTAAGCGAGTGGTAATTTAGCTGGGTTAAATACCATGATCGGCGAAATTACCATAATCTTAGCGAAATTCACGGGGATTTGCTGATCTTCCACTTTGCATTACTTCTGTCCTCCTCTTTGCATCGATTTCCATCACTTTGCCTTCCCATTCTTTCTTTGATTTTTGGTGCGATTGATGATGACAATTAGAAGGTCAAACTTGATTCATCATTTGACTCGATATTGAACTCCAAAGTGCGCAAAACACCTTAAAACAACCAAAAATAGCCTCTAGCGACAGAGTGATACTAAGTAGACTTGAACACTTCGTTAGCATAAATGACATGATTAGTGCAAAAGCACTCAAAACTATCTAATATAGGGTTCAAAATAGCACTTTTTAGGTACTAATCACCCCCAACTTGACGTTGCTAGTCCCTTAGCAATGCAAAAACTAAGGAGATACATGTAGTGATTTTCAAAAGTTTATGGGTTTATGTACATATAAACGGTACCTTAAGCGAAAAATGGACATACTTAAGTTTGGCTTAGACATGAAAGAGCAAAACCATACAGGAACAATTTTAGGTCAATATTGGTTCCATGATTCTCAACTTGAATTTCCACCTAAGTCTAATGGTTCTTTATATAACGGTCGCCAATAAATTGCAAATTTGTCCCTCCCCCGACTATGCTTGGCGGCCTTAAGGCATTGGGCTTGACCTATATAAGGATAGTTCACAGCACTTCTTTCTTTATTCAACTACCTTTGTAGGATGCAATGCTTAAAAATTCGAGCTTCACCAAAGTCCGTTAATAGCGAGGATTCACCGATGACTCCCAACCAGTGGGTTTAGGGCATCAGAAGCGAAAGGATCAGCACGACCCTGAGCTAAAGGCTTCACCCGGTTTCAGAATGACGAAAATCAAGCACCTACAATTCGTTAGACTCTACCTATCCACCCATGCCCAACAAACACTAAATCGATGACTCCCGACCAATTGGGTTTAGGGCACCGGGTTTTCAAAGGCTTTCGCCATACACCCCTCGGACCGTGCTGCGGGTTTCAAGGCAAACTGCGACTTTATTTTTCTTTTCTTCTTTCTTTTTCTTTTCTTTTTCTATTTTGCTTTTTCTTTTCTTTTCCTTTTGGAAGACAACATTGGTCTTCAGTGGGTAACACAAACCTATCCTAGGTTGCCAACATGCTTAAGGCCGGCTATGCAAGCGAAAAGTAAACAAATTCACGGCTTCATTGAAAAATGTCACGGGTGCGATTATTGTAGAATTAGCATAAGGAGAAATTTTCAAGTTGAGCATCTTTGGAACTTCAATTGACAAAATTATTTCAAGCATGGAATTTGCTCTAACGCAAAGGTGACAAGCGATGATTCAATTTTTCAAAGCAATTCAATTGTCGGTGTAGCAATTGATTGTTCAATTGAAAGAAAAACAAATATATACATGGTAAAGGCACAAAACATGGTATGCAAAAAGTTTGTATATATATATCTTTGAATAGCTTTTGATATAGCCAAAGTGGCTAGTACATGCATATCAAAGCTAAACATACAAAAATATCCTTTGCCCTCTTATGGCTAATACATGAATCTATTAAAGTGGTAGAGCGATTGATAAAAGCGAAGTAACTATACAAAATCATAAAAGAAACCTAACCACACCTCACTCGTGATGGTGTGGATTCAGTAGATCTGAAGGTACAGCTGCGTGTTTGCCGGCAACACATCAAGGAGAATTCTTTGAGTTATTTAGACACTAGGAATGTCGGGGTTGGTGCTCAATCAGTGGCACCGAACCAACCAACCTTTGTGCCATCTGATGTAGGCGGTACTTGTGTCTTTGATGTAGTGGGCGGGGCTTGTACGATGTACTAATTTCCTAATGTTTTGCGGCACAAGCGGTGATGGGATTGGCCTTGAGTGGTGGGTTCTTGAGGGTGGTGTCTTTGTGGTGTGGTGTGTTGTTGGCAGGGTATACACTGGAGATGGAAGTGGGCTATTGGTGGCTTGGGTAATGGGATTTTAGGGCTCTTCCCTTGCTTCCTTTCCATTACTTTCCTCACTCAACAAGGGAAGAATTTCTTCTTCTTTTTTCCATGGCCCATATACTATACCTAATGTAGGGCATCCTGCAGTTCCTCGGGGAGCTTCTCTTGATTAACTTTCAATTCCTCCACAGGCTGGTTGCTTTGCTCACCCAAAGTACTTAGGTCAAGCACTCGTCCTCGGATTCTCCTCCTCTTGATGAATGGCGATTGGTGAGCTTTGAGATGGATTCTGCGGGATGTCCCGATTTTTGATCAATTTAACCTGAACCAGTCAAATTCCTTGTTCGAGAGCTCTCAGCATCTCAATTTCCCTATTAGCTTGAACATTCACTACCTTATTATCCTCTATGAAATTGTCCACTTGTTTACTCAAATTCAGGATGGCTTGTTCAACAGGGGATAAGGGTGGTGGTTGTTGCTGCTGAGAAATGGGGGCATAATAAAGGTTCGGAGGTGCATATTGTGGGGTTTTGTTCCCATGAGAATTTGTGTGTGATTCCCCAACTATGGTTGTAAGCACTACCATAGGGTGAACTCATCCATTGGTTTCTATAGTCCCTCATGGACATGTAGCTCCCCAAGGTTACTCTCCATTGAATACTCACTATATTATTTCTCCCTCTTCCATTGGTCTAATTCAAATGCCAATTTTATCTTGAGCGCTTGCCTTTAAATTTTAACCACGAAAATGGTTCTATGATGAAGCGAGGACAACACGAAACAATGCGGGCGATCTGTGACCTTTGTTTTTTTATATGAAATGAAAATAAAAAATGACAATGGGAAATATAAAGAAATTCACCAAAACTTGTGATGAGGATCTAAGTGTTCCTGACTCCTCACTTGCACTAAGGCACCATCAGGCAGCGCCATTTGGTCGTGCCACGGTGATAATTTGAATCAACTTAATATTTATATACCTAAGTTCCTCCCTCTTTGTAGTAGTCGAGAAACTCTTTGCGAGTATAGCGATCTAAGGGTCGAACACGAGATGAGTTTTCTTCGTACAAATGATTTGGAGTGAAATCAAAATTGGTGAATTAAATGAATTTGGATTTTAAGGCTTGGTAAGCAGGGGGGAGTTGATGGTTTAGGCTTGAAATTAAATAAAATAAAATGTAAATAAAACTCCTTGAAGCGGTGGGCCCGCGAGTTTAAGATCCTAGGCTAAGCGAGAGGTCCCGGGTTAATTTCCTCGCGTTCGAGTAGATGACATATAGTCATCTTGAGAGCCGGATCTTCATTTGGCATTAAAACCCTAAGCCACTAATAATTTTCCTTTTGATGAAAGCATTTGTTAACATTTATGGTTCCCTACGATTGAAAATGTTTTGACTCATCCTACAAATGATTCGTAAAGGGTAACTAATGAATCTCGGTGGATCTAATAATAAACATCATGAACCTAAAAAGATTACAAGTATTGATCAAAAAGTGGATGCACATACGTGAAACCCTAACCACAGCAACCACACTCGGTGGCTCGTAAAGAGCAACTAATGGATATTAGTGTGTATCTAAAGCTAAGAATACACTAAACCTAAAAAGCTTTGCCAAGTATTGGCCAAAGAAAGCACATCGAGAGCTTTAAACCTAGAAATGAAATTTAGGAACAAAATAAACAAAACCTGTGCATGAAAAACAGTGGAACCTGGCTGACCTAGATCTCACAATGACCTTTTACTTCAAGAAGTGGTTTTAGCCCTCATCTCCAAGTTGTCATCCTTGGAGGTGTTTGTAATAAGAAAAGGAGAGAAAGGAGAGAGAAGAGAAAAGCGAAAAGAAAATGAAAAGCTATTATATCTTGAAGATTAAAAGTTAAGTTTACAAACTTATAAGGTGGCTTATATGCCAGCCAAATGTGAAAATACAAAGCTAACATTTTTGGCTAATTTTAGGGACAAGAGGTAATACACAAAATTGAGTCGGTTGCATTAATTGCAAAAACATGTGAGGCATTAGTTTACGCTGGGGCTGAATTTAGCTAGTGTGAAATCACCATATGTGAAATAGAAGAAATTCGCTAAGGCTTGGCAATTTAAGCTGCCATGAAATTTGTGCTTTCAGCAGAATTCATGTGAGTAGAAAGGCATGAAATTTAAAACAGAGCAGTTACTAAGCGAAAACCAGGGTGTCTACAGCGAAAATTGGTAATTTATTCAAGGTTGTGAAATTTTCGCTGGGTTACTTGAAATTTCGCAATCCCGGTAGAAATTTTGTAATCTTAAGCGAAATTCTGAGATTTGCGATCTTCAGCGCATTTGCTTCACTGTCCTCTCTGCATCGATTTCCATCACTTGCCTTCATTCTTTCTTTGATTTTAATTGATTGATACATTTTGAAAATTAGGATCAAGCTCGTGATTCATCATTTGACTCGATGTTGAACTCCCAAAATGCGCAAACACAAAACAACCAAAAATAACCTCTAAAGCAATACGTGATACTAAGTGAGCTTAGACACTTCAGGTGGCATAAATGACATGATTAGTGCGTAGCACTCAAAACCTATCTAATATAGGGTTCAAAATGCACTTGCGGGTACTAATCAATCTGAGGTAATCAGCAGTACTTGATCGGTTATATGTCATGGCTTTAGCCCCTTATGGAGCTTAATTGGTTTATGACGCAATATGCACGTGCATCTATGGTTCATGATGGTCACGAGTGTATGGTTCATTTTGGAGTGTCTTCATGGCCCTTTCCTTTGTCCATATGCTATAGGAAGGAAGTGAGGCCTCCTCAAAATTTTAGTTTAGTTGGAGTTCATAGGAGCAGGTTCGACTACTGAGCACTCGAGTTTGTTTTGGTAATATCTCCCTCATTCGGAGTCGGAATCGTGCACCGTTTTTCATGGACTCCTTTTCTTCCAAGGAACATGCTATCAAAATTTCAGATTTTTCTCAGCGGGACTCCGATTGGTTGAGAACGATTCGATCGGTTAGTTAGGTGTAGGTTTTGAATATGGAGCACTTGGGCTTGTTCTAGTAATATCTCCTTGATCGAGTCGGAATCACACGTTTTTTGTTGGACTCCTTATTCTTTAAGGGAATATTTTGTTAAAATTTTGAATTTTTTCTCAACGGATGGAGCAGTTTGGGAACTAGTACGGTGGTTTTATTAAATTAGGTTGTATGAAACGCGATTTTGGTGATTTTGGAGCTTGAATCCTACTTGGTTTTATTATAATCTCGGACCGATCCTAAACAGTTTGGGTCCAGTTTTGGGCCATTTTATGGGTTGCTTGCAACCCACCTTGAGTCCATTTGGATTCTTGGTGGTTAAGCAAATGAGTTAATGTGACCAGCTGCTAACCTCGTGAATAGAAGAGTGTTTTATGGTAGGGGAAGTCAGGGGCGATTGGGAGTTCCCGGACTTAAGGTGTGCAAAATGGAGTGGGCTCAGAGGAAAAGGGAGGAGAAATACTGTGACGCCCCAATCCCGGGGTGTCCGTTGACCACCCGTCAACCCGCGGAAATCTACATGTCTCATGTCATGAGACCCATATATGTTCAAAAATGGCCACTTGGGCCTACACGTCATGCTCATAAAATGTATATTTTATACAAAAGAATTTATTACAATTGTATTTAATTACAATTTATACAAAAATGGGTCTCCCTAACCAAAATTTCCCCAAAGAAAACGAGAAAATACAAGATAAGGCCGATTGGCCATTTCTTGCGCCTCTAGGTCAGGCGTTCCATGCAGCGTGTCTTCGGTACTGAAAAAATGATCTGGCGTGACAAAGCCGATGGTAGATTTCCCTACTTGGGTTTACTCCCACCTAAGTGCAATGCAATGCACAAACGCCACAACACATGCTAATATCACTCATGCATATATTAACTTAATTTAAATCATAATAAATGTTATTCAATTTATGACAATAACATAAGGTTGGCTCACATGGGCTAAAAGCACAATCAATGATCCATCTTAGGCGCCCACAGATCTGTCCGGTATGTATTTTCTCATGGCAACAACACATCACACAATCACACCACGGTCAGGTGGGCTGTCAAAACCACACGGATTTGTTAACCACGGTCGAATCTTTTGGAGCCTGCAGAAATCCTCAGGGCCTCAGCAAATCCCCACCCATAACAAGACCCTTAAGCAAAAAGTAAAACAAGTAGGAGAAAAACCCCTACCTTCGGAGTTTGTCGAAACTCCCAAATTCGAGTACTCACACGTAGCCCTCGACGTGTAGACCAACTTTGCCTCTTCTTATTTGAATGGTAAGCCAGACCAGAGTCGTCGTAGATCTTAAGAAACTTGGAACTTTCTCTCTCTCTAAAACCAAACGAAAATGGCTACTGGATATTTTTTGCTTTTCCTCTCCCCCACGTTTTCTTTTTCCCCTTTTCTTATTTCCTTTCCCATTTGGTTTTCTTTCCTTTTCTCATTTCTCCTCTCATCCTCTTTCTTTTTCTCTCTCATTTTCTCCCCATTTCTCCTCATTTTCTCCTTTCTCTTTTCCTTCTCTCCTCCTTTTTGGAGCATCCCACATCAGGTCGAGGAAATTTTCCTCCCCTTTTCCTCTAACCACTTGTGTGGCCTATCAATTTTTCCTTTCATTTTCTTTATTTCTTAATTCTCTTTTATGACATCATGCTCTTACATGGCTGATGTGAGCCATGGATCTCCCTCTTGGTGCCATGTGTCCTCATGGACATGCAAATGGTTGGCATTTGGTCTCCTCACGTGGCAGCCCTCACAATCCTGCCACTTGGCATCCCCTTACCTTGCCATGTGTCATCAGGCACCCGCCCTCGAAGCGTGAATTCCAGGCCATCGGTCATTGAGTCGACGTGGTATTGCGATTGCGGGCGATTTCAACGGAGGAAGTGGTTTAGTCATGCGAGATCTGAAAAATTCCGGATTTTGACCGAAATTACCATTTTACCCTCCTTTAGGGAATCTGGATTTTCCGGGGTCTCACAAATACAAGAAAGAAGCCGTGAAAAAGAGAAGAAGAAAAAAAGAAAAGGAGGGGAGATTCTCTACATTCGGGTTTGAGTGGTCCCTCTCATTTGAAGGGCGATTTCCTAAAGTTTTGAAGGAGGTGATACCTGGTTTTGACGGCAGAAAAGAAATAAGACAAAGGGAGTAGTTGTGTATCCTCTGGTGCTTATGAGCGTTATGCAGCATCTCGTTTTAAGCAGATGGCGCTTGTCTTTGCCTCACGATGTTGGCAACCTTCGTTTCAGAGCACTTGGCATTTGTTGGGTCGGTTCTTACTCATCAGGAGTCGGAATTGTGAATTGCTTTTGTTGGGTTCCTTATACGAGAATGTTAAACAAATTTTGAGATTTAATTCTCAACGAACTTAATCGGTTGGGCTTTGGATCAACAATTCATTAGAGTTTCGGGGATATCGATTTTGCACTTTGCCTTGTTTGGGTCAATTCTGTTATCAAAGTGAGACCTTTTTGTTGCTTTATTGGTTCTTATTCTGCGAGAATATGTTACAATAGTGGATTTTCTCAATAAACTCAAATAGTTTGAGCTGTTAAGCAGTTATTAGTTTTCAAAGGATAGCAGTTAGGAACTTTGCCTTGTTTGGAGTCGAGTTCTATCATGAGTTGGAATTGTACACTGTTGCTTTTGTTGGATTCCTTACTACTGTGAGAATGTTCGGATAAATTACGAGATTTGTTCTCAGCAGACAATTTTAGGGATAGCGGTTAGGACACTTTGCCTTGTTGGGTAAGTTCTCACCCATACGGACTCGGAATCGTACCTTTGTTGCTTTGTTTGGGTTCCTTGCTGAGGAATGTTATGACAAATTTAAGATTTTTCTCAAGCGGCTCAACCGGTTGGGCCCCGGATCGACCGTTCGTAGAGTTTTTAGGGATGCGATTCGGCACTTTGCCTTGTTTGGGTCAGTTCTCGCTCATTCGGAGTCTGAATCGTACACCGTTGCTTTTGTTGGATTCCTTACTCTGTGAGGAATGTTCTAACAAATTTTGAGATTTGTTCTCAACCGACGGTTTTTTTTTAAGGGTAGCAGTTAGGGCACTTTGCTTTGTTTGGGTAAGTTCTCACCATCTAGACTGGAATCGTCCATTGTTACTTTGATGAGTTCCTTACTATGTGAAGATGTTATGACAAATTTTAAGACCTTTTTTCTCAACTGGCTCAACCCGGTTGGAGGTGAATCAACCAGTTCATTAGGTTTTTCAAGGATAAGCGATTAGGGTACTTGCCTTGTTTGGGTCGATTCTCCCTCATCCGGACTCGGAATCGTACGTATTGCTTTTGTTGGGTTCCTTAATTTGTGAGAATGTTAGACAAATTTTGAGATTTGTTCTCAATTGGTCGACCGGTTGGGGAACTGGATTAGCTAGTTCATTGGGTTTTTCAGGGGTGGTCTGATTTCAGTTTAATTGGAGCCCATGACTTTTGTGATTCAAGCCCATTCACTTCAGATCAGTGTAGGGCTATGTTTAAGGTCTGAAATGAGGTTTAGTTTAGGTTATGTTGGTTTATTTTGGATTCATAAGAATTAGGGTCTATGTGGGTTAAAGGTGGTTAGTTAAGCAGTAGTGATGAGTGTTTGTCAAGACTGGGATTTTTGGGATGAATTGGCATGTTTTTATAGCTCCACAGGTGGTGTAGCAGTAATGAGTGGCTGAGATGCAATTTATGGTTGCTCCTGGCATCCCTCACTTTTGATATTTAATTTTGAGAGATTGTTGTATGGTTGAACTATGTGACTAACCTCCCTGGCTGTAGTGAGTTCATAGGTATGTGCTTTGATGTTGGATAATGGAATTTATGTGAATACTTGGGGCTTGTTTGCCATACATGCTTGTTGTGCTTATTGACTGCCTTCTTATGCAGCGCATGGCTAGGGACCTCAGGTATATGCCTTTGGTTATATTTTGTTGAGATTAAATGTATGATGGATTCCACCCAGGTTTATGTGATTCATGTCGTCTGTCTAACCTAGGTGGTTAACGGATCTTTGACTCATATGTGTCCCGGGCTTAGAGGGGTGCTACCTCATGAGTGCCTTCCCAATAGGTAACTTTGATCCTCGAAACCAGGACTCTGTTTGTAATTTTGTTTCTTCACGATTGGAGTCATTAGGGGTTTTTGTTCTTACTTGATTTTCCCCTAAATAAATAAAAATAAAAAGTAAGTGGTGACTCAAAACAAAATCGTTCATCTTGGGGACGGATTTTCCCAAAACTCGAAAACCTTTTTCTTAAATCACATTTTTCTATCATCAACCACTGCAATATTGGTCCTAGCTTGAAATTATATCCATCTATTTTTATTGCTTTCCATGAACCTACTCGGATATCTTTCCCTCTTTTTAAACTATTACCACTTTCTTGTGTCCTCACCAAATTTACCTAGGAATTATCCAACTACAAAGCCTGCCCTATCTCTTACCAAAAGTCCTACTCCATCATGTATACTTTTAAATCCATTATACTTGTACCTATAAGAAAAAGGGATCTTTAGTACTACTATACCTCCTTTTGTCCATGCATAGGGTCAACCAATTGAGTTACATTTCTTCTTTGAATCACCCCAACATGAGGTATGTTTGAATCTTCTTGAATGTTAGTTGTAACAACCTTGGTGCGCCCCTTTCAGGCGTCATTATAACAGATTCTTGTGTGCCTATGAAAAACAACTTCGGAATGACAAATTGGGAACATGTAGATAGGCAAGGTAGACAAGGAGCTCCAAAAAGGGTGTTATTTTGCAATTTGTGTACAAATCTTTGATGTCACAGGCCCGACCTTTAAAGACCTCTCACAACATCACGGATGTAGAAGATTTGATAGGAGCATCCCATCGGGATGGGAGGCAACTTTCTCAACCTATAACCTAACAAAATCTTTAGTCACTCAACAGGAACCTCGCACAACATGGATTGTTTCATTTTTCTCCAAGTTGTTGCTTAAGCCTGAAACTGCTTCAAACCAAAAACACTTTACATGAAATGCATTACAAAATGGGAGAGTATTGTCAACAAAGAGTGATGGGAGTTCAATAATCCCTCTGTATTAATCCCCATAGCGAGACATGAAACATCCTTCCCTTGCCCTGCATCGACAAATCGACATGAACCTCCTATGACTAAAACAAATGGTATATAGAAGGCAATGCCCTAATGTCTAGCATTTTTGAGCTATGTGAGTGAAAAGGATACATGCCCCTAGATGGCGAATCTCATAGTGAGATATATTATATATGCATGTTCACTCAACATTCATGTGCTTAGCCATGATGCTGTATATTGGTTATCTTTGCATGAGTTTAGGGGTGGGACTTTGTCAATAATTCTTATTTAACAGGATTGCTCTTCAATTGTTTTCTCCTTTTGCATATAAATGTTGATCTTCGTGTGTGTGTGTGTATGGATAAGCTGATTTTTGTGAAATTATGTACATATAAGAGATAAGAAAAATGGAAATTTTCACTTATAAAAAAAGGAATTTTTAATATTGGTTTCTCATGGTTTCTTTTTGGATAAAAGGAGACCTAGTTCATTGGAAGCTAGTTTTATGATCATGTTTAGGGATTCGAGGAGGGAATTTGTGTTACTTGAGTCAATTAATCTCATATAATCTTTTCAATTTAATATTATAAAATTTTAGAAATTATTTATGCTAAAAGGCATGAGGTCCATTTTTTCTTTATCATTTACAATAATAAAATTGAACTCCATATGAGTTGAATGTAAAATTTTGAAAATAAATTATTTAGATTTAAACTATAAATTAATAAAATTATTTGTTATTTGTGATGTTAACTTGTGCACTAACATGCTACTATTTGTATTAGCCTTTGAAAACTAGCACATTAATTATTAAATTTATACAATAATTATTTGAAATTTAAATATAGCAATAGAAGTAACTTTAACTACATGGGATGTGAGTGGTATTAAGTGTATCTAAGTGCCTATATGTGTCATCATTTTTAGCCAAGTTAGCTATATTAAAAATTTTGAAAAGCTGAGGAATTTGTACCCATATTCGACAATTGCACCTAAATTCCTTTAACATAGAGTGAGATATCCACCAAAAGCTGTTTTTTGACCAAACACCAATTCGATCACTAAAGGGGAAAAAAAAAAATAGAAAATTTCAAGTTACATGATCATATAATCTTTTCAAGGTACCTTTCTTAACTCCTTGATTAACGGTGAAAATTATGTCTTTTATTGTACAAGTGGGTTTTTGATGGAGTGCAATAGTGCATTTAGCTTTTGACGGAGTTTTGGCTCATCTTCGAAAGATACCATAATCTCAAGAATGTGGTGGAATTAGTATTTTGTCTAGTCAAGACAACAATTACAAAAAAATTAGAACAACTACGTTAGTCTTGTGCTAGTGATAATAATAGGAATATGCTTGCAAGGATCACATGGTGGTTCTCATTGAGATTTTGTTCATTCTCTGAAGATATCTAATCTCAAAGTGTGGAAGGAGCTGATTTACAAGAAGGGTTATCTGAGATTGAAGGGCTGAAAGTTCCTCTGACAGACAATAACATAATTGAACAGGTATGCAATATTTTGCTGATTTCTTTGACCTTGTTGGGCGGGATTATTTTGAGGCCTAAGTTCTTGAGTCCTCAGCTTAATTCTTCTGTTTTGGCAGGCGTTGGGAAGCGGCATCATGTGTATAGAAGATCTTGTCTGAAATTGCTAATGTGGGTCCACATTTAAGGAGATTATAAGTTTCTTGTGGCCCCTTTGCTCTTAACAAGCCGAGAAGGTGGTTTTCGAGAAGAAAAAGCTTTCTGAGGAAGGAGGAGATGGGTGGTAATCGTGAGGATAAAATCAATGAACTAATTAACAAAATGAATTAGAATTAATAGGAAGGTCTAGATATGAAAATTTTGTTTGAATGTGGGTTATTTATAGGACATTCACCTCCAAATCTTTGTATTAACCTTAACTTAGTTTGACAATGTCCTTTTGTTTAAATTTGGCTTTGTTGTTTTCTTAATGATAAAGGAAACGCCACATGGTCTCTCATTTCTACCTTTTTTTAGTTAATTTCCAAAGGAAATGCCACAGGATTATTGGAACCCTCACTCAATGAGAAGCTTGAGAAGAGTGGACATAGACAACTTGTCGAATAACTATAAAAGAGTTATAAATCATTTCTCTCAATTTCCTTATATTGCACTTGATTTGTTTGTTGTTTCTCTCATATCTTGTTTGTATTTAATCATTTTTAGGAGAGTTTTGAAGCTTAGTGCTTGTTCTCTTGGATGATTATTTTAATTAAATTAGCATTTCTTTAAACATATGGTTATTTTGTTTGTGTAAAATTTTATTGAAAAAGAAGTTTACCCGGAAAAAAGGGTCTTACTAACACTGAAATTTCATACAATTTTAAAATAAGGGACTATGTTTTGCTACAATTTACTATATATCTCTGTTGGCTCTGTTAAAGTCGGCTAGGCATTAATTACCACCCATCTTAGCCCTGTTCTAAGGCGTCGTCACCCTTGAGCAAGTCACCTCTTCTTTTGAAATAAAGAGAATTACTTTTACAATGTTTTACTTAGCTCGGTATAATTTGTGAGAAGAAAGATAGAATGAGAATTGGTGAGAACCCCGTCTACAAGTATAAGAGAAAGTTTGTCTATGTATAACTAGAATTGTTTTGGACACCTGAGCAAAATTTATGATGACTACCGTGGAGGGGGAGGCAGAATTCCAAGTTATTTCATGCTCTGAAGACTACGCCGGACTTTTAGTAGAAAGAGCGCAGTAGCAAGAAGGGGATGAGTATTTGTCATTTTATTTCACGTGGACGGATGTATTCTTAAGCTAGAAACATTTCCAAACAAAGAAATTATTTGCATGCTTTGGTTTAGATCCGATGTTTACTCGGCCGGGTGCTTTACTCGTCAACCTTCGTTCTGTTAAGATTTTACAATATCCCTTGCACTAATATCTGGAAATGAATTAGAATAGCATATGTGAGATGTAAGTAATAAGTATTCAAGAAAACAAATAGAAAGAAGGAAAAAAAAATCAAGCTACACAATTAATACCCCTTAATATTTATTTATCAATACTTAGAAAACACAACCTTAAACAGTACACATGATACGACAAACACACACGATAGCTTAAGTGAAAGAACCTAGAAAATACAAAGTTAAACAGTGGACACGATACAAACGATAACTCAATACAAACAAACATGTCTTCTTCAAAGCGTTCCCCAATCATGGACAACACTTTGAAGAAGTAAAGGCAGGGCAAGCACAATTTTATTAGGGTTGATAATTAATATCATTTAGGCCAGGAAGGGGCCGGGATAGGAGTAGATTAGATTAGACCATGCATGTGCAACAAATTAATTTAGAAGCATTTGTGACATCATAGCTTTTCTTCTTTAGTCTACGTATTTGAAGTTGTAGCAATTGATGTATGAAAACATCATCATTCATATTGAGGATAACAACTATCCCATCTGTCGAAGTGTCACACTGCGAGTAGGAGAAAGGAACGTTGCAGGAACCTGTCTTGCTTGCATGCTCACGGTCACCCTAGCCATTGGTGGCACGATAATAGTGTAAATAGACTCCGATGCAATTAGACTGTTTCATTTTCTCCCCCTCATATGCACTTCCCGAAACTCCGTCGAAATTTCTACGTCATAGATAAAGGAATCTGGCTTTTATGGTAAGTTTGACACCCAACTTCAGTAAAACGTTGCCCCTAGTCTCTTGATAAGTGAGCTTCAGTTGTTGAGTGTTTGGTTGGTTGGTTGGTCATGTTAGTGGCTTGTTGGGTGGCCATCACCATGACACTCTGGTTATAGATCCTAGAGTCCATGAGGCGGAAATTGCCGTTATCAAGACATGCCTCTTTGATAATTGTGGGGACGACGACATTGAGGTGGGTAGTCTTGTCCTTAGTGGTGAGTTTCTTACAAAAATTGTTATTCTGGGGTTGTGGAAATGACCACATTATTCTCAACTGTAATGGGCCAAAACAAGGCATTTGAGTTGTTGGTGGTATCATCCGTGTAAGCCCGAGATCAGTTAGGCTGCGCCTCCCGAGTGTATAGTGGTCGAACTTTATGCGGACCTTCCACGCCAGTGTGGTGACTTTCGTTGCCTCAGGTCTCACGATGTAAACGATGCATCCCTCTATAGTTTGGGCCCTGAGGTACCGACCATTATCTCCCTTGAAGGCGATATATTTTGGCAACATTAGAGATTCCCAATCAATGATTCTATAGACATCGCAGAGATCATTGTTAGGCGAAGCAGATCCGACAAACAAACAGTCCCCATAAGGGGGTGAAATCCTCGATAAGCATGCATAAAGTCATGCATCTTTGATTAATATTTACTACTCTCATTTTTATGAAATCAATATTTAGCTCCTCAACCAAACGATCGTTTTCATTTCTATTACACTAATTTAACTTTTGTAAGAAGAAAATATCAATATTGAGAAATAATAGTGGTTAGATGTAATAAAAATATATTGTGTGACATTGACTTGTTCATAATATATATACATCCTAAGTAGATACCCAATATAAATATTATAGATAAAACTTATAATTTTGTTGTAATCTTAATATTTATTACCGGTTTAGGCACAATGGCCATCATTTGTTACAACTGTAGACTTGAGGGTTTACCTTTTTGGTTTTTAATGAAGCTTGGCACACCTATCAAACATAAATTATTACCAAAATCATTATGGTTTTGAATATTTATGTACCTAAAAAAATAACATAATGCCTAGCATAAAAGGGTGTTTCGTTAAATACAAAATATTCGAGGATGAAACTAGTAAGAGTGAAGTGCAAGTTGTAGTTTTGATTAATAATTATATGCAGCCCATTGTTAGTGTTGGTGACCGAATTATGAAGGAGGAAACTGCCGGTCAGTCGGGGTCTTGAAGCTCTCCCACGTGGTTGTCATAAGCAGCCATCCCGTCTTTAGTTATGTTCCTTCTGGCATTGATTGACTAATTTTTAAACATAGACCAAATCTGATGAAGTAACTAACAATTCCATCCAAAGACTTTCAGTCCCTAGCTGGAATGCCAAAAACTTGATTGATTAAATTTTGATAAAAATATGTGTTTAGCCCTTTTTGAAAAAAAGACCATTAAAATTGATTTTGGTCTAAATCACTGTAAGTGCACAGGTCATACAAGTAATAAAATGAATTTAAGTCTGAATATCATTCCCACGAGGATTGATGATAAATCTAAAGATCAAGTACTCCATCTATTCAAGATCTTTGCTATTTGAACTCCAAAGTTAAAAATAGTTTGTTTCTAAACTTAAATAGTAAACTAAGATAAAACT